>BMAV01000642.1:0-57392 GCA_019973955.1 Trichonephila inaurata madagascariensis
GCCCTGCCGTCACATGAAAGCATTGTACGTCTTCGTATGTGCTTCACATGTTGGAAATCGTTTCAACTGAAAAGGAGTTCTGATAGAAAAGGTTTACGCTTTTTCTTTTTGTTTACAGGTCTGATGTGCAGAAAAGTAACAAATATTCAATCTGAATCTACCATCTTTTTTTCTAAAAATATTGTTAATAAGCATGCAGTGTAACGCAAATATTTTTTTCGTATTTTTCAATTACAGCTCCCCTATCAGGGTCATTTTGCACTTTGTGTCAATAAATGTCAACCACATTTCTTGAATTATTTGTACCTCAAATTTTACCTTATTTGTACAAATACAACACATTCTATAGCCCTCTAAAGTGAGAAACTTATTTCTTCGTAACTCCTCATATTAGATCACCCATTAATTTTACAAAACTGTGATACTCTGTTACACATGCATCTCAAAATTTTAATATTAATTTTAATCTTCCAAACATTATCAGTATTAATTCAGATGTTATTAAATTAAAAGTAATTAATTTATTTCCTATTTTTTATTGAATTTTTTTTAAAAATGCATCATGAATAAAATATTAACCAGTTAAAAATTTCAAAATATAGCCTCGATTTTAGAAAGCTAATTTAAATTGGGATTTTTTTTGTTTTTGTTTCATTTAAAGCAATTTCTGTTCTGAAAAAATATTAAATCGTTACAAAAAGGCAAACGAGGTCGTTATCTTATCTTAAGTGGTAATTCTAAATTTTTTTTTCTTTCCATTTGAAAACAAAACAAAAACGTCCAAATTAAGAGATAATTTGGGTAATTAACTCTAGTTCATTTTAAAATCAATAATCAGAACAAATCGAGTTTGTCTTGTAATATATATTTTTAAAACTTCAATAGAGCACTTCTAGAAACTGTAGACAGTTTTTTTTCATTTTTTATTTCTTTTTTACTATTTTAAATCTTTGTGTTTCTAATACGTAGTATTTTCACTGAAATCAAAAGTGTTACGGGTGCATTTTAATCTGGTTTTCTGGTAGATAATTATAACGCATGATCTGACAGCCGGAACAAATGAGGATGTTTTTTCACATAAATAATTCAATATTTATTGCAAGTATACTTATTGTTATGCTTTAAAATACAAAGATTTTGTATCCAAATGTAGTTAGTCACATTGCACAATTCAAATCTGGATCTGTTAAAATTATGATGACTTTTAGGAATTCAAATATGCTGAACACAAAAATGATATCTGTTATTTTTCTGTAGCAGAATTGTTTTTATAATTACCGGAAAATTAAGGGCAAAAACTTTAGTAATTAAGAATTGCTTTGAAATAACATATACAAATATATATAATTATTTTTCATATTGATTTCAAAATACATTACCCTCCATATGTTAAGGTACAATCTGTACCGATGAATGTATCTCATTTCAAGATAAATTAACTTTATGAAACTCGGAGGAAATGTGTACTAAACAGTTTCACATTGATTGCAAAACATATATTTGCCCTTTTAACACAAAAATACTTTACAACAAAAAAAGCACTCTTGAAGGAAAAAAGTATTACGTTAGAGAAAGTTGTACATCACAGCTTTATGTGGAAAAATGTCATGGGAACATAACAAAAATGGATTTTAATAAGAAATGTGTCCACTCTTAACTACAATGCATTGATAGCATCGACATTTATATGCTTCCAATTAGGTTATCGGATGCTAAAATGGAAAGAGATGAGGAAATATGGAGTAACCCTTGTTCCAGCTCAGGTAAAGACTTTGGAATCAGGCTTAAAATACCAATATGTTTATCAAGGTAGCTCTAAACATGCTCTATTGGATTCAGGTCTGGAGAATGAGCTGGCCGTTTCATTCGTTCCAAGCCATGATCCTTAAGATAATCCTCAACAAGCACAGCTCTGTGATCAGAGTGAATTAATTACCAATAGCAGTGATGTGTGGGGAATATATCGATCAAGGATTTCATCCCAATATCTCACTCCACTCAGAGTTGCTCCATGGATCACAGGCAGGTCAGTGTGGTCATCGAGAGAGATCTCTGCCCAAACTACGATTCCACGGCCTCTGTAATTGTGTCTTTCAACATTGTTGGATTGGTTGTATCTGGAGTGCTGTTCCCTCCAGATAGGAAGGCATCCTGAATCGTTCTTCAGTGAAAATCTGAGCTCCTCTGAGAAGAGTAAAAACGTCTATTGCTGTCTGGCAAAGAAAACGTGTTCCTTTGTACAATATAAATGGACACATACCTGTCAATGGTTTGTGGGAACACACTTAACTGGTCGTTTTGCATAGAGACTTACATTGTGAAAGTGTTTATGCACCATTGCATCGAATATTCTTGTTCTTTATACGACAAAAGGAACTGCAACGAGCTGAGGCATCGTAGTGTTTCTTCTTATTCAGCCTGAAAGAGCTAGAAACAGTCTCCCACAGGTGTTGTAACTCGTGATTGACCTGGAACATGTCTTCTAGATACATAGTCTTTAATTTTCCGTTGGTCTTATAATCTCTGAATCAGCGGTCGCCAAACTTTTTGACCTCACGGACCAGTAAATTCGTAATTTAAATCCCGCGGACCACTAATAGGATTTTATAAGAGTTAATTATTGTTATGAATCGAATTACGTTTCAATGCATCTTAAAACATAACTTAACGTGATGAGTTAGTGTATTCCACACATTTTTCTGGGGACCAGCAAAATTTTCTCGCGGACCACCGCTTTGGCGACCTCTGATCTGAATCACACTGGGAGCCAATTTTAGACGCTCCATCTCAATGCCTACCACCTAAGTAAATAGAGTAAATAATTTCTCCAAGACATTTCCAGCCACTCCTGATATTTTCAACGAGATTACAACAACTATTGATAATCAACAATCATACACTATAACGTACGCATCAAGCTACGTAAATTGAACTTCGAACCTTTTTGTCTAATTTCTGTTGAAATGTCAGTTTCTTAAAAATAAAAGCTATGACTATCGGTATTTTTTTTCATATAAATTTTCTTAAGGTATGTGACTACCCAAAATTCGCCGTTTTGGTGAAAACTTGCAAAATTCCTTCTATGATTTTATTTTATAGCCCATACATTTAAGATTCTAAAACACTCTATTTTTGTTTTTGCAATATTTGGAAGCTAAGTTATAAGCATAATTAGTAAACCGGAAATAGATTCCTGCACAAAATATTTTTAAGATATTGAACTGAAATTTTCTCAGAACATGGTTTATATTTAGTTCTTTCTGTGTTATGAATCAAAACCTAACCTTTGTGTATACATTTATGTACTTTATTGTTTTTTTGTGGAAAAAAATCATTAATGTTTTAAAAAATTGTGTTTTTGCATAAAATTTGGCATATTTAAAAAACTTTCAAAAGTATTACAAATCTCTTTTAATTCCTAACTCATATAAAGATGTTATTCACGAACTGTATAAATATTATTTGAATACATTTATTAAAATCTCGTGTAACGGCAATTTTTCATCAAAATTTCACTAAAAACGACAATTGTTATAGTCGATAAAACTCTCCAGAAAAAACAAAAGGTTAAGAAAAAGTCCGAATTAGTTAAACACGAATCTAAAGAGATCTTGACCTATAAATATGGTGAGTTTATAAAATGTATAATTAGTAGAAAATTTTTTATACTCTATTAAAATCTTTAAATGCATTTTCTGAGAAACTATGTTTTTCAATTTTTTGCTTTACGGCAAAGTTCACTACAGAATTTCTTTTTAAGATATTGAATTGAAATGTTCAGAAAATGATTTATTTAGTTTTATCTCCAGTATAAACGATAATCTAATCTCTGTGTACATATTTTTGTATTTTATTGCACTTTTTGTGATAAAATAACATGTTTTTTGTAAAAATTGAGTTCTTGCATAAAAAATGACATGTTTCAAAAACTTTCAAAAGTATTACAATTCTGATAGCTCTAAACACAGATAATGATATTATTTATGTACTGTATACATATTATTCGAATATATTAATTAGAATTTTCAATACAAGGTTTACCGTAACTACAATTTTCACTAAAATTTCACTCAAAATTACCAATTTATCTAAAATTATTTTTAATTTTGGGGAAATTGTACTTGAATCCCTAGTCTTATGCTTCATTTCAAATAAAAGTGCTTATTGAGTTAAAAATTTATATACAGTCTAACCTCTATATAACGAGCCACTATATTGCGAATTTTTTATATAGCAAACTTTTCCCTGGAACCTTAAACATTTCACGATTTTCTTCGTAAAATAACCTCTCTATAGCGAAGTGCATTTTCTATACAACGAAATTTTTCTTTTGGGATTCAATTTTTTTCTCTCCCTTTTTTAAAGTATTTCTGAACATTTCAAGTTATTCTCTCTCTTTAACATATTTTATGGTATTTTTTTTGACAGGTTAGATTTATAAAATAAACATATATTAATTTTAAAAAAGGTGAGAATAACTTCTTTTTTTAGTATACAGTGCTTATGAATTTAAAATTTGTTTGATGTAGTTTATAAAGTATATTAAAAGATGAACCTCTATATAACGAATTTTCGATCTAACAAACTTTTTCCAGCGCATTAAATCCTACTCACTATGATAAATTATCCTTCGAATCCTTATCTATAGCCAATTTCTTAACTAGCCAGAATCCACTGTATAATTAAACTTTAATAATCTATCGCTTACCGATATCTCACGGCGATATGCAACCAAATTTTATATACGCCTCTTGTACTTTCTTCCTTTAATGTAAATCTTCTATATATCTCAGTGCTTCTCAAACTTTCAATATACGCGACCCATTATTCAATCATCATTTTCATCGCGCCCCCTCCATACAATAACAATGTATTGAATTCAATAATACTATACTTTGACACTAAAGCTACAACACGACTTTAACCTCATATATGCCACCGACGTATAAATACGTCTCTCTCAGCCAAAGCTTTAATTTTCTGGACGTATATATACGTCTTTCCGAAGTATGATCTTTTCTGTGCTGTACTATCCATAAAATTATTCCAAGGGCTTTGGAATGCTATAAAAGGACCTTGACAGTATTTGTGAAGGATGTATTTCAGAGGATTTGCTTATTTATTCCTTTTCTCCTCCCCCTCAAAAAAACATCAAAATACGCTCATCTACGTGGTAAACGGTGGCATTGGGGAGCGAATCACGTAACTTTTAATTGACAGTTGAGGAATTAATTATAAACCGTACAAATTAGCAAGATAAGTGTTAATACAAAACCATGGGGTCACTGATAATTATCAAACTTGTTCTTAACTTAGAATTGTTAAATTAATAATAAAATATACATTGTACAGTACTGTACTTTTATAAGTGTATTATATCAGTGTAAATGTGTATTCTATATTTTATTATATCATATAGTATTTTGTTTGTTTACTTTCAGAAAATTAAAAAAAATTTAAATAATCTTTTGTTTTCGACTTTTCAATAGGCTCGCGCCCCACAGTTTGAGAAACGCTGATATATCTTATTATCCGACTTGATCCGGCTACTATGCAACTTAATGGCTTCTAATGGTCTTCTTCTAACCGACTTCTATATGGCTCCTATAATACTCTCCGGCTTCCAGCCGACCTCCTCGCGAATGCAAAAGATGCAATATATATAATCATTCCTAATCTGCATATCGCGTTTTCTTCTTGAGAGGTTGGAATAAAATGCCATTCTGGCCCCAAAGTTTCCCCGAGAGGTTTAATAGAAGGTGCGATAAAGCCCCGTCACAATTTATTCGAGGTATTATTCCAAGTTTTTGAAAAACAATAGTATGCTTCTAGAAACTACAACTCCTTATGGTATGTCATTTCTTGTAAATAAACAGTATTTAGATATACGTTGAAGTCTAATTTTTTTTTTGTATTTTCATATATTTTATTTTTTATTTTTAATGCTATCATTTTTATAGCATTCGTAATTTCGATCTTAATTTTTGTGTTAAAAGTGCACGAGCCGATTTAAGCTCATTTCGGGCCCTGGGGGCAGAAGATCTATAGACCTCCTCGGCACTGGCAGATCGAAATTTATAACCAGAAAATCTGGTTAGGTTCAGCTTATCCGGGACCTTGGCCACCAGCCCCAAGCGCCCAATGGATAAGCCGGCACTGGTTATATGCCGTATTTTACGTTAAGTTTCTTTATAAGAAAAGATTCAGGAAGGTTCAGATTTTAAGGAAAGATAGATAGATTCCGCAAAGGTGGGAATCTATGGATCCTTTTACTGATTATGGCGTGAGCTGGTGCACACAAAGAACTCTTTTATGAACCCTAGGACTATCAGATGTGACACCACTGGCTTACACAGACTTATCAAACTACTCTTATGACTATATTCTAAAAAAACACGTAGATAAAGGAGCCAACAGGTCAGGGATGGCGAACTCGTGGCACGCGTGCCTTTGATAGCACGCGACACCATATGTTGGGCACGCCACCGATCAAAATGGTTTGCATTTTAATTCAAAATAACAAAGTTCAATATGAAGTATTACGAGAAACGTGAATGATCGGTCGTAGTTTTCAGCGAGATTTTCTCAGTTCAAAGAATTATCGGAAACGCTCAAGTTTTTTATTTACCTAGATGTGACTTCATTTAATAAACTGAATTTGTCCCAATTCTATTGGATGTAAATTGAAAAGATTAAAATGCAACTGATTGATTTCCAATCTAGTTCAATATGGATTCAAAAATTTGTTGAAAAAGAAGAAAGTTGGAATTGATTAAAACAGAAAGATTAAGGTATCGACTACGTTCGGAACCGTGATTTTAAAATGGCGCATAAATGGATAATTTTCATGTTATTTAGTGTCGCTTGGATTAGATTACATGTATAAAATTGTCTTAAGGACATTTTGACAAAAAAAATTATTTGAATACAATATTTTGGCAAAAAATTAACATAGAATAACCTTTTTTCAAAATGTTCTCCTTTTGTGAAAAATGCTACTATTATAATAATATTTTGCCTGTATATAGCTCAGACCTCTGTACAGAGGCTCAACTATGATTTTTGAAAAATTCACATTATTTTCAGAGTTACAACCATTTGAAATAATTATCGGCGTTTTTCTTAAAATTTTTCCCTCTGTTGTCGTAAAGCATGAATAAACCCACTTCTAAGTTATATATTTCAAACATTCTAGTTGAGCCTCTGTACAGAGGTCTGAGCTATATACAAGCAAAATATTACTATAATAGAAGCATTTTTTACAAAAGGAGAATATTTTGAAAATGGGTCATTCTATGCTCATTTTTTGTTAAAATATTGTATTTAAATAGTTTTTTATTGTAATACTATTCTTAAGACAATTTATTATACATTTTCTAATCTAAGTGACACTAAATGTCATAAATATGATCCATTTATACGCTTTTGCAAAATCACGGTTCCGAACGTAGTCGGATTAACATGCAATGTAAGTAAAAATACTAGAAATGAAATTTTGGAAACATGGAATTCGATTCCAGATACGTTTAGCTGTTTGAAAAAACTGGCTTATGCTATTTTAACCATATTTTCATCTACCTATGCCTGTGAGTCATTATTTTCAGAGATGAATAACATTAAAGTCTCACTTAGAAACCGTTTGGAAGATGACTCTAAGGCAGCTTGCATTCTGTGTGTGTGGTAAAAGTAACATCTTGCAATCCTAATACAAGTTATTTGTCATCTAATCTACCACAACAGAATTCACGCTAATGTTACTTTAATTTAAATTGCACGTATAAGTAAAACATTTAGTATTATAGTGTGCAAAATGTATTTTTTCAGTGTAATTAAAGAGTTTTGAGTTGTTAATATTTAGTTTTATTATATTTTCTCAATAATCACAAGTCAAAATTATTTGATGGCACGTCTATACTTCCTTAAACATTTCTTAAAGAAAAAATGGCATGTTGATCCAAAAGTTCGCCACCCCTGCAATAGGTAATCTCTATGGTAAAAATTAAAACCCTGTTGTCTGTGAACCTTATAAATAATATGACCATAGCTTAATAAACATTAAGTACTTGTGAGATCTTTAAAAGTGTGCGTTCTGATAGTAGAAGAGTTGAACAAAATATATGTTCAAAACGTGCAATTGAATCTCGAGTAAAGATAAACGAGTCCAAAAGTTATTTGTATTGGCTTATGGCGGTGGATATCTATATGAACTAGTACCAACATCACGCGTTGACGATCGTTTTGGCGTGATTGGTTACGTACTTGCGTTCGAAACGGAAGGTACATAGAACGAACCTTCCCTCCTTCAGGCTTATACTCATTTTATAGCCCTGATCCTTATATTGAAATGTTACTTTGTATCGTGTGTGTTGTTTTATAGTTCTTATAGTTTTCTCTATTTCTAAGTAGCAATAAATTTTTCCTTCCATTACGATTGTATTATTTATGTGTAATCAAACATAAAAGTAAGGGGTATTTTTTTTTCCAATAAATGTCTCTTCTATTTTTTTATTAATATCATTTCATTAAATATTGCAATAAAGCTTTCTGTGGAAACGAATAGAATGAAATTTTTCTTGCGTATGGAACTAAATGACGCAGTTCCATCTCGGAATTAAATGAAAATATTTAACTTACCACCCACACGAGAGATGTAAATTTAGATGTTGAGTTTGTTTTTCTAATCTGTTTTCAAATGGGAAGTGCCTTTCGTGTAAACCAGGGTTGGCTAACCCAGATGACCTTGCGGGGCCACTTCGGGAAAACGTTATAATCCCACGGTCCGCATTTTAAAATGTATATACAGTCGAACCTCTGTATTACGAACCTCTATATTGCGAATTTTTTTATGTAGCGAACTTTTTTCTGGAACCAAGAACATTTCACGATTTTCTTCGTAAAATAACTTCCCAATAGCGAAGTGCATTTTCTATGTAACGAACTTTTCCTCTTGTAATTCAATTTTTATTACATTATTTTTAAAGTATTTCTGGACATTTCAAGTTTTTCTCTCTTTTAACACATTTTATGGTGGTCATAAATCTGGAACTGGTTTTATTAGGTGCCTAACTCGCCGAGAGCAACAGAATTCTGGGCATTTCATCCAAGAAGTGCAGCCTTTAACCCTCATTGTCCAGTTCACTGAAAATATCTTTGATGTCCCCTTTCACCCTCAGTGGAGTTGTCTCGTCTTCTTGAACTAGTATCCGTTCATTTGTAGTGTTGATCAGTCGTACTGGTAACTTCATTTCTTGTATCTCGAAAATGCCAAAACGTAAGTGCTTGAGCATCAAAGAAAAAAAAATTAATTCTTCAGGAAGTGAATAAAGGCGTCAAGAAACTTTTCTGCTTTTCTTTTCTTTTTTTTAATGGGTAAGATATATAAAATAAATATGTATTAATTGATAAAAAGGTGCGAATAATTACCTTTTTTAATGTATAGTGTTTAGGAATTTAAAATTTGTTTTATGTGGTTTATAAAAGAAAATTGAAAGATGAACCTCTATATAACGAATTTTCCTCATAATGAACTTTTTTTCGGGATTTAGCGATTATATAGAGCTTCGACTGTATTTATATAAGATTTGGACCATAACAAACATTTATTGGAATGAAAATTTATAACAGAATGAGTTATTATTATTGTTTTCGTTATTTTTCATGTATACAAACAGAGGTAATATAATAATAATATTGCTATGATCAAATAATGTTTAATTTGTATTCGTGAGTTATTTGTTTCTCAACTCTTTCACTTATTTTTTGCAAGTCGGTCTCAATGCGTGTTTTTGCACTTGGCAGTTGATGTTGCAGGCTTTCATTCGTTAAGTGTGAGCGAGATTTATGTTTGATAAATTTATTTTAGAAAAAAAAACGATTCACAGGTGTAAGTTTATTCAAAAGCGCTCTCAACTTTTTATACCAGATTCTCAATTTGGAAAAATTTTGGGGATGTTGTAATGGCCTACCCCAGGGGACGCTTCCTCGTCATCTAATCGACCTAAATCTGTAGGAGGGAAAGATGGATTACCCAGACTAACCATGATAAATCTAATTAAATATGATCAAAGATAATATTCCAGAACAAGCAATCTATAAAGGGAACCTTTGGATTGATACAAAGAGAGCGCCAACATGTGAATAAGCGTACGAAATCCGAATATCTTGATTTTAATCAATCTTATCTTAACGATTCTAAATTCACTGATCTATTCTAGTAGATAAAATCCGCCTTTAGCCACTTGGCGAAAATCTGATTCTTACCGTATTAACACAGCTTTCAGCGACTCCGCTCCTTCTCCTTCTAATCTACGATTATTAAACTTTAACTATATATACATCAGTTAATTTGCATCTCATGGTTTCTTCTTGAGAGGGATGGCTGTGAAATAACGCGATTGCTGGCCCAAAGATTCCCCAAGAGGATTATTATTTGAAAGTCACGTAAAGCCCGGTCACTGTGTTGCGATATAATACTGCCCACTTCTAAGATGTATAAAAACAGAAGCAATGTGATAAAACAGAAAGAGTTATGGGACTTATTTGTTACAAAATACTACACTAAAAGCAAAACTATTGCACAAAATAATCGTATTTTGTAAAGTTGTAATGAATCTCGCGGGTCGCAAAATTTTTCAAGGTGGGCCACATGCGGCCCCGGGCCGTAGGTTGGCCATCCCTGGTATAAACGAATGTTATTATGAAGAATTGATACATAAATGTTTTATTTTGCAAAAGAATTGAGAAATAATTGTGTTTTAACTGTAATTTCGTGATTTAAAATTGGGATAATGAAAAAGAAAATATAAATAACGCACAAATATAGAAATGTATTTACATTTTTATTAAAATAAAAAAGAAAAACGTGTAAATACATTGAAAAAACACATTTAGCTTGTAGCAACACCAAAAACTGTCATAAGTTTCTAAAACAGCATACATATCTGATATTACTTTGTCGCAAATATGCATTTTTTATTTACAAGCTGTACGAAAGAAAAATAAATAAAACACAATAAAGTTGTTTTCATATACATTAAAAAACAATCTTTGATTTTTAACTAAGACAATATAAAAATAATTTAACACTTATTTCACATATCGAACGATGAAACAAACACACATAATTTAAAACTAAATTAATCAGTATGCAACTTCAATGGAACTTTTTCGGATTTTTTTTATGATATTCCAAAGAGCAAGCAAATGCAATGATAACAATAGTATAGCATACAAAAATAAGAAATCGACACAAGAAATTCGTCAAAAAATTTTTTAAACAAAGATAAGTTTTACAGGGTATATTTTAAAATTTCCGTACTTAAAATCTATTCTTTTAATAATTTCATCTGTAAAGAGCGGGAATTTTAAAAATATAATTTCAAAATTTGTTTTGATTTTTTGATTAAATTATTGCATGCTAACAAATTTCAGCATACAATTTTATTAATAATTTTTTTTAAAATTTAATTTTAAAAAGAAACTTATTTAACTGTTAAAGCTATGTTTTTATTACTTGAAATTATACCTTAAAATCATTTAATTGTATGAAAGAGTTTTTAGAACTTAATTATAAATATAAATTGTAAAAAATAAAAAATTGTGTATTGCTGTATAAACATATAGATTTAATTTAATAGGAACTTGATTAAATATAAATCAAAGCAAAAATCACTACAATACATGAATTGTTGTTAATGATCATACCACAAAAGACTTCAGACAAACTTTTTGCAATAGATACATATTATAAGAAAATCTTAATTTAATTTAGAATCGCTGAGCTTTTAGTGGTCATTTTTTGACTCTAAAGCTAATAAAGGTATGTCTGAATTTGCTGATCCATCAGTACCAGGGAAAGGAAAGAATTCAGCATGAGATTCTGGCAAAGATTTATCACTGGGACCCGATGGCAAACTTAACCTAAAAGCGTGCGAAAGTTTTGGAGAATCGAATTCTTCTTCAGGCAAATAAGACACTCCAGAATTTAAGGAATGTCCGTTTGGTTCAGGACCATGACTTGGAGAAAGAGGCAAATTCAACCTGAATGCATGCGATACTGGTGGCAAGACGGGGTTGCCAACCAAATGCTCTGGCTGTGATATTTCTGAATTTGTAAGATGTGGGGAAGGTGGTCCCAATTGAATAGAGTGAGAAACAGGAGGCAGTTCTGGAGAAGAGTGGATATCATCTTGATGATTGATGCCTACACCTCCAGTGGAGCCATGGCTTGGGATCAGAAGTCTGGTGGAATGAGAAATTGGGCTTATACCATCATCTATTATTCCTGGAGCCCCATGTGGTCCAGAGGATATTGAATCATATGACGGGGCATCAGAGGGAAAAGGTGGCCGAAATGCATGTGAAGGGGGAGGTGAATTCTCATGATCAATAATCAGAGGTGGATTAGGATCATGAGAACTAATTGGAGCCGGAGGTGGTAATGCAGGTCCGTGGTTATTTGGAAGAGGTGGATGAATGATTTCCGTAGTGTGTGTGTCTGTAATATAAGGAGGACCAGAGGGAACGAAAACGTATTTAGCTCCAGCTGGAGCTGTTTTTATATTAATGGAATTATCTCTGGAAGCATCATATGCAGGTTCCAAAATTTCTGATTGAGAAAAGCCTGGGTCAATGTGGTCTTGGGAAACAGGAAGTGGTTTTACTGTTTTTTGAGTTATTGGTGGTGGAATAACGGTTTTTTGTGAAACTGGTGGAGGATAAACAGATTTAACAGAAACAGGAGGTGGATGTACAGATTTAACAGAAACAGGAGGTGGATGTACAGATTTAACAGAAACAGGAGGTGGATGTACAGTTTTAACAAAAACAGGTGGTGGGTGTGCAGTTTTAACAGAAAGAGGTGGTGGATGCACAGTTTTAACAGAAACAGGTGGTGGAATTACAGTTTTGACAAGAACAGGGGGTGGAACGATGGTTTTTTGCGTAATAGGAGGGGGAATATAGGTTTTTCGAGAGACAGGTGGTGGATTTATTGTTTTAACAGAAACAGGAGCTGGATCTATAGTTTTAACAGAGAGAGGAGATGGATGAACAGTCTTTTGAGAAATGGGTGGACTGATATGTTCCTGAGTGATGGGTGGTGCTACTTGTTTAACGGAAATAGGTGGGTTGACGTACTCTTGAGTTATAGGAGGAGGAGGAGGAGGGGGGAGATACTCCTGAGAGACTGGTGGATAAGCTTGTTTTACAGAATGAGGTGGATTAATGGGCTCTTGAATGATGGGTGGATTGATGTACTCTTGGGAAACAGGTACATTGACTTGCTTTACACCGATGGGTGGACCAACCTGTTTTACTCCGATAGGTGGATGGATGTGTTCTTGAGTAACAGGAGGGGGAAGGTATTCATGGGAAACTCTTGGATTAATATGCTCCTGAGAAACAGGGGGATTAATATGTTCCTGAGTAACAGGAGGTGGAGGAGGAGGAGGAAGATATTCTTGAGAGATTGGTGGATTAATATGCTCCTGAGAAACAGGGGGATTAATATGTTCCTGAGTAACAGGAGGTGGAGGAGGAGGAGGAAGATATTCTTGAGAGATTGGTGGACTAATGTACTCTTGAGAGATTGGAGGATCAACTTGTTTTACAACAATAGGTTCTTGAATGATGGGGGTATCGATATGTTCTTGAGCAATTGATGGTTCAACTTGCTTTATAATAACAGGCTCTTGAATGATAGGTGTATCAATGTGTTCTTGAGAAACTTGAGGACTAACTTGTTTTACGATAACTGGGGGCTCGGCTTGTTTTATAATAATAGGTTCTTGAATTATTGCTGGCTCAACGTGCTCTTGAGAAATAGGTGGGTTGATATATTCTTGAGAGATAGGAGGGTTAATATGTTCTTGAGTGATTCCATTAGAAATAGGATAGTTAGTTTTTGATGGTCTTGGTGATGGATAATCGTAAGCAGAATCTGGACCAGAAGCACTGTAAGCTGCTTGTGAAGGGTAATTTACTTTAGAGTGTCCAGGCTGAATTTTACCATAGACCTTATTTCCAGAATCATATGGGGAAGGATAGAATGGTTGTGGTTCGTGAATAATTTCGTCAGAACCATAGGGCACATTTCCATAATTGTTTTTCTGACCTCCATAGTTACCAGGTTGGTAATTCTTCGGAGGTGGCGCATATGAATGAACTGGATGAGATCCATACCCAACGTTCTTATCAAGAGATCGGGAGTTTTCATGATTATTTGACGATCTGCCAGTATTTACATGTACTCGAGAACTACCTGCTGGGTGGGTTACTTCGTATTGGTATCCATGATGTCCATCACCCTGTTGGAGAAAAAATATTGAAGAAATGTTTACTCAATTTAAATATATTTTTAAAAGGCAATATTTATAAAAATATAACGTGAGACCATAAAGCCTTTCTTACGAAATTATCAATAAATATTTTGTTAAAGTGTCAGTTACCTTTTACAGCTTTTGATCAAATCGAATTAAAATTTGTAACGGACATTTAAATTAAATAAATAAAACTATTGGTAAACCTTAACATATTTGCGTCAATAATGTAAATATTTCTATTGTTCGTAAAGCATTATTACAGATGCATCAAAAATATCTGTTTTTGAGAAATGAAAAAAAATTATAGCCTTTTTTATCTAAAAGTTAATTACTATTTTTATTAACATAAATAACTTTCGTAAAGTATTTTTTTTAAAAAATGGTGCTAAATCTCTCTAAAATGTAACAATAAGAATAAAATGCATTAATATATGTGAATGATATTTATTTTAGAAAAAATCATAATAAATAGAAAATATCATTATTTTGTTAAAAAATTATACCGTATCGTGGTGAAAAAAATGATCTTTCCGTTTTGTAATTATTTTTTGTCTGAGTTTGAGAGTAAGAACTGGATTTTCTTTTTTAAAAACGTTGGGAAAGTCGGAACTTCACTCCGTTGAAATAGTAATGACGCTCGGCAGAATAAAAAGCCAGCAGGGGAAAACCAATTATGCGTTTTAAGGCTTTTAAATAATATCTTTTTAACTAAGTGCAATATCGGAATATAAATGGTAAAAACGGATTCATCAGATCATTCCCGATCTTTTGGTACCTTCGGCGAGTTTCTGCGTTGTGCGGTTCGTGAGAAAATATATGTAAACACAAAGATAGATACGTTTGCTTACCTTCGAATTTTAATAGTGTAGATAAGAAGAAACGAAGTCTCATTTGTGATTTCATACATAATCCATTCTCCCCAGTTTAGAAAATTATATACTACCTTATCAGCTGCTACATAAAATACTGTAATTAAATACAGTGAAATTGGTTTAACATGAAACGGAAGGGACAGAAATATTTTTTCGTGTTAGAGGATATTGCAAAAAAAAATCTATTAACAAGTTTACTGGAGTTTATTTTATTTACGTGGATATGTATATATGCATATATTTAATTAAAAGGAATGAAACAAAAACATTCACAAGAACTTAAAGAAATTTAATAAAAGAATTTACAATTTTTTGAAAAACAAAACATTTATTGATTTTTTGGAAAATAATCAAATATTTTTCTTTGCTTTGTTTTTTAGCATCGAACTTTCAGAAAATTGTTCGATATCGTTCATTTTGTTCATTTCACAATTGGAATGTGCGTCTAAGTAATTACGCATACTTTTCATGACGTACATCATTTCGGATGATGTGGGAACAGAAACTGCATTATTCATTTCATTTTCATCATTGGAATCTGCATCGACGATATATTTTGAATTTTAAACAAACTCCAAAACGTTTTGTCGACCATGATTGAGGCTGTACACACATTATTATCATCTACTATAACGAATTCTTCGAATAATACCATAGGACAGTCCAAACCGGTTGGTGTGTGTTTTCGGTACTTTCTTCATTTCTAGAAGGGAAATCTTTTCGTGTTAAGCGATTTTCGTTTCGTGTTAAGAGAAAAAAGGAAGAAAATACATAGTAGTTTGTCGGGACCGTTGTATTATTTCGCGTTAACCGATATTTCGTCTTAAGCCTTTTCGTGTAAAAAGTATTTCACTGTATATACAATTTTTAAAGAATTATGCATTTTATTTCATTTTTCTCTCCTTTTTCGTAATTTATTTTTAAAATATATCATTTAAAACAAAATAAATTATTCTTAATCTTTATCTTGCACACATTTCCAATTTTTGGGATTTAGTATTCGGTATACTAACATCAATGAATAATAAATATAACTACACAAAGAAAAATTTCAGTTAAATTCTCAATTTATTTCAACAGTTATTTATCATACACAAAATATCTACTACTAATAATATTCGAAATTTTATCGCAAAGATTGCTTCATTTATCGACTTTTTTTTTACTATTAGCAGCTTTTATTTCATGCATTCAAATAATTCTTTGGTATAATATCAGATTTATGTTTTTTCCCTATTTTTTAATTTGTTTATTTATGATTAATTTATATACATATCGGTAATCAGCATTAGGAGTATTATTAAATTTGCTAAACATAACAATACGTGTCATACCAATGGCGTAACGGAGAATATAAGGGGTCCCCTGCAAAGTCAGATTTTGGGCCTCAAGTCGGATCTTACAAAGGATTGCAAAATCATAACATCAGGCTTTGGGCCCCCTTTAGTCCTGCGTCCCCCGGGATGCGGGGGTGTACGTTACGCCACTGTGTTATACACCTAATCAATATTAATAATAACCGGTTAATGTTAATGCCGAACTCTGATTGGACACTATTACTTTTACCATTCACAAAAACGAATTATTAAAAATAACAGGTTCTCACCAGGTAAATTATTACGAATAATTGATTTTGATATTTTATTTGATGATCAGAAGCCTTCTTATAAGCTAATTAATGATACGAATAAATATATAAAAAACAAAAACATAATAAATAAATTATATAAATCATAATATTTAATGTTGCACGATTTGGAAATAAATCAAAAAGTAAATATAAATAATTTCCCTAGTGAATTTATTAAAAGCATCAAAAACGACAAAAATCTGAAGTCACGGGCTTTTGAACATCGGCTTTTACAGTTACATAACATTTAGTGTCATCATAAAAAACAAGAAAAACGACAATCTCAGAGATATAAGCGAAGCCGAAATTGAAAGTGAATCCGAATCGAAGGTAAAAAAAGAACAAAGTGACTACATGATTTACATAATAATGATCGTTGTTAAAATTCCTTCACGATTTCTTAATTCTCGAAGCGCAATTCGTATAGTTGAGCAATTCACTTTTTGAACGTATTTTTGCACTAACTCTTGTGTCCTTTCATCTACATTAAATATTTCATCCTACCCTGAAACAATATCACATTAAGATAAAATACCCATATATGACGTCTTATTCTGAGAAAGTTGGTAAAAGAACAAAAATTTGCCCACAACGAACAATTCTTCTACGTTTTTCTTGTGTTCTTGATTTAACCTCTGACTTCAAGGAAAGGCGTTGGTTTTGAAGTGTTAATGATATTCTCAAGATTTTGGCGACTAATACGAAAACAAGTTTCTTTTAAAAAAACAAACAAAAGTTTTATTCTAAGTAGTGAAATGTGTTTCGTTTGGTATTTTATTTAGTTGATCGACAAATACTGTGCTCTACTTAAAATGTTTTTTGTAGGAGTAAATTTTTAGAACAATTATTTTGTTTCTTTAAATAATTAATTCGTGTTTCGGTCAGGGACGAACTCGAAGCTGTTTTTAAAAAAACTCATGTTGAATAGGTAACTAACTGCAACTGTAAAGAACGGCATATCATGATTATTTTTAATGTTCGATGAATTAAATCTGATCTATTTTTCTGTGTGTTGATTGAAAAATCGTGTGCTCTAAATTAAACTGTTTTGAAAAAGAAGAAAATGCATAGTGTGTGTTCAGTATCATGAAATGAGGTAAAATCAAACAGCGAATCGATAATTATAGTGTACGATTCATTTTATTTTGCTGTTATGGATAATAATTTAATTAAGATGTGTAAAGCTGTTACATTGTTTTTTTACGCTTTTTAAACGTGATCAGCTTTCGCTAAGCTTATTTGGAGAACAGGAAAATCGAGATTATTGGTATTTTAAACAATTATGTAATCCGTTATGGCGGTTAAGAGAATTATTCGACTTCAAAATCATTGTTTTTTTTTTCTTTTTTTTGGATATCTAATGAACATCTTATATTTGTTGATACTTAGTAAAGTAAACAGGAACAAATTGCAAATTTCATGTTGAAATATTTGATAAACTTATTGTGATGTATTAAAAAAAAAGAATGAATAAATTTAAATTCCATTATTTTTTTAAAATTTGATGGCTTAGTATGTGTTATCCTCATTGATTGAATATCTACATATTCATAATTTAAATACAAATTTAATAGTTACTATTGTCTAAAAATTCGGAGTTTTTTCAAAGAAAATTTAAGTTTAAAAAAAAATATAAGGCAATAATATGTGAATTTAATATTTTAATGTGAATTTTTTTGTGCATATTAGTAGATCAATTAAACGAAATAAATAAATATATATGTATATCAAATTAAAATGTTAGCATAAATTTACAAAACAAAAACTTGCAGATAAATAATTACGGTAAAAAGACTATGACCTCTTTAAAATGCAATTTTGTAGAAAGAATTTACACATATATATATTTTGAATTTAGAATAAATACTCAAAAACCCTACAAATATATTTTTTGCGCGCCATAATTCAATGATTCAGAAGAATATAAATGATAAACACATAGTTTAAAGCATTATGTGGCACAGTTTAGAGAAAACCACAGATATCTCTATTCTAAACATGCATTATGTCTCTTTACTGATGAAATCCGCTAGCTACTGTTAGCGGTTTTTCTAAAAAAAAAAAAACTTTTTGGGAAAAAAATTTTTTTATTTTTTTTTTGAATTTCATTATAAAATTTTTTTTTTAAAAATATATATAGTAACCAAATACGTCAAGTAATTCGCTTTTTGAAGGTTAAAATTTCTTATGAGGCAAACAGTGACTACACAAGGCTGGGTTTGAGGGTTCAAACCTTTCCCAAACACCAAAAGATTTTTGATTTTTAGCATAAATAAAGTTTATATTTTATCGCTTTCATCTACTTGTTTTTTACCCCGCCCATAAAAGTGGTATATATGTATGCCAATGGAGGCAAATACAAGAAAATCTTAATGAAAGTTAAATTGAGTAGAATCGTAAGGAAACAATGAACAATGTTTAAAAATTAATTTTCATCATAAAACAAGTGAATAATTTCTAGATGTTGCCAACTTTCTAAAATGTATCTCTTTCGAATATTTACTTCATAATAGTAAAATCGAATAGAAAACCAGAGAAGCGGCCGTCCAACAAAGTTAACTCGACGTGACAAGACAGTAATTCTCACCTGTTTGTTACGGTACCCTTTTACAAGAAGTACAAGTAAGTATAAGTAAATTATCTACCAAATGTGGCGGGACACTAAAAATGAAATAACTTTAGTTTTAAGTTTAATAAGTTTAAGTTTAAGTTAATAAGTTAAGTTTACTTACCTGTAACACACTTCCATCTATCCATATCTATCCATGAAAGAATAAGTTAAATATACCTCGAGTACTTGTAATTTATTTCTATAAAACGGCTGAAAATTATTCGGTTCTAGATTTTATATTTTTTTCCCCTCAAAGTATAATTAATAACTTTAAAAATATTTGGCGGCACACTTCAAGAATTCTGTGGCACACAAAAGACACAGTTGTTGAGAATCACTGTGATAAGAGATTCCTCATCAAAAAAGTTGAAAAGTCTATCTTAGATTTGCTTAAGTAATAAAAAAAATCGCAATTATCAGCCCAATATTTGAGTATTTTTTTTATAAAGATAAAACGATTTAAGGTATCCGACTACGTTCGGAACCGTGATTTTTAAAAATTGCATAAAAGGATAATTTTCGTGATATTTAGTGTCACTTAGATTAGAATACATGCATAAAATTGTTTTAAGGACATTTTGACAAAAAAAAAATTATTTAAATACACTATTTTGGCAAAAAATTAGCTTAGAAGAACCTTTTTTCAAAATGTTCTCCTTTTGTGAAAAATGTTTCTATTATTTTAATACTTTGCCTGTATATAGCTCAGATCTCTGCACAGAGGTTCAACCATGATTTTTAAAAAATTCACATTATTTTCAGAGTTACAACCCATTGAAATAATTATCGGCGTTTTTTTCTTAATATGTCTCCCCTCGGTTGTCGTAAAACATGGATAAACCCACTTCTAAGTTATATATTTCAAAAATTCTAGTTGAGCCTCTGAACAGAGGTCTGAGCTATATACAAGCAAAATATTATTATAATAGAAGCATTTTTCACAAAAGGAGAATATTTTGAGAGGGTCATTCTATGTTCATTTTTTGTCAAACTATTGTACTTAAATAATTTTGTATTGTAATACTATTCTTAAAACAATTTTATATACATTTTCTAATCTAAGTGACACCAAATATCATAAATATTATCCATTTATACGCTTTTGCAAAATCACGGTTCCGAACGTAGTCTTATACCTTAAAGAACTCGGCTATGAACCCTCACATCTGGTTTATCTATAACTGTAAAAACACTCTAATCATCAAATTTAAACTCCTTTGAAGATATATAGAAAGAACTGAAAATTATAGTAGGACAAAAGACATTAAAATGAAAGGCAAGATAAAAATAGTAATCAACGAAGAATGACGCCTGCCGAAGCTGAGATTCACTTAAACTTATTGTACCATACTGTAAGAAAGAATCAACACAAGAGCTTTATTGCATAAAGGTGTCGATACAATCCATTCACTCTCCCTAGGAAACCGAGTAAGGATTTTTACAGGTGTGGTTCCCCGCATAATTTCATTACCAGAGGAGGTGCGGTGCTGGAATCCAACTCATTCACTCTTCCGGTGCTAACGCCGAACTCAAAATCCCCACAGGCTAAATAGTATCAAATTTCACTTGTGAATTCTCTGTAATAAAGGAACACATATCACATTTCCAGGATGATGCCACGGGAAGTCTCGTAATTTTCTCAAAATCAGCTCTCGAGGCCATTTGCAATGAAGATACCAATCTGACACAAGGCATTAACATTCTCTACAGGTATATTAATAAATTAAGTACACTCCAGTAGATTCTTGCCCATGTGGGCATTGGGGGTGTAACGACTTCACTTGGGTGCGAACCCTACCCTTCTATTCAGGCCAAGTTTTATGGCTCAGACCAGATGTTTAAGTAACCAGTGAACGTGGCCGTGAGGTCATTGTTTATTGTTTGATGTCCGGGAAGCACCTACACCCAGACTGGCAGTCATAATGGTCAAAGGAGAGCCGGAACCCCATTGACAATAGGCGAAGCCTGTCTAAAAAAGAACCTTGTCGCCTCGGCCGGTGTCGAGAGAATGGGTCTATGGAACAAAGGTGGTGTGATGAAGAAAGTGTCCAGATGTTTCACGAGAATACTGGCGCCTTTACATTCCAGACTGGCCGGCAGTGTATTTGTGTGTTCCGCACCAATAGGACAATAATGAGGCCTAGGGACGAGGGCAGACTTTTGTGGCCTGCCAATGATAAGGGACGAGGGGCGTAGTGTGGACCCGCCCCTGGTGTTTAAAAAGGTTTTTTAGGAGGAGAGGGCAGAGCCCCAAAAAAGAAAAGAAGAGAGTCATGGAGAAGAGCCGGGATTAGACTCGGAGCTAAAAGGAATTTATTTCATCGGACGGAGGAAAGAGAATGAACGCCGGTGGCGTTGTGGGAGTTATCGAAACAACTTCAGGGAAATAAGGGCAAGTGTCCTTCGGACAAAGCAGTGCGACGAAGTGATCTATTTGTCCTGTGGAATAGACTGAATGCACTGGCCTGGCGCAGAGACTTTGCTTTATTGCATCAACGATAAGTAATTTGATTTGAAAATAATTTTTTTCTTTTATATCTACATTTGGCTGAGACGTAACTTCCACTATATCTGTCCACCATGTTACAGGGGTAATGAATGTGCGGACGTCCTCGCTAAGGAGCTTGGGACTTGGATCAGCCTTCCACTGTCACCTCGGAGGATGCAAATGTGGTCGCTAAGCGCAAAATTTCCAACCAGCGTTTCATAAAACCAACTATTTTAGAGCTGAATTGCCCTAGAAATGTGTTGTCTACAGTAGCTAGACTAAAAGGGTCATTTCAAAGGTATGAAAATATCTCCAGATAATTCCCGATCTTACCCCAACTGCAGAAAATGTTCGCAAACTCAATTAACACCAGACCATATTTTTGACTGCATCTCTTTTTAGACTTGTTTTTATTTAAACTTGATGCATCACCACAGGACATTCTTTACAGTCCTCAAGCTCCAGAATTGGCCTCGCTTGTTATTGTGGGTTTTGGACCAATATAGAAATGCACTAAACTCATAGACAAGACAAGAAGAACAACGAAGAATGAAGAATCACTACTAAACTTCGAAAAAACTTGTGAACTCTAGGCTCAAATGTTTAAAAACCTTTGCGGATGCTCAAAGACATTCTAAGCACTAAATGCACTAAATAACCAAAGTTTTACAGTATACATTTTTATTTAAATGTTCACATATTTTAGTAAGGTAATTTTATGCTTTTTTTTAAAAAAAGTCGCTTTTTGTATTTAAACGTTTTTTATAGTTGTATTTAGAAAATAATAAGATAAAACTACTATATTGGGAAATGTGTAACATTTTAGTGAAGGTAAAATACTATAATTCACTGAAATTTAAAAAATATCTCATTTCTTTGAAAGTAATTAAAAATACACCAATCTCTAAATTTTAATTAAATTTTCAATCTTGGATAGAAACGCCAAACCCATTACAATGCTTTTTATCAAATAATTTTAGCTACGAAATTTAATTTTGGAAAAGTGACGGTAAAAACTTTTTTCTCATTCCATATTAATAATTTTTTTTTTAAATTATGGCATAAGGAAAAATTCCATATATATTTAGCATCTTGAGGACTATCAAAAAATGAATAAGATAACTCGAATATCATATTGTGTATACAAAATCCAAAATGGGGAAAATTATTAATATCGAACGAGATTGTGAAATGTTCTAAATAGAAAATAAATGTTATTTTAATTAATTTCAATCCTAAAAGATATTCTTAAGATTAAAAAAAGTCGAGAATATACTTTTGTGGGAAGTAGAATTGATATTATATTGTATGATTTTATAAGTTTTGAAAAGTTTTCCAAAATTCAGAATAAAATTCCATGCCTAAATGAAGTTTAAAATCAAATTAATCAGAGTTTCAAAGTGAGATTTTCCCAGAAATATTTACCGGAAATATTCCATTCATATTTATAGAAATAAAAAAAATGCAGTAGCTTTAAGCCTCTTTAAAAAAATCGTTCTTTCTCTTTTGCAAATAAAAAAAGAAATAATTATCAGTCCTGTTTTAGAAAAAAAAAAAACATTCAAAAAAGTTTAAAAGAATTTCAAATCTTTAAGACTGACCGACAAAATAAATTTCTACTTCGACTACCAGCATTCTCTCTGAATGGCAGCCTAAAATATACACAACAATGAAAATACCTTTTCAGAACGAAAAAGCTTTATACAAAACTTGTTAGACCAAAGAATGAATAATTTTGATGATAGCCATTAATGTAACTTCGTACAGAGACAGTCTTTCGTCATTGATTTATATACATCTTTTAGAAATAATATGCATCAAAAGAACTCGAAATTTTATAGACATGAAAAAAAAAGCTACTTTAAAGTGACACGAAAAAGTATTGATTGCTTTTATTATACTGAATCATTAAAATTTTTCGTTTATCTATCAAATTCGCGTACTTAAAAATTCCTTTTCAAACAGGCATCAATTTATCATTTCACTAAAAAAAATAGTATTTTTCAAAAGGTTCTGAAATAATCGTTTTCAGCTGAATTATTATTATTATCAGCGTCCTATTGTAGAAATTATATTAAAAGGAATAATTTTCGGCCATTTTGGATCCTTGTTAAATTCTTCCAAAAGAATTTTCATGTAAATATTTCCAGTATCAAAAGCTTTTTTAAACATTCAAGTACTCAATCTCATTAATATGTGAATAGATTACTAATACTGCATTAATTCTTCTTGTTGCCATTATGATATTGTCAATTAAATTGAATTTTATTTGACATCTTTTATATTCGATTGTAAAGAACTCAATTCAATCGTCATTAAGGTTTATGTGCAAAATCTTTTCAAATGAACACTACATTCCTGTTCGGCAAGTTTTATAGCTGAAACGAATTAAAAGACAACTTTTCATGAAAAACTAAAAAATAAATGTTTTCAAAAGCAGTTATTGACTAATGAATACATGAAAAGATATACAAAAAAATAAGAGTAGGCAAAATTGACTTGATGACCTCAATAAGGTTGCGTGATTGAGAGAAATAGTGCTGCAGGTGTAATTCGCTTACAATATGGCGTCTTAAGTATCATTCCCCTAACAGTTTTGTATTTCATCTACGTTGATATTGGCTTTCAATATTAATTTTTTATTGCTACCGGAAATACTCTTTCTTTTTAGTGTTATTTCGTATTACAAACTCATTTAGGTTTCTCATTTGATCCATTCTATTGCAGAGTTTTTAAATCTATGAAACTAAATTGGATTGTTCGTTATATTTAATGTTAAATTGGATTTAATGTTAAATTATTAATGTTAAATTATATTTAATGTTAAATTGGATTGTTGATGTCATTAATTCTGATTAGTTTATGATACAGCTTTGTCCAAGGTTCCACGTAAATGTATAACCGTCACTATTACCATATAAATTTACCATATTATTTTCACATTTTAGAAATATTCTGAAAAAACACTTTTTTTTCTTCTCTTGGAAACGTAATGTTTAAAACCTATTTGGCATTTTTATATTATGCTTTTAGATTTTTTTTTATATAATCCTTTGAACAGACTTTTCAGTGTACACTTACTGTATTGTGTGTTATATATATTGCATTATTACTGTATTTTAATTTTGGATCTCTGTATGGCATAAGCATATTTGTCACTTCATTTCCAGCTGCATTAGAAATAATAATAAAAAAAACCTATATTTAGCATTAATATATTGGAGACTAAATATAGAATACACACACTCAAAAAGATTTGATCATACACCATTAAGTACTATTATAATATTCGTTGCTTCGTTGGTTTTAAAAAACATAACAAAATCAAAGAGTAATATTTAGGTTCAAACTTTTAATTATCACAAATATTTTCCATCTTTGGGTAATGTTCTTTAACACTACACAAAAAGATAATCATATTTTTTTAAAAATTTATTTCATGATTATTATTTGTAATTTAAAATAATTTTGCGAATAATTTAACATGCCTATAAACCTATTTACCCTAAGAAAGCCATGTGAATGACCAGGGACGTCTTAAGGCATGGTTCAACTGGACCCAGGGCTTCGGCCGCAATAGGGGCCACATCTCGTTCTCGGCTCAACCTTAATGAGATCTTTATTCGAATAATTTAAACAGTAGAATGTTATTTCCAGTTGTATTCTCCAAAAAACTGGAAATTTCTGACGATATGTCAAATGGCTAGATGTGATGATCATCGTTCAAGTACAAGCCTAGGCCTACCGCCATACACCATCATTACAAAAGGCTGCGATCGGTCGAGCCGGTTAGTGTGATTTAAGTCATGCATATTTATTTGCTTTGGGTTATTGTTTGTACGAGTATTTGACAAAGTATTCTAGTTGCTGGCTTCTTTTAAGGTCATAGGTGGGGCCTACATCTGTGTAGGGGACCAGGGCTTACTTTTCAGTAGGGGCTCAGGGCCTCAAAAAGTCTTAAGACGTCCCTGTGAATGACAGAGCTGAAGATAAAAAAAATTCAGAACTCATCTATTTCTGGTGTTACGTCATCTTATTCTTATAGCAATGTAATACAATCCCTTTTTTCAATATTTATGTTTTCATTTTAAGATAAAAATGTTCATTGAAAGCGAAGCCAAAAGTAAAAATATAGAATATAAAGGAAGAATTTCAGAGTCTATCTTTCGAATAGTAATTTTATCTTAAATGTACTGGAGCTAATTGATTTTAAGCAGCTAGAGTTTTGATAAATAGTGAGAAAAAAGTTATTAAAAAACTGACATAAAAGTAATTTGCTTTAATTAAATAATTTGTACCATATTTATTATGATAAAAGGGGTTTTCCATCACAAAATCTATCCACCAAATCACACCGTCTATCCATCATCTTTAGTTTATACATACAGTGGAAATCATCGTTAAATGTGTTTTTAACAATCTCTTTTAAATAAAAATAGTGTAAAAAGAGATGAAACAAGTAATATAAAAAAATAGTTTTTAAGTCAATTCCTACTTAGATCAACAACGAAAAATTTTATTTTAGCTACTTTTTATTAAATAGTTATAATTAATATAAATATGTATATACATAGGACAGAATCACATTAAGTGGTAATTAGTTTTTTTAATTATCATTAAAGTATCGTATTGTCCTTTTAATTTCAGTCCAACTGAATGCTTTAACACGTGAGAAAAAACTTTTCAAGTTTTGACACAAGTCGCCAAAAGGGTCGCTGAGTCGCCAACGTGGCTGTATTTGTAATTCTTTAAATAATTAGTTTTAATCCATTAATTTTTATTAATTATAATTAAATTATTGTATTGTCATCCAAAATGATCCTGTATATAAAATTTCAGCTCAATTGAGCGCTTTAAAATGTATTTTATTAACGATTGAAAATTCCACCAAGATGAATAAATAAGTATACAAAAATATAAATAAATAAATATATAGACAGTGAGAGCTAATAGTAGGAATTGAAAAAAAGTTTTAAAAAAGACAAAAGAAATGAATGTAAAAAGGACGTTTTTTCCATATTTACTTTTGTTCGTTCCTTTGTGAGAACATTTTCATCTCCATTTTTTGTTACTTGTAAGTCAATCCACAGAATTTTAATAATATTTAAAAACACTTATGAAAATCAGTGAAAAAACAAACGTCTTCCTTATGATTTCAAATGAGCTCAGTAGCTTAGACCGGAAAAATAAATTAGCTATTCTAACGAATTAACGTCATATTCCCGAATTTAAAATGGCAGAAAGACAAGAGTAACATTTTTTTTCACTTGTAAAAAATTATTTTTAGGGCAAAATTATGTTTATTTTCGTCAAAATCAAGTACACATAAAAAAAATTTCTGATAAATTTTCATCCTTTAAGTAATTCATTTAATTAGTTTTAGTAAATACAATCAGGATATTAACCGAATACGTGGAGAACGTCGATACAGCGCTTTAGGCAAAGCCTTACCCTTTAGTTTTCTTAAGAAAAATAATGGCAATAACTAAAGGTAGAATTTTTCTCTGTCTAAAAAACCCCTTTTAAATTACGTCCGCATGTCACTAGATTGCTCTGTCGTTGCTGCTATAAAAATAATAGCAGGAATGACAAAATAAAATGGAATCTAATTTTTTATTCCTTCACTAGTTCAGTTACATAATGCAGACGATATATTTCATAATGAATTAAATATTATATTAAAAACGTGAGCAGACGATAAATAAAAAATATCTAGATTCAATTTCTATTATTTTTGCTTTTATACAAAAAAATGAGAATGTATATTATTCATTTGATGATTAAGGTTGTTTAAATCCCTTCAATAGTGAGAATTTTATTCGAACATTGTTTTGAATCTTGCTAAAAGAATGAAGTCACTCGGTTTTTTCTCTAGTTTGTTTCTGAATAATGACTAATATGTTAGTACAGCTGAGATTATACTTACGTCGTTTCGTCTGGATACACTTGGTCTGCTGTGAACAGCTGAGAATGAAACGATGGTAATGAAAACAACCCATGAAATCTGAAAAGAAAGAATGACAGATGATAAAAAAAAATAGTAATAATGAGATATTCCATCAATACATATTATTTTCGGAATCCATCTGATATGTTTTAAAAAAATTAAAACTAGTATTTTTGTATAAAATTTGTTGCAAATTTACCTTAAAGTTATACGCCCTAATTTTTAACATTAAAATTGTCAATTACTAGGTTCTTCAGATTTTAAATTTGTGAGGAAAAATCATTCCCGACGGATAATAAACCGTTACAGTAAACAAATTAAAAACATTTTAATATAATTTTTTTTAACTTAAGCGAATATTACTCATTTTTTGTGAGTAATTATATTGTTTGATTAATGTGGGATAAAGAGCAACAAAAGCTATTATCCCAAGCAATTATATAAATGAAATTTTTATCATCTGGAAATTGATGTTATTACTTTAGAGTCCATGGGAAAATTTAATTTTCTTTTTTATTCTCTAGAGAAAATTAACAGAGAGAATTAACGTTCATCTTCCCTTCTGCATAGTGAGTCTTCAATGGCATCAGGACCCGAACCCGCGACACAATACCGCCAACCACGAGTTCGTGACCTTGACCACTCGGGTACTGGGATCACGCATGTAGGTAATGACCCTTTTATGTCTGTGGTACTGGATTTGGCAACCATCACAACTTGCACGTAGGTATCAATTGAACTTTTGAAATGCCAAATTAGGAAGGGAAATATGGAGGTTCAGAAAGAATATTTTAAATTTGCAGTCAAATAAAACCACTATAATTACAATTAATAAAGTTAAATTTATTTCTAACACCTAAAAGGCTTTCAAGTACCTAAAGATGCAATCAAAATACAATTTAAGGATCATTGCTTTCAACGATAACAAGCATTTTTATTTCAGTATCATTTGGCAAAATAAAATTTGTGCTTTTAATATTAATCGGCTTGGAAAGTTGAATGATAAAACATTTCATTAGAAAATGATCCAGAATTTTTTATATATATTTTTAGAACATTCCATAAAAATTTCAACAACGCGTGTTAATCGAAAGAAAAAATAAAAATCTTAAATTATTATCTAACAGATTTCTCGGAAAAAATATACCATATCCATGATTTTTTCAAGAAAACTTATTTTAGTTATTAATGGAATATATTAATACCATTTTAAAACGATTTTCTAAGCCAACTTAACAAATTATGTACATTAATGTGGATTAAAAATTGCTTTTTCGAATTTAAAAATAACCTATGCAGAAAAGAAGTTCTCTGATATACAGACGAAAAGAAAAATAAAGCAAAAAGTTATTTTTTATGTTAAGTACTACCCCCAAAATGGAATGAAGTTTAAGG
Organism: Trichonephila inaurata madagascariensis; assembly: GCA_019973955.1. Classification (NCBI taxonomy): domain Eukaryota; kingdom Metazoa; phylum Arthropoda; class Arachnida; order Araneae; family Nephilidae; genus Trichonephila; species Trichonephila inaurata. The sequence continues at coordinate 29,265 of BMAV01000642.1, forward strand.
TATTTGAGTTATTTTATGGTAAAACGTCTAAATAATTTTTATTAAAGTGAAACAAGTATTTTAATATTTTTAACATTTATATTGCGATAAAAAGATACCTACCTAAATAATTACAAGAAACAAGTAATATTAAAAATAGTTTTTAAGTCAATTCCTACTTAGATCAACAACGAAAAATTTTATTTTAGTTACTTTTTATTAAATAGTTACAATTAATATAAATATGTATATACATGGGACAGAATCACAACATTAAGTGGTAATTAGTTTTTTTTTAATTATCATTAAAGTATCGTATTGTCCTTTTAATTTCAGTCCAACTGAATGCTTTAACACATGAGAAAAAACACCTTTTCAAGCTTTGACACAAGTCGCCAACGTGGTTATTTGTAATTTTTTAAATAATTAGTTTTAATAAATTTAAATTTTTTATTAATTATAATTAAATTTTGTATTGTCATTAAAAAAATGACCCCCGTAAAAAAAAAATTTCAGCTCAATTCCCCTTTAAAATGTATTTTATTAACGATTGAAAATTCCACCAAGAGGAATATATATAAATATACAAATATATAAATATATATATAGACAGTGCGAGCTAATAGTAGGAATTGAAAAAACATCAGGTACATTTAACAGCTTCTTTAGAATTAATTTTTTTTTTAAAAAACCTATTGTCGAAATGCTAGCCAGCGGGGGGCCCGGAATAACTTTAAACGCGTGCCACTTTGGGCACGCAGTAAAATTTTTAAAATCGGCACTTGCACTCTCTAAAATTTGTCAATTTTGAGTGGATGGAAGTTGAAAAATTTTTTAATGGACCTTTTTATTTGACAAACATCTTCAAATTAAAACCTTTAGGGAATTACAAAAAAATCAAAAATATAACCAAAAGAAAATTTTACAGTTTTTTTGGGAAAATTTATTGACTTGTTGATGGAAAGTAAATTTCTTAAAGGGAAAGGGAAATTACATGTTTTTTCTGTTTTCCCCTTTTTGGTTCTATATATCAAAGTGAAAATAATCTATCCTCATACGAAAAATATTTCGAAGTCCGCAAAGAAATAGTTTTACAACTGAATGCTCAGAATCGCGTGTCAAATTGAAAGTCACACATTATATCCATGTTTTTGCGATATGAAAGTAGAGCGGTGAAAGCACTAGGTTGGCATTAAAATTTTTATTTATCATTTTATTAAACTGTCATGAAGGGAAATACTTATATTTTACGGTGTCTATTTCTTATTTTAATAAATAATTTAACAATATTTAGTATGTGTACAATTTCAATTTTTTAATTTCTGTTGAAGAAATAGTTATATTTTATGTAGTTTATTTTGTGTGATGTTAAGAAATACCTTTAAATAATGCAAAATTAATACATAATAAAACTGTAAATCTAAATTATTGACCTCTTTTCTCTAATTCTGCATGCATTACCACGGGAATCGCATTGTTTCAAAAAATGTCCTAGTGCAGTGTTTCTAAAACGGGGCCCCCGGGGGCGCGATAAATCGGGGGGGGCGCGAGCATATCGAAAATAAAAGTTTAAAAAAATTTATTTACGGGGGAAAAAAAATTAAAAAAAACTTTTTTGACATAAAAAAAAACACACTTTTCCCACTGATATAATTTATATATAAAATATCTGCGATATTACGTCATAAAAAAAAAAAGTTTTACAAAAAACCTCATTATCTATTTTTGAGATACAAAACCAAAAAAAAAACTTTTTATTTGATTTGGGGTAACCCCCCGGTGAAAATTTTTTTTTACGTGTTCTTTTCAAATTTAAAATACTACTCTTTCAGAAAAAAAACAAAAAGCCCAAAAAAAAAAAATTTTTAAAGGGAAGCAAAATTCCACTGTTATTTTTGGCTGTAGGAAAGGGAATGTATTTGCTGGGGTTTTTGACCTTCGAATTTTTAAACCTTGAGGTTAGTTACGCCCCCGCTCTCTTATGTTTTTTTTCCCATTTGGAATATTTAAATAAGTTTATTTCTGCTGCTTTTTTTTCCTTGTAAAATATTTTTAAATGATTTCGGGAAAAGCATAGGGGCATTTTAAAGGGTTTCTTTTGGCCAAGATTTTTTTTTTGAGTTTTCCCCCAAAACATAAAAAGGGCATAATAAAAAACTTTTTTTACCAATTTTTTAGAAAAATCCATATTGAAATTAAATACATTTTTAATCCGGGACCCGGTCACGCCGGGGCACTGAGCGCACGAAATGGGAAATTCTGTGAAAAACTAATTTTTACCAAGGGCCCCGGGCCTATCCTCCTTTTTGGGCCCATTTTTAACGTAAACCCCAAATATATTTTTCCCATATCTCCCTTTTTTTTTGGGGTAAAAAACTTTTTTACAATCTTAAGGTACTTGTTTTGACGGGAGTTCCCGGTGCGATCTTTTTTTTCCAAAAATTTTTTGTGTTCATGCTCACCCCCCACCCTATGAATAACTTAGTGATTTTGACTGCCTTGTTGAAAGACTTATTGGGTTTGGGTAAATGAGCAGGTAAATTTTTTTAAAATGATCCCGGGTATATATTTTAAAAAAAGGACATCTTTTTTATCTCTATTGAAAAATGTTAAAACTGGGTAAAAAAAAAAGGGGTGAACCCGCTGAAAAAAAATGCATATTAAAAGGGAAAATTTAGGGAAAAAGGGTGAACATGAAACGAAAGAAAAATTTTCAAATGCTCCAAAAAAATCCCATAACCAAAAATATGAAGCTTTGGGATCAGAAGACACACTTTGCTTTGTCAAAAAAAAAACAAAAGCAAGCAAAAAGTTCAACCCCTATTTGTCCAAACATCAAAATTTACAATAATAAAAAAAAAATGACAGTTTTTTTTCCCGCAAATAACATTCCTGTAATGTTAGCGAAAAGTGTCCCTTTATTTTTCTTTTTTAAGGTCACACCTTTAAATTTAAACATTTTGTTTAGTTTTTTTGATTTTTCCCCAAAATTAGCAAAGAAAAAATTGAAAAGTCTTTTTGGGAAGGGGGTATATTTTTCTTGGAAATTATTCACTAAATTGATTTTTATTTGTACTATAAAAATAATTATGAAAAAAAAAGGGGTTGGGGGGACTCTTAAAGCTTCACCATCAGTATCGGAAATGATCACCTGCTGCCCGGGGGTTTAAAAAATGTTAAAAACTTTTCGTTTTTAAAAATTAAAAAAAACAATTTTTTCTTCATCGGTTGTATTTTATTGTTATTATTCAACATCAATTCCCAAAAACTAATTTGTGGGGGGCTTAAAAATTTCAGCCTTAAACTAATTATAATTTGAGCAATCATTTTTAAAAAAAATTTTTCATATTTTAAAAAATTGTCTCCCCTTGGCTTTTCTTTTTCCTTTTCAATTCAGCGATTATATCAATAATGTTTTATTTTTCTTTTAAATGAACTCTTAAAAAAGCGGGTACTTCCCCGCCGGGATATTTTAAAGTATCAATTTTGCTGCACAGGTATTTTTTAACTAATTAATTAATACCAAATTTTAAAAACAAGTTTTTTTTAAAAAGTATTAGCGACTTCCCATGGGTTTTTTCTTGCAGAGCAGAATGCTTATGATTAGAAACTGACCCTCTGATTTCCTTTTTTTTATATTTAGCTGATATCTATATTTTGTCTTCTAAGCAGCCATCGCATTTTGCAATATGTTCCAATTTAAAAATTAGAGAAAGGAAAAATAACATAATGATTATCCTATAACTTATTTTATTTTTTTGCTTAAAAGTAACATATACAAAATTTAATACTTATGTTATTAATTTGTACGGTTTATAATTAAGATCGTGTATTGTAGCTTTAGCGTCAAAAAAAGTGCATTATTATTGCATTCAGTAATTTATTAATGTATAAAGGGGGCGCGATAAAAATTGTGATTAAAAAGGGGGACGCCAGTGCTGAAAGTTTGAGAAGCACTGTCCTAGTGTGTGGCACGCTGAATCCTCTGGGTACATTGGTTTGGCACGCACAGCTAAAAGGATGCAGATCGCTGTCATAGAGCATGTTTTTCCAGCTTAAGTAGGTTCTCATTAATAAGGTGACCAATTATCTTAGGACGGGGGACGAAAAATTTAAGAAAAAATTACATCGTAAATATATAAAACATTTCAATAATGCAAACCAAAAAACAATTATGCTAACATTCCTTTTAATTATTTACTTACACGAGTACTTTTCCCGCTGAGTGATTTTTTTTTGTCAACGAATCATTTTCTAATGTATCGAAAATTTCGGTGCAAGAAATATCCTTCATATTGAACTTTACGGAAAATACTACAGCTGAATGATCAACATTCAATCTTGATTTCTCACTTGTCCAAAAATCATTACCAATGAAAAAACTCTCTCAACTGCTGCATAAGTTTTAGAGCAGCACAACGTAAATTTAACAAGAATAACTAAATTTTCTTACAAAATGTGTGTCCCTTTTTGAAATAGTTAAATATTTCCGCCCATCTTTTTATCAATTTCACTATGCTGATTTCCCTATTGTTCAAATTTACCAGAATTTAAATATACATCCAGTCTTCTAATTTCTTCAAACAGCCAGTTTTCATCGATTTCAATATATATATATATCAGGCATTTCTTTCTATAAAAACTAAACACAGGTTTTGATATCTGTATGAGTATAAAATACATTAATATCTCCGATAGTTCATACTGTACCGGCATATGACGTGTAATAGTTCGGCCTAGCACACAGGGGTGGCGAACCTTTATGGATCAGCGTGCCATTTTTTTCTAAAGTGTTTAATGAGGTATAGACGTGCCCTTAAATATTTTTGATGTTATTAGTGGAAAAATAATAAAACTAAATACTAACTACTCAAAACTCGTTATTTACTACGAAAAAAATACCTTTTGTACTGTATAATTGTAAATGTTTTAGTTATACGTGTAATTCAAATTAAACCAACATTAATGCGACTTCTGTTCTTGCAGACTGGATGATAAATTACTACGAAAATTGTAAGGTGTTGTTTTTAGTAGAATGCATGCTGAATTGGAGCCATCTGCCAAATGGTTTCTAAGCAATTATTTTTTGCTGTGGTTCATTTTTTTGACAAGAGGATTTGCGATTTGTTTCAAAATGCTTTTTTACAGAAGATGTTCTGCATACCACTGCTCCAGAACATAAAACGCACACCGCGTCGCGTATATATAATGCCATATTTCTAGATTCACCAAGTTTGAAATTCTCTGTTAACTTACTATCGTTTTCAACGAAATTGACTATGCTATGCGAAAACAAATTTTGCATCATAAATAACTGTAGTCCACGACGTTACAAAGGCAGGACAATAACTAACAAGTGTGCTCCTGGCCGCGTTTGTTCGTAATATTTCATAGTGAACCTTGTTATTTTGAAATAAATACAAACCAATTGTTGGCGTGCCCAAAATATTGTGTCGCGTGCCATTGATGGCACGCGTGCCACTGGTTCGCTATCCCTGGCCTAGCATCTCTTCATTCAAAGATTAAAAGATTAGTTTTAAAATATTGAAAAGGAGGACGCTTTTCGAAGGACAGAACTTAAAAAAGAGGACTGTCCTCCCTAAAGAAAGGCGATTGTTCACCTTATGATTAATAATTTTTTTTTCTCCCTATAACCGCGATCTACCCAACTGCACGGCTTATTTACATTACTACGCCTTAAAATACATAATCTCGCGGAAATTGACCCGCGCGTGATAAATCTGGAATATAAAATAATTTTTAAAACTGTTAATCATTATTGATAAACAGCTTAAGAGTCGATAATAACATACGGAAAACCACAACTCGTTTTGTTCGGCAAAAAAATATCAACAAGAAACTGTGGAATAATTTAAACAGCATTTTTACTGGGTGTGTCACGGCTGTGAATGGTTATGTAAGTTGGAAAAGCTGTGTTTTATACCTTTAAAAATAAAGACGAACGTTACGTTATACATGACTTAGATATCAACAGATTTAAATGAGGCAATTTTAGTTTTAATTCCAAGTGTTCTATACAGTGCATTTCTGTAACAGTCTGGAAATTCGTTTGTTTTAAAATCACCACTCAGTATTTTCCTCTTATTTAAACGTCTAGAGAACAATACGAAATATTTTATTAAATATTATCAGTCTGGCAAACAATATAAATTTAATAGAGGTTTATTTATTATTTTCAAACTGTTTCGAAAAATTGATATCCTTGAAAGATAATACATACAATGACCCAATTAAATTTCCTTTCACTTACGTCAATTTGCAGGAAGTGATTCGAAAATGTACAGTTTTGTTGTGATGTCGAAAGCAATTTCGGCCACATTTCAATCTAAATCAGAGGTACTCAACCTTTTTTTCTGCTGGATCGCTTACATATGTCAGCTATTTCCTGCGGGTAGCAACATGAGAATAAAGGGGAGAGAAATGCTTTGAGACCAAGATAACATTAAAAATTTTAAATGTGGAAAATTGATCAAAACATTATAACTCCTGGGTTTTTATTATTATTATTATTATTTTTTATTTTTGTCTCGCTAAATTATTAGCATTTAAGAAAAGCTCCTTCACAATGTCTGCATCAGTAAACGGTTTCATATGATTACGAATAATATAACAAACTTCATAGGATGTCTTTATTACCACTGTGACATTACCATTGACAAAACACTTTGTTGCTGTTGCAAAGATTATTCAAGAAAACCTATTTATCACCTCTTGAAAGAGATATTCGAGGAAAAGTGTCATGGAATGATTCTTTTTATTGGTACTTTTTAAATACAGCACTTTCGTGACAAATCAGTTACTGGTCCATATTTGTTTTTCACCTCAAAATAGTTAATTTCCCAATAGTCTTGAAGCGATATATTTTCTTCGAACATTTTTCTCCAGCAAGATATGAAAGATAGTTAAAAATTAGTTCCACCCATAAAATTGTCACTACTCCACTGTATCACTAACCGTAACCATTACAAATAGAAAAAGAATATTAATTCGCATCCGCACGACATCGACAGCAAAAATTGATATATTCGACTTCTTGACAAAGAATTTCCCACCAAATTTTTCATACTTTGTTCTTTAATAAGTGAATTTCTCAGAGCAATAGGCCATGGCCGGGTGACTTAAAAAGGCTCGGTGGGCCGCAGGTTGAGTATGGCTGATCTAAATCGTTGAAAAAACTCTGAAAGTCTGAGTTATTTTGAATGCTTTAAATTGTACCCGAAAATCGTTCTCAAACATTTCGAACTGAAAGTAAAATTTTAAACTGAAGCATAAGTGTTAAGATAAATAATTCTATTTTATCCCAAAATGAATTATTTTTGTATTTCATTATTGTATACCTCATAAATTTCAGGGATGTTAAATATTTATAAACAGTTCAGATCAACAAAGAAATTTTTCTTTATTTATCTAAAAATTGGCATCTTGCCAAAATGAGTTAAAACGTGTGTTGGAAGTAATATCGTAAATTTTATTTTTAGTACCTTTTGAGACATTTACGTTTCGTATTGATTTTATTGATACTTATTGTGGTGACATTTCGATACCTGTCTGGAGAAAAATTCGTAAACAAGTGAATTTAAATTTTGCGAATTCTTTTTCGTAAGATTTAAAAGTTTGCAATGGAATCTTTTCTTTGAATGATATTTATTTTTAATACTTAATAGCACTTCGAATTTGATCTCCCTTAGTAAATTAGTATTTTGGCTTTATTTTTATGAAGTCTATGCTAGATCACAATATTAATAACTCATTTTAAAGATGTTAGCTTTAAATGTAAATAAAAAAATTGCATCAAAAATATCAATTATTTTATTAATTACTATAGATAATATCGTTTTTTTTTTTAAAAATAACTGTCCGAATTCTAAACACTGGAACTGTTGTTGACAATCTGGCGAAGTAAAGATATTGCAGAAAAATCGTTTTGCGTCAGAACCATCTTATTTTAGATTTGTAATATGATTTTAACATCTATTCACAACAATCAGAAATATCTGAATAATTTATTAACATTTATTGCTAAATATCTGATTACATTTTAATCCCTTACTTCGCTTATGCTTACTTACAACCGATCCTGAATTTGAACAATCAATACCATGAAATTGTTTTACTCATTAAATATCAGTCGAATATGCTTCATCATCATTATTATGACTCATATGTGAAATGTCTTATTTTGATTAAACATCATTTAGCATTATGAAAAGTATTTTACTGCATAATTTGCAGGTAAATTGCTTTCAAATACAATTTTTTAAAAATGTTTATACGAAAAGTACATTTTTTTCCTAAGTTCTGTAACCCAAAATATTTCTTCACAGTAATTTCTCCCTAGTATTTCGAACACATTTTCTTCAGCATTTTTATTATGATTTTACAATTAGGGTTGAAATTAATCAGCCTTTTAAAAAATAAATACAAGAAAATATACTTGAGATAAAATGTTTTCGGTTGCATATTTTAATTATTAATCTAAACAAAATTAATATGAATATTCTCGACAAAAAAGTTATCATTCATACAAGAGTAAAAAATTGATACAAAGTTTGTTGTACAAAGATGTTTTATACTTTAAATTCTTTTAACTGGACGCGGTACCCAGTATACTATTTTTTAAATTATATATTTATTTGAAAATTGTTTATATGTACTTTTTATTTGAACACACATGAAATATACATTTCAGAAGCAAAATGCCACAATTTAAACAATTATTTTAAAATTAAAATGTTTTAAAAAATTTTAATGTTTTAAAAATTTTATTACTTTTACGAATTTGAATATTTTTGAAGAATTTTTTTTTTCTAATATTCTTAGAAGTGTTTCTCAAGATTCTGTGCATGGGATTGTTATTACGAGAAATAGTTTTATTTTTACAATTTTTTTCCTCTCGCAGACACTAAAAAAGTAAAAAGAGACCCAGCTATATCTAACTTTGACGAATTTCTTAAAAAATAACTATTCGCATAAATCCTTATTCCTTGCTCAGAATAATCGAACATATTATATAAAACAACCATAAAAAGTTTAAAAACTTTATATTGAATATAAAAAAAGCCTTAGAATTTTAAATACACGATCAACCTGTCTAATTTAATTTCTTTTTTATAATGATATTTTGGAGGTTTCAAGGAAATTTATAAAAACTCAAGAAACATTTTTAATGCCATTTCTTTCGTATTTAAAAAAAACAATTAATATCAGAAATACATATACAGTATTTATTCAAATCTAAATCGCCATCAATTCTAATCCGCACCCCAAATTCTCAACAAATTTTTGTGAAAAAAGAAAAGTAGTGTAAAATGGTATATCGATATCCAGTTTTACGAAATTAAAATAAATTTAAAATGAGAACTAATAAGAAGTGAATAATTAGTTATTTTACCAGTATTATAAACTTTTAAATAAATACACGAACCTGAAATTTTGCCCCTAATTGCCTCATCTGGCCCCGAGTTTTCCCCTTCTTTTCCCCAAGGCACTCGATTTTCGGTAGGGTTAACAGGGGGGAAAAAAAGTGCGGCAAATTGGGGGTAAATACGGTATATATATCTTTTTTCCCTTCCACATATAACAGAAAGCTTTCTAAAGGAGAAAAAAAAATTCCAAATCCAAAGCGTCTGCGAATAAAATTCTCTATTATTTTAAGATATATTTTGTAAACAAGCTTTTTACCCCATTTAGTATACTTATGCATCCATAAAATAAAATGCATTGAAAACATATTATAAGAGATTTCTCTATTCAAAATTCAGAGGTATGGAGATAAAAAGGGTTAAATTTATTCAACACTCTTTTTAAACAAATTTGAAATTCTTTTACTTATGCTCATCAAAAAAAACCCAAAGAGAGGCACTTACTTGTGGAAGCCACATGATGCTTCTAAGTTGCTGAGTTGAGCAACCGAGTTGGACTGATTTCTCTTTTTGTAAATAAAAAGACACTTAAAACCCACCATTTTGATATGCCCTTTTCCCAGATCAAAGATCAGTAAATTGTAAAAGGTTTTTAAAAAAAGCATTAACGGCTTTTTCATTTCGGGTTTTCCCCTTTGGGGAATTGGTCAACCACAGACCGAAGGCCAATATGGGTTCGAACGTGTGGAAGGTCAAGACTTTTTTGAGGAAAGTCGTTCGAAATTAAAGTCGGCTAAAATCATGCAAAAGATTCTTAAAAATAAGAAAATTCTTATGTAGAGTGTTAAGTTTTCAAAAAAGAGAATTTGAAATCTCTCTCTGAAATTGAATAATATTTACGTAATGTATTGAATTGTTATTGTTGTAACTGTTGACAGGATGTTGACAACACTCGTTTTGTTTTTATATTGATTATTTTTATTCTTGTGTTTGATAAAATTATCGAAGAACTTTTTGACGGTTTTAGTTATATTTAATTTTTTTTTTTTTTTTTGTCAGACGATAATTTCTTTTGGTTGCTTTAAAATAACTTTTATACATCAGATTTTTTTTATTTGATTAAGATTTAAATATTCCAAATTTGGAATTTAATTGCTTAGATTATTTTTAAACAAATAAGTATTAAGAAATACTTTTAAAGAAATTTTTTTCAATGTATCTAAGATTCATTGTGTTTGATATGATTTTGTATTCGCTCATCATTATCATTAAATACAGGAGAGATGTAACGAAATTCCCACAAATTCGGACTTCTATGCATATAGGTACTTTTTTTTAGATAGAAATTAATTGAAAGGAGAGGAAAACTGTAAGCATAAAATTATTTTCATAATTTATACAATCATCGCTACTTTTAAATGTTGTTGTTGTTGTTGTGTCCTTCCCAAAAGGAAAGAATGAAAGTTGACAGGTTGGAACACACGATAGATGGCGACACTACCTACTCCATAGCCACAATTTAGGCATAGAACTGAAGGGGAGGGAATTATTCTCCAGCTCTGCACCCCGTGGTTTTTTTTCTGTTTCCCCCCCCACAAGACTTCCCCCGGGAAACCCGTGATTTTTCCGACACATATTCCAAATTTTAAATAAATACTTAAAGGAAGATTCGATCTGAGTACCTTCGGTTCCGTTAAACTAATATTTTAGCCATCCGCCAAAACGATCGTCACCGCGTGTAGGCTATTACTGGTTTATATCGATAGCACACTACCACACTCCACCCATGCCAGTGATTCGGTGGATAGGCGAACAAACGATACCCTATTCGTGGTCAGCGTGTGAGCAGTTGCGTCACTTTGTGGGTTGCGTCATTCGTGCGTGAGAGCTTGGGGAGGGTTTCGTCATGTGTGAGACCCGGGTTTGTGGTTGGTTATTTGTTTTGGGGGGGCTTTAATTTTGGGAAAGTTGCGCTTGGTTTCTTTTTCGGTGGATGAAAGGTGGCACGACTGCTGCGCGTGAAGGGTGCGGTTCTCTTTGCACGGCCAGGGTCACCAATAAAGAAAGATTTGATCTGAGCATCTTCTGTTCCTAAAACAAGGTATTTTTAAAGCCAAAAAAATTTGTTGTCCTTGGTTTGGGTTAATTTCTGGAAAATCCCATATCACTTTTAAATAAAAAAATATCTTTGAATTTAATTTCCTCCGGTTTTTTTTTCTAAAAAATTACTTTTTGGGAAAAAAAGATTAAAGGAAAATTTTAAACCCCAAAACCCAAAAAGAAGGGAAAAAAAAGCTGGTTTTAAGGTTACTTTAAAGGGGGTAAATTTAGTAAAACAACTTGAAAAAGGCCCTTTTTTTGGAAAGTTAACAAGGGTTCCTATCACAAAAAAGGGAAAACCCCAAATTTCGGTTAATTTTGGGGGTTAGACCGGAAACCAATTTTTAAAAAAAAACCCCCCGGGGGGGTTTCCCCGGGAGGGGGAAAATTTTTTAAAAGGGGAAAATTTTTATAGAAACCGTTCCCAAAAAAACCATTTGGAAAGGTTTTGTTGGAAAAAACCTTAAAAAAGCTTTTTTGGGGAAACCCCCTTAAAAGTTTTTCTGAAAAATTATAAATATTAATTTTAATTAAATTTTAATAAAATTTTAATTTAAAAATTTAAAAGCTCTTTTAGTAAATAAACCCTTTTTTAATTTTCCAAACTCTCTTTGCTCTATTAATTTTCCCCCAAAACTTTTTTTCCCCAAAATTTTCCCACCAAAAATTTTTTTTTAAAATAAAAATTAATTCAGTAAATAATTTAAATAACTTTTTAAAATTTACCTATGGGGGGAAAAAATTCAGTTTCCTTTTTATTTAAAGGGGAAAAGCTTTAAAGAAGTGCAAAAATAATTGGGGTTTTTAAATTAAAAAAACCAAAAAATAAAGAAAAAACCCAATTTGGTGGGCCCCCTCCTCCGGCCCGGAAGGGTTGCCCAATGTAAGGGGTTTTCGAAAAACCAATCCCCTCCAAAAATTTGGGGGGGGAGATCCTTGAAAACACCTTTAAGAAACTTTTGAATTCCCCCTGCAAATGCATGTTTAACTCAGAAATACCAATATTTAATAATTTCAATTTAAAAATTCAAAGTAAATACGTGTTGAGTAAAAAAACCCAAATATTTAATTTTAATTTCCTCCCAAATTTTTTTCAAACGTCAAACTATGAAGGGGTAAGAAAATAACAAATAATAAGTAAATAATTTAAGTAATTTCCCATGTCGTGTTATCGAACTACGTGTACAGATATTTTGTGCTGAGATTCGCTCTGCGACATAAGAAACATGACTTTTCAAGAACAACGCCGATCATTAAATTTTGTCAACGTTTGGGTAAAACACCAGCAGAGACTTCCGAAATGCTAAGAAAAGTGTATGATGGAAAAGTGTTTTTTGAATAAATACTCAGCCAAACAGTTTCTTCAGCCTTCCATATTTGCTTATTGTTGCCGGTGCAGGATTTAGAACACGAACTGGGCTTTCGATCGTGTTTCATATAAGTTTGATGAGATTTATGTATGATGATCAAGATGGCCATATAATTCGCAATTGTCCATTATGTTTCCCAAACCGATGGTGAATAATTTTTGGCCCCCCGGACGGTATTTTTATCCCCCGGAAAATTTCCCCGAGTTTGGGTTAACCCAAAGAATACTGAATGGGACCCCAAATAGCTGAACATAACCGTTTCTAGTCAATGATTCAATCAGTTTGATTAGAGGATCCAGCCCATATCATGTAAAAACTGTCTCCCCTTCATGGAGCCATTACCAGCTTGCAAAGTGCTTTTTGACAACTTGAGCTTATGGCCTCGTGGGTCTTAGCCACAATCATATTCTAACTACAGTAGAACGTCGTTTATCCGACCAGTATTTTTTTTGTCAACTACATGCACTGTATATGAATATGTTTTAAAAACCGGCCAATGCTCAACAGTTGTTTTGGTGAGGCCAAAGTGAAGGGAAACCCGGGGTTAGGGATATTTGGGGAATTTCAGTTGTGTGATTTGTAAGTCTGCGGAATATTAGGTCAGTTTTTTCCAAGTAAAGGGGGTTTAAACGTGCTCTTTGTTGGGGAACTGCTTGGCTTTGAATTTAAAACGGAAGCGCAACGTCGTGCAAGAAGAACCGACCCTGTTGACGATGAAACGAAAGACGACAAAGGGCAAAACAACAACGAAAGTAGCAAGGTCCATAAATGCTGACCTTTTTTTGCGTTAGAAACAGCTATGGGGGGACGAAAAAAATCAAGTGCTGTCCACCCAACTAGCCAAGAGAATCAGAGATTTTCCCCCCAAAAAAAGAAGTGTACAAGGGTTTCACGAAAAATAAAGGGTTATTTTCCACAAAAAAAGGGAAAATTGCGAAATTTTTACCTATTTTCTTTTTCCAAGCGTTTCCCGCATGTGATATTTTAATACGGTTTGTGTCCGGTTTCATATACGCATGGATCTCTTTTTGATTTTTGGACCTAACAATCCATCCGAACGGTGTCCGGTCCCCTTTTATTCGGGAAAAAGCTACTGTAACTGAAATCCCCAACTCATCTGACAAAGCAACATCTTTCCAATCATCTGGGGTCGAGTACAAATGTTCACAAGCTCAGCAGACAACCTACAGCCGATAACGTTTTGTTAGTAAAGGCACTCGAATCGTTCTTCTGTTGCCATATTCCATCATCAAGTTTTTTGCCCCTTCCCTTACAACATCAAATGTGTTTTTCCCCCAGTGATTGTTGCTTCATTCCCCTTTGAGTTTTTTTGTCTGGCACCATTGATAACTCTACGCAAACGTCGATGGTATCGGTCTTAAACGCGATTTGTACCTGCGATTTCCATGGTGGGAGGTAACACCTGACATTATGTAGCAGAGTCGGCTCATTAGACGAACACTTCCCGACAATACTTGTCAAGTTTGACGTACAGAGAGAGCGGAATGCCCAGATGAACTTGTAATTTTCCCCAAAACCGTTTTTTTTCCCCTCAGGCCGGGAGGCAAAAAAAAGGGTTCCCCCCGGGATTCTGAAAGGCCCTTATGTTGAAAGCACACCCCTCTACGCCCCCTCAGAAAACCCCCCCTATACACACTATAGATCAATCTATAACGTTATACCCCCCCCAACGACACCACGATCTATAGAAAGGACACTCCTGGGAACAATATCCATTGTTGGGTTCCTTCGCACATGTGCACTACGAAATATTTTAATGAAAAGGAATGTCGGCCTTTTGTAATAAAAACATACCCTGGACGGGATCCTCAGAGTCAACGTGACTCGTCAGTTTATAGGCCTTCCATATGGTACACCAGGTACGACGACAGAGTTGATTTCAGTCGAGACGGCCTATTGTCTCAAAGAACAAATGGAGTTGGGACGAAGACGAGGGGGTCCGTGTGCTGATCCGCTACGCTCGCCAATCAGAGATTATTGGGGGCATGAAAGAGGTCCGCCCATGGGGTTTAAAGGGTCGGCTCGCAGGTTGACGGAGATCTTGGTTCCCCCCTTGGCACTTTTCCCCGGATCAGTTTTTTATTCTTTTTTCTTAAACCATGGGGGCGATAGAGGTTGGGGGGCTACCGCTTTCCGACCCCAAGGGAGGGGAAAGGGCTGGAATTCGGAGCCCCCGGTTTGAGTGTTTTTGATTTTTGAGGGTACCAACGAAATGGATTGCGGAAACAGCCGCACCCGGCTTGATTGACGGGTTTGGGAATTTTAAAAGCCGCACTGTTCAGCTATTT
The DNA here is from genome assembly GCA_019973955.1 of Trichonephila inaurata madagascariensis. Taxonomy (NCBI): domain Eukaryota; kingdom Metazoa; phylum Arthropoda; class Arachnida; order Araneae; family Nephilidae; genus Trichonephila; species Trichonephila inaurata. The sequence goes on from BMAV01000642.1 coordinate 44,406, forward strand.
GGAGGGTTTTTGGCGACGGACCACGTAATTTTGAAGCATGGTCAAGGAGGGGAAAACCACCCGAGCTGGCATCCCCTCTCCTAACTACCACACCACACCAAGGGGAGGACGTTTCACCTCGACAGATTTAAGGGTGCACGTTTTGCCCCACACTGGGGTCTTGGTGGTAGGGGGCCTCAAAACCCCGGACAAGGAAAAGCCACGACCCGGGATATTTCCCCATTTGGCTACCGCGGCCACAGCCGCACCCGGGAGCCGATCACTTCAAGATCTTTAAACTGGAATAGAACTTTTCACCAACGAAAGGTTATTAACACTAAAAATTTATTAATGAAATTAATGTTTTGTTTAATTAATTTGGAATAAAATGCCGTTTGGCAAAAAATTTTGTGAGCCCCCCTTTTTATACCAAAAAAATGAAGTAATTTTAAATTTTCGACATTTCAAATTCTGGACATTTTTTTACCTTATGAATTTAAAACAAGAAAAAACCGTAATTTTTTTAATAAATCTAAAAAATTTCTTTATTTTTTTTGGAAAAAAACTCCTTTGAAAACCGAAACGTTTTTTTTATTTTTTTTTTCTAAATTATCGATAAGATCGTTTCAGCTTCAATTTTATTTTTAAAATCTATAAACACACAAATTAAACAATGTTCTGGATAATAATAAAAATCTAATCTTTATCTGGAGACAGCAACTTTTCTTTTTCTTTCATAATAATTAAAATGACTGTCCTAAAAATTAGTAATATGAAATGTTGTTCACAGTATGACCGATAATTTTCTGACAGACTAGTTAAAGTGTCAACCTACATAAAAGATTGTCTCTTTTCAGCAAAATATTTTTTATTAATGTCTGTGGCGTTGATTTGAAAACATGTCCCTTTATCTGAGTTTTGTTTTTTGGTGAAATTTTACGTATTGTACATAATAAGGAAATAATAGCGATTGAATTCTATAATATAAAAAAAAAAACGAAAGAGTTACAAAGGGGATGTTTACAAAAATGAGTTTTTTAAACACAAGGGTTTAATTCATTAAAAATAAATTTCAGTTATATTTTCAATAATGTGAAGTAAAGCTCCGTTCTTCCAAAAATGTTCAGGAAATCATTGTATTAATGAATACATAATTATTGTAAATACTGTTAGATTTTCCTCTACTTAATGTTTCAAAAATATAATTTTTTGAAGTTTCTTATAGTCTATAATACTATTTAGAAGAAATATCTCTAATTTTTCTTTTAAATCTCTCCTGCGCATCCCACGATTTCCACGGGTATGCATTTTTCCGACTATTTCGCTGTACAACCCGTGCTGTTCCTGTTTACGTTTTCATTTATATTTTTATCTTCATATTTTTTTATGATCTCTAATTCTATATTTTAAAAAATAAAACACTTAACAAAATATTTTTTGGTATATTTTTAAGGTATCGACTACGTTCGAACCTTGATTTTAAAACGTATAAATGGATAATATTTATGTTTTTGGGTGTCACTAAATTAAAAAAATGTACATAAAACTGTTTTAAGAATAGTATTACAAAAAAAATTATTTGAGTACAATATTTTGACAAAATGAACATAGAATAATTCATTTTCAAAATATTCCCCTTTTTTGGAAAAATGCTTCTATTATAATATTTTGCTTGTATATAGCTCAGACCTCTGTACAGAGGCTCAACTAAAGTTTTTGAAATATATAACTTAGAAGTAGGTTTATCCATGTTTTACGACAACAGAGGAGAGAAATTTTAAGAAAAAAACGCCGATAATTATTTCAATGGGTTGCAACTCTGAAAATAATGTGAATTTTTCTAAAATCATAGTTGAGCCTCTGTACAGAGGTCTGAGCTATCTACAGGCAAAATATTATTATAATAGAAGCATTTTTCACAAAAGGAGAACATTTTGAAAAAAAGTTATTCTAAGTTAATTTTTTGCCGAAATATTGTATTTAAATAATTTTTTTTGTCAAAATGTCCTCACAAAACAATTTTATGCATGTATTCTAATCTGAGTGACACTAAATATCATGAAAATTATCCATTTTTGCGCTTTTTTAAAATCATGGTTCCGAACGTAGTCGGATACCTTAAAATGTAGAAATACGTGATAAAAAATACTCAATTTTTGAACCTACTTTGATAAAATAACTACACAGCGAGATGGTTAATGATTCACAAATCCATTGTTGTTATTTGAATCAATGTCTGTAGACAATTAGCAAAAACAACGATTGATTATATAGAAAAATTATTTATTATTTAAAACATTATTTAAACATTCGCTCTTCTGCAGAAAAAAAAGACCACTAAGAAATTAACTTTTTTTTATTGTTAGAAATGTGTAAAGCCCATACAGAGAAAATGAAATTGTTAAAAATTCAAATCCATAGGCTTACAGTTGCCTTCAATGGCTAACTATTTCACATTGAATGTTAAAGTTAGTATCTGGTTAAACTTCCTCAGCGGTGATGTATGCTTGTATCTGTCGATATAAGGAAGAATAAAGATTTCTAATCTCGTGTTGCGATATACTGTACCACACAAGCTTTCATTTATTGTCACTCCAGAGCAGCAATATTTAAGAATGAACACTTCTACCGATTTACGATACCTTATATATGTTTAATTAGCAAAAGAAGTATTGATATTGCTAGCCAAAGAAGAGTATCAACACCACTGCCAGTTCAGAGGTATATTTCTGTTTTATTTGTATTAACAGCAAGCTCATTCTCGATTTTAGGGTTGCTCCTTAATCTTTTAGTCGCCAAATCTGAAAATGGTTTATGCAATTAGTCGCCAAATCTCGAAATTCTTAAAATCCTTTTTTATAAGGATACTGATCAGGACAATGAAATAAAATTATGAAATTATTGTATTGTCATCGCTCCTTGACAAGTGTGCAAAATTTCGAATTAATCTGACCTTTTAAAGTGGGTAAAAATCGAATTCAAAGATTCCATTACATACAAGTGAAATTTATAGAAGCATGTTAAAAAATGAAGTACTATTGCTATAAAATGCTATTTAAAATAATATAAAGCACTTTCAAGCGTTATCAATTCATTATAATCGCTCATTTTTTAAAAAAACGACTTTTTTAGTTCTTAATGATTCATATATGTTAATTTCAAATACTTCTACATTTCATTGATTGGTGTACTGTCAGATAGGTTTTGAATTTTGTTCGAGTAATTTACTAAACTGTTTATTTAACAAATACAAATTCACGAGCTTAACTCGTAAATTTGAAGCCATAAATTCGAAATTTAATAATTTTGGTGAATATATTTTCATATGAGAACAATATAATAATTAAACAATCATTCTCCAGAAAGACATCTGTTTTATGATTAAAAAAAAAAGAGCGATGTGAGTCATTATATATAAATGAATTGCCTTACAAATAATAATTTATTTCTTATTTATTTTATATTGATCGTTTGTACATTCCTGAATAAATAACACATAAAAATCTAATCATTCTATTATAGAGAAATATTCGACAAATAATATATTTCAGAGTATGATCGATCAGCTCAAGGTTATAGCTGCAGTAAATGTATTGATCATGGTATGAAACTAAATAAATAAATGAATCAGATTAACCTAAAATCCTGTGAGCGCTGTTAATAACAAAGAAAAAAGTTAGAGTTATTTATTCTTGGAACTTGCATAAAAAAATGAAGATTGTAGGAGTCACTAATATAAAGAATCATTTTAAAATAGAAGTAATTTTTTGAAAAATATTTCTAAAAACCGGTTTTCAGTTAAAAGAATATACGAATATTCTTTTTCGAGTATAAAAGATTAAAAATTTATACGAATATAAAAGAGAGGGTTTTGCACCAGTTACCTCTCTCTCTCTCTGTGATACTTATCTTAATTATTTCTATGAAAATACATGAGACATAATTTCTAAAGTATAGATATACTTTATGCATTTATTCACAAAGGAGTGTTAAATTAGAAAAATCAAATTTTTTATGGAATTTTATTTCCTAAAGACAAAAAAGTAATAAATAAAATACTATATGAATTTATAAAATATACAAAACGGCGGTATTCCTGTAATAAGAAAAAATATATACACACATTATAATACTTTTCTGAAAACGATATTTTTATTTCAGAATATTTTTTTGCTTCATTGTTTTGCATTAGGGAAAAAAATTACATAATTTTTCATTTATGGACCTTTTATAAGAATCTGTGTTTTGAATTTAAAAGCTATTTTTTATTGCGGTATTTCTGTAATTAGTGAGAATATATTCTTCTCAGAAAACTATTTTTATTTCAGTCCATTAATTGAAGAATATTTTTTCCGCGCTATTGTTTTGCACCAGGAAAAAAAAATTATACACATTTTTTTATTTATGGAATTTTTAATAGAATCTATTTTGAATTCAGAAACTCTGTTTTTATTACGATATTTCTGTAATTAGTATGAATATAAGCGTGCATTAATACTTTTCTGAAAACGATATTTTTATTTTATAATATCTTGAAACTTCTTAAAAAATGAATTAAGAATATTTTTTGCGCGCCTTTGTTTTGAATCAGGGAAAAGGTGAATTATATTTTATGAAAATTAAAGTTTTGTTCAGTTTTGAATTTCTGTACTTCTTTTGTTATTATTCCCAATGCAATTCTATTGGTTTGATATATTTCTTGTAAACTATAATTATAATCAAATTTTCACTTTTTGAATAGCCACATAAAATAGATTGTTTAACATAGTCATTAGTATATTTAAATTTTGAAAAATAATCTTACATAAAAAAATGAATAACTTAAGTTTTTTTTAAAATAAGTTTTTCTCTGAAGAAAAGACTTGGTTTCTCATAAGTTTTATTCAAATTTATTATAACAAAACTTAAACATGATAAATGTTCTTAAATTTTTTATGATAATTAACAAACAAATAAAAAATGCTTTTATATTTCAATGAATTATTTTAATTATAAGTTGAAACATTGTAATAAATTATAATAAAAGGGAGAAAAGGGAATAAGTCTTGTACATAAAGAATACACATGTCTGTGGGCTCATTTCGACTAATGAGACACATAAATAAAACCTGGGATGGGATTTCCATTATTTTTCTTATTACGTTTTAAGACCTAACCAAGTTCTATGAATAATATTACAAATTAATTCGTATTTAACTAATAATTTTTATTTTCCTTAGAATTTCACCCACATTTCTTTTGGTACACTGTTGATGTATTTAATTTTTTAATCTCTGGTTGCGATGAAAACTATTACCTCACCCAAATAATCGTGGACGTGTAAGGAATTACTAAATTCTAATTACTTTTACCAATTACACCTGTTACACTTAGTCATTCTTTCTTAAAAGAAAATCTCTTCTCCACCTTTAAAATTGGATATTACCTTGAAGATTCATTTGAATGTCTAAATCTACTATTTCACATTGTTATGCCATTTTTCTTTAACAATGCAATTAAAGTTTAGAACTTCATGCACGCTCTAAGACAAGGGTGGGCAAATAGCGGCCCGCGGGCCACATACGACCCTTAAGGTACCCGACTACGTTCGGAATCGTGATTTTAAAAAAGCGCTTAAATGGATAATTTTCATGATATTTAGTGTCACTTAGATTAGAATATATGTATAAAATTGTTCTAAGGACATTTTGACAAAAAAAAAAATTTATTTAAATAGAATATTTCGGCAAAAAATTAACTTAGAATAACCTTTTTTTCAAAATGTTCTTCTTTTGTGAAAAATGCTTCTATTATAATAATATTTTGCCTGTATATAGCTCAGATCTCTGTACAGAGGCTCAACTATGAATTTTGAAAAATTCACATTATTTCAGAGTTACAACCCATTGAAATATTTATCGGCATTTTTTTCTTAAAATTTCTTCCCTCTGTTGTCTTAAAACGCGGATAAACCCACATCTAAGTTATATATTTCAAAAATTCTAGTTTAGCCTCTGTACAGAGGTCTGAGCTATATATAGGAGAATATTTTAAAAATTGGTCATTTTATGTTCATTTTTTGTCAAAGTATTGTACTTAAATAATTTTTTATTGTAATACTATTCTTAAAACAATTTTATATACATTTTATAATCTAAGTGACACTAAATATTATAAATATTATCCATTTACTCTCTTTTTTGCAAAATCACGGTTCCGAACGTAGTCGGATACCTTAAGTTATGAATTTTTTGCGGTTTGAAAATTCAGATGCAAGATCGACAATTTCATCTTTTACTCAACAGTTTTAATTTAATTTAATACATCATTCAATACCAAACTGAGTTTTCTAACATTGTCCACATAATTCCAGAACATATTCACTAAAGTTGACTGAACTGGCAATGTCGTGGAGAACGACCTCCACGGACAAAACCACCTTCGGCATTCATCTTTCCTGCCTCCGTAAGTGATATTATGGTTTCCTCAGCTTGCGATATTGAGAAGGTTGCACTCTTTGAACTTGAATTGATTGTTTATATGATTCAATGAACATTTTTCGATGAATTATGACCTTCAATAAATGTCCTCTATCTCTGCCTCTTCTGACCGCAGTTAACACCTGTGGCACAAGTGGTCACCGTTATGAGGAAACGTTTTTCCCTGGTACTTTAATGAGCATTTTTTTTATCGCTGAATACTCCGAATTGCTCAAGGAAAGGTTTAATTACCTTGACTGTGGCAAATGAAATATTTATTCTTGAGAAGGTAAATAGACGCTTTCTCCATTTGCGCAAATGTTTTTTGTTTATCCTCTCCAGATGACATTAATGAGAAAGAAAAAAATAATAAGTGTTTTTATGAGATTTACATTACAGATTGAAATATAGATTTCAACAGTTTGTTGAACAAGATATTGAAAATAATTTCAGCAAAAGGGAAACCTAATTCAATAATGATGGCAAGATCGAATTGACAAGGTTGGAGTCTAAATACCCCGAAGAGATTTATGATCAATTCGTTCTTATTAAGGCTGTTTTCGACAAAAGGACGATAGCATGAACTAAACGCGAAGCATATTTTCAGACAGAAAAATACCTCAAATTTCATGGCAATTTGGAATATTATAACTTATACATCAGTTAACAATATAGTGTTTTTAAAAATTTTTTAAAATATTCAATAAATACTCTATTTCTCTTTTGAATACGTGCACAGGGATAGCATTTAACATTACGGAATGGGGAAAAAAAAAAAAAAAGCAAAAACACATTTCCTAAGAAAAATGGATAACTCGGTTAAAAAAGAGATGTTAAAAAAGAAACTACTTCTAAAGCAGTGCCCCCCAAAACCCTTTTATCGCTCGGACCGGCAACGTTTGATAATTTTTTCCGCGGCCCGCTGAGGGTTGGACACGTTGATTGTTTATATTTTAGATTGTCTTGATTCAACAATTTTAATTTAGTTACATTTAAAAATGCCTTCAGAATAAAACATAGTTAAACAAAATGAACAAAAAATGATTTAACGTGGAAAATAAAGTGATTTCCGTGGAAAGTTGCACAAAAAAACCGGGGAAAGCACCATTTAAATAAAATGGAATAGTTTAATGTTCTTTAGGCGGCCCCCACCCTTTTTATACACGGGCCGGTATCGCTCCACGGACCGGGGGGTTTCGGATCACTGCTCTAAAAGGGTAGTGGCCGTTATGGGCCCGGTAGCCAGGGGAAAAGGTATCGGATCGTGGCGTCCTTGTTACGAGTTCGGCCCCGTACCACTAAAGACCCGCCGTGTGGGGCGCGATGCACGTTAAATCTGTCGGGGCAAAAGTCCCCCCCATTGGTGGTGTGGTGGGTAGTTGGAAAAGGGGGGCCAGCTCGGTGTCGTCCATGTCACGAAAGGGGTTTAAAATCACGTGGTTGCCAAAAACCCTCGTGTATGAACAGTAACGTTAATATTCAATCAAACCAGAATGTCATTAATTTTTTATTTCTTCTATATCTGAAAAAATGTTCTAAATTCGGGTCCTGTTCTTTAACATTGACCGAAAAAAGACAGCCTTAAATATTCTCTCTTCAAGAACTTAATTTTAAAGTATTCGTGAGAATTCAAAGTATTCAAACATGCCTTTCAAAGATTTATACAAATTGTTTAATATAGCTTATTGCTATGTATTGGTTGTTCAGATTGAAATACAGGTAACCTCCGTACAACATGCTACTTTTATGGCACGGATTCATTTCGTTACGATACGAGATTGGGAACCTAGTACAACAGTGTGCTTCTATAGCACGGATTCATTCTAACATGGTTCGAGAATTGGGTAAAATCCCCGTACAAAAGAAATGTAATAAAAACTTTTAAAGTGAACTTTATCTAATTTCACACACAAATTAAGAAAAATTCCTGTGTATAAAAGCTCATGAAACGTGATAAAGCTTTTAGGTGCGAAAGGTATCTTATTTTAAATTTTACATTCGGGAGCGTATATACCATCAGATTTTTCCGTAAAATTTTCGTGAACTATTAATAAAGTATACTTTCAAACTTCAATGGTCTCTTTCGGCTATGTAGATTCAAACTTGTTGGGTAAATATAGTACTCACAACCTTTTTTAAAAGATTATTTCATAAAAATAAAAAATAATTATAACTCTAGGCTATGTCAGGAGAGGGTTGATTGATTGAATATTAACGTCGCACTGTTCAGCAACACGAGGGCTTTTGGCGACGGACCACGTGATTAAATGGTCCGGTCGACGGGACGACACCTGAGCTGCGCGCCCCTCTCCAACTACCACACCACACCAACGGGAGGGACGTTTCAGCTCGACGATTTAACGTGCATCGCTGCCTGTACAGCGGCGGGTCTCTAGTGATATTGCGCAGGCAACTCGTGACAAGGCATGCCACGATCCGGATACCTAACCACTATTTCACTCACGCGACGGCACATGTCAGCAGGGGAAAAAGTCTTAAAAGATAAATAATGGCGGCTAAAAGAGCTTAGTGATTTTTGAATTCATATTAATTGTATAATTCTTAGAAAATTTTAATAAAAATATTTGTGTTAAATATAAAAATACAATAGAATGTTTTTTTTTAATTTTTGAAACCCAACCCTATTTTTTCCTACTAGTTCTTTGTTTCGTATAACATGGAGTCGCATAATACGGCAATTTTTTTGGAACGTCTCCCGTATTATTCCAGGTTATCTGCTCGACCGAAATACAAGTAGTTCTCAAAGACTTGTAAATAAACTTACTTCAGAATCATTTTTAAAGCTTCCAAGCTTCGAACCAGAATCTGACTTTGACATTAATTATATTAAATTCTTAGAATTTACTTATTTAAGTTTGCCAAGCATTTTTTTCATGACTAAATATTTTATGTGGTGGGAATATTTTGAGCAGAAAATAATTCGTAACAATTTTTTTTATATATAAATCCAAGTTTAGCAATTTTAAGTTAATCTTAAATGTTAACAGTGAGGAAAATATTTTTTCAATTCCTTCTATTAGCTCACATTCTATATATTTATTTGTTTATTTATCTTGGTGGAATTTTCAATCGTTAATAAAATACATTTTAAAGCGCTCCATTGAGCTGAAATTTTATATACATGATTATTTTGGATGACAGTACAATAATTTAATTGTAATTATAAAAATTGATTAAAACTAATTATTCAAAGAATTAGTATTACAGCCACGTTGGCATCATTTTTGGCGACTTGTGTCAATACTTGAAAAAAGGTTTTTTATTTCTCACTTTTTAAAGCATTCAGTTGAACTGAAATTTTTTGTACACGATTGTTTTGGATGACACACACAATACGATACTTTATTGATAATTAATAAAAATTAATTACCACTTAATGTTGTGATTCGGTCCTATGTATATAAATATTTATATTAATTGTAACTATTTAATAAAAAGTAGCTTAAATAAAATTTTTCTTTGTTGATCTAAGTAGGAATATACTTAATTTTTTTTTATATTACTGGTTAAAGTGTAAATTGAAGATTAAAATACTCACATCTGTAAAAAAAAAATGATTATTCCTTCTTAACAAATTCTAGACGCAATGTTTGTTTGGATACTTCAAAGTAGCGGTTTCTTAAAACGTTCCAATAAAAAAAACATAAAATTTCAGTTCGAAAACCCGATTGTTACGTAGAATCGGGGTTGGGATTTTATGCTATCACCCCAAAAGAGCAAGACGCTTCTTAAAAAGCGATAGAAATTTTCGAAACACAAGCCAAAAATCGGGATATGCGGGAAAAATTTTTGCAGAATAAACCTCAGGCCTTCACCCCCTTTCTAAAAACCCCCTTCCAGACACAACTATCGGGGGTGTCAAAAAATACAAGTATTTTAAAAGAACAAACAACCCTTTCGCTAAATCCTATTCAACAGCCAAACTAGTCATTGGTCGCCCTTTTTCAACGGCCCAAAAACCGATTCTACACCCCCTTAAAGGGGGTTAAAAACAATACTAACCCCCGGTTTCGACGAGCAACTCCCTATTCATGGCCCTTGTGAAGGGGAAGGGGGGTTTGGGCGGTCCCTTTCCGGTTTCAAACGCGCGGGGTCGTTTTGGCCCCCCTTTTCCGTGGCAAAAGGCAAGCTTTTTGTAAAGCGGGCAGTTGCGTTTCCCGTGCGTCGTGACGGCTTGAAACCCGTTATTTGTGTGAGGGATTTTGAGAAGTGCGTCAATGTTTGACTTTTTGGGTTTGCTTTTCGGTGGATGATGGCGCCAGGGACTGGGCGCGTAAAGGGGGTCCCCGGTTTTTTGCACGGCCGGGGTCCCCTAATGAAGGGAAAAGGGGAAGGGGTTTGTTCGGGTACCTTCCGTTCCGGGAACGCGGTGGGTTTTTCCAATCACGCCAAAACGACCCTCTTCGCGTGATGTTGGTACCCAGTTCATAAGATATCACACCGCCTCGGACGGATTTTTTTCGAAAAACCGCTTTCGTCAATAGATTTGTGAAATTGGGAGATTTTCTCCGGGAATTTCGAGAATTCATGTGGGCCCCCAAAAATTTTTGGGCCCAAATTGGCTTTATTTTGCCCAGGTTTTCCCAATTGTCAAAACAAGGAATGGCGTTGCTTCGATTATTACAAAAATTTTTAAAATAAAAAAAAATCAACAATATTAACGGGATTATACACATCCCGATATAAATTATTTCAGTATTTAAGCATTAATTACACAAAATTTGTAATGGGGAACCGTTAATTTATTTACTTATATTTTTCCCATAATATACCCCCAATTTTTCCCAAAAACGGAAAACTTTTTCTGATAATTTTTTTAATATATAAATTTTAGTTAAAATGAATAACCAGATATTTCATAAAATAACCAGGGCAAGTCAAAATTAAAAAAAATACATAATAGATGATCAAAAATTTTATACTTTTCCTAATTTTTTTCTATGAAATAAACCCGGGGAAAAAACTGGGTTAAATGAAAAAAAAAAATTCAAAACGTTTTTTTAAATTAATTGATCATAAATAGCTAAAAACTCTCGAAAAAAAACATTTTGTCCCCTTTTTAGAAATTTTGAATAATTGATAAATAAAAAAGGGTAAGCAAAAGATGATTGGGAATTTATTATATTGCTTTTGTTAAACAGAAAAAGGGGAAAAAAAAAATGTTTCAATAATAGATTATATTTTTATTATCAAAATAAATTATATTTTTTAAAAATAAAAACACGTTTTTAGTGTGAATCGAACAGTAAAAATTTTAATATAAAATAAAATGAAACAAAAAATTAATGTCACGGGGATAAAAAGGGGGGGGTGCTCATTAAAATGTTTATTTCTTATCGAAATGGGGTGAGTTGGTGTAAAATGACTACAAAGCACCCCATGTTTCCACAATGACATTAATTTTCTCGTTAATTTTTTTATTCATATTTTAAAAAATTATTTTTTTTTTATCCGATTATTATAAAGGTTTTTTAGTTTTTTCTATAATTTACATTTTTTAGTTCGACCTACAATAAAAGCCTGTTTTTAGTTTTAAAACATATTTATTCTTTGTTGAATTTATCCGAGTTTGATATTTGGGGGGGAATTATTTGGGTGCGGAATTTTCTTACTCTTCAATGGATATTTTTAATGGGTCTGAAGGGTATTTATTCTCACCGTTTCGGGGGCCCCGGGTGATTCCCTTTTCGTTGTATTTCCAAGATTCCTTCTCTTGTACAGGTTTTAAATAATAAAAGTGTGTAAGAAGAAATATTTAAATGTCAACGTATTAACCTTTTAAACGATTTCTATAATGTTAATTTATAATAACTACTAAACGTATTGTTTATAAAAATAAAAATATTTGCAGGTTGAAAATAAATTATTTTTTTTTCACATACACGAGTCTTTTTTTTTTTTTTCCATTTTCAGAAAAACTAGACTTATATTATGGTAAGAAAGAACACTTTTTTTTTAGTCACAAGTCTAGTTGCGGTTTAAAATTGCACTTTTAAACTTTAGTCGCTAAAACTAGAATTAGTCGCCAAATCTGGGAAAAAGCATATGAAAAATTTCGCCAATCTGAAAAAAGGTTTAGCAATTAGTTTCCAAACCTGAAACGATATTGGATTAGCGCCAAATTCGAAATTTATTTTGCATATCCTGATCAGGACAATGCAAAATTATGATATTGTATTGTCACATCGGGCCTTGACAAATGTGCAAAATTTCGAATTCATTTGACCTTTTTAAGTGGGTAAAAGAGTTCAAAAAAATTCCATTACATACAAGTGAAACTTATGGGGTGAAAATAATGCTGGGAAGAAAAAATGTTGTTCATAAAAAAATTGTGCAAACTTTTTTTAAAAAAAAAATGTAAGATAATATTAATTAAAATTTTATGAGATACCTTTTTTTTTACTTTTCATTATTTACTAAAGCGGTTTGGATGACACCTGGGTTGAACCTTTTATTTTTTTAAAAAAGCACATGTTTGTATTACACATTTTTTTTTTTCGCCAGCACTTTTAAATTTTATCCGTTCTGC
>BMAV01000643.1:0-18073 GCA_019973955.1 Trichonephila inaurata madagascariensis
TATTATATATTCATCTATATAAATATATATATAAACTGCAAATAAACTAATTACTATCATGCAAAAGAATACAATTTTGAATAAGGAATAATTCTCTCGAGATTTCCAATTTACTCAAACATAATTTTAATTGATTTTCACTCAGTGAGTGAGAAACTATTAACGTCGCACTGTTCAGCTACACGAGGGGGTTTTGGTGACGGACCACGTAATTTTGAACTATGCTCAAATGACGTGGACAACAATTGAGCTCCTAACTACCACGCCACACCAACGGGAGGAAGTTTGAGCTCTCGCCAGATTTAACGTGCAACGTTCCCTTACACGAAGGGTCTTTAGTGGTACTGGGCTCGAACTCGTGACAAGGCCAGCCACGATCCGATACCTTGACCACTCGGCTACCTACCGCTGTCACGATTTTCACTCATGATTTGAAAATAAGTGATATTTGTCAGATATTTAGGATATCATATTTTATTTAAGAATTTTAATGTGTTAACCCATGTAATTATAGCTAATATTACTAAAACTTTTTAGTGGTTCAAAGAGAGAAATATTTCCAAATAATTATAACAATAACAATAAAAAATCTGTGAAACAAGAATCAAAATTACAAAGTCGATTAGTTCCATTGTAATATTTTCAAGAACTCACTGCGTTACAATTATTCATCTGCGCATATGTAGTAAAATTTGTAATATTCTAATGTTTATTAACCATTATAATTTCATGCAATTTAATTTGATGAGCTGGCACCACTTTTGCTAACTTCCACACCACACCAACGGGAGAATGTCTGAGCCTCGACAGATTTAACGTACAATGGCCCCCACCACATGCTGGTCTTCAGCGGTTCTTGGCTCAAACTCATGTTCTGTGAAGAAATGTTTATTATACCAATAAACACCAGACTGTTCTGTATAGATAATTGTTCTGGAGGATTTCCTTCTGGAGCTAATCTAAATAACTGAGAAATCATTCCGTTTTACAATTTTTTATTTATTTATTTATTTTATATATATATATATATTCGATAAGTGATATTCGATTTAATTTCTTATCTCAAAATCTTGCTTTTGCTATCAATTTATTTCTAACATCCATATCACCTCCAAAATGTAAGTAATATTTTTATAGCCAATTTAGTTCTTCGAATTATATCAGCATTTTTTTTTTTAGAAAGTTAAATACGAATTTTACTGAATGCAGAAATGAAACGAACGTTATTCTTAAGAAATGAAAACTCCTCTCCATTCTGATCAGTAGTTTTTCTAAATTGTCGATTCCACAGAGTACAGATGAATGCAGAATTGATTGAAATCTAAAAGCCATTCTAAAATAGAGGAAGTGTATTTGTGAGGGCATTGTAACGTTTGAAAGAATAACGGTAGCGTTATCTTGGTTAATTTAAATATTGCATTTATTTACGTCACAACTATTGAATATTATTTACAGAATTATACATTGAAATTATTAAACTTATTTAAAGATTGTTAGAGTCCAATACTTTGTGAGAGAGTAGGAATCCTTTTGGCCACCGCTTTCGAGTAAGTTCAAAGCATTTCTCTCTCATTTTCCGATCAGAGAGGTTCGATTCCTCGGGGTCACAAAAGGGGTTGCGAGGTCAGCCACGCCTCACCCTTTTATCGGTAGCTGTAAAATGCACGTGTGTATGTTGGTCCGATTCTTCGGAGGTCAAAAGAGGTGGCGAAATCACCCCCTTAGCCCTTTCATCGACAGCTGCAAGACGCACGTGTGAAGGTCGTGCTTGCAAAAGACGCCGATTCCCTTTGGGAGATGGCCGCGGTAGCCAAGTGGTATAGGTATCAGACCGTGGCTTGCCTTGTCGCGCGAGTTCGAGCCCAGTACCACTAAAGACCCGCCGTGTAGGGCAGCGATGCACGTTAAATCTGTTGAGAGCTGAAACGTCCTCCCTTTGGTGTGGTGTGGTAGTTAGGAGAGGGGGGTGCCAGCTCAGGTGTCGTCCACGTCAATTGACCATGGTTCAAAATTACGTGGTCCGTCGCCAAAAGCCCTCGTGTAGCTGAACAGTGTGCGACGTTAATATTCAATCAATCAACCCGTTGGGAGATACGACGTTACAGCATATACACAGATAGTCCACACTAGTTAAAATGGTCGAATATCGTAAAAATGTTATGTTGTAGCACTGTTCTTCAATTATTTCTTCAGCTGAGTAAAATAGGAATGTGGACTCAACTGTGAAAGAATATGGTATGTCTCGATTTTGATTGTGATATTGCCGTTTGTGTAATAATTTTTGTGTACACAAAACCCGTCTCTTCCCCCTCTCGTTTACTTGGCGTCCGGTTTGCCTCATCTTTTGGAAATCTAGAAAAGGAAATAAATGGAGAAATCTTCAAACGACCAAAATGAGTAATCTGAACGTGAAAACAAATACAGAACTCTGGATTCTAGGCCACGATGTTCAACACTTGTAAATTAAAGCTTTCGAAAAGATTTAATTGGTTCCCTCTAAGATACTCGAGAAGTTATTCAACTATTTAAAAATAAAAGCAAATAGAGCATTGGTGTAAAGTGGAAAAAATGTCCATAAAAGTTTGTTTCATCCAAAAATTGATAGAATTTGAAGCAGAAAATGTGATTCTGATTCTCACTCAATGTATGAAATATGTTTCTTAAACAAAGGAGTTAAAAAGATATCAGAATAAATAAAAGTCAGAATAATAAAAGTTAATACTTTCTCAAGACTTTTTAATCATTTTCTTGATTTTCTTTATAAATCGAACGATTGTAACACAAATTTGGTGGGAGAGTCTTGATTAGGAGAGCTAAAGGGGTGAGTTGACCCAACGCGCAGTCATGAAATATCACTTCCTCTCCCCGTTTTTCACAATGGGAGTGAGCTGGTACTTTTTCTCACAAAACGGGTAAAAGAAACATGTGGCATGAATCGTATTTTCTAAGAGTAAAAGGCTTCCATGTACAATGGAATGTTAGGGAATCATCGTTTTCATGTTAAAAACAACATTGATAGACGTTTACAGTGACCAAGTAACAACTGTCTTTCCCCAACACTATCTAAGTCATCATTTCATTTTCGTTCCTTTCAGATAAGTGACCATTCTCCCCCCACTGTTTTCGAGTTCTCATCATATGTGTTTCTTTTCTGTAATATATTTCTCTGATTTCTAGAATAAATAGTTTTTGCAGTTAATAGGGCGGAATGAAGTTCCATTCGATTCTCCCTTTTCCGCGCGGAATAGCTGAATTGTGTCGGAATTGCAAATTTCGTTCCAATCATTAAGAATGTTTCTTGCTCCCTTGAATTTCGTTGCATTGTCACTCCAAATGACGGAAGACTTGGATCTCCTTGCTATAAATCGTCGGAGACATGCTAGGAAGGCTTCTGAAACAATCCAGAAAGAAACGAGATACTATCACGAAACGTAACGTGCATGTAGTGCCTGAGGAGATTAGCAAATGATTAGAAATTCAGAACAAAAGATTGTCTTAGTAAGAATATATGGCATGAAAAAGATTATTAATAATTTAATGAAATCCATTTTAACTTATATTTTATAACTTCATATCAACGAAACATTAGTAAATAATCTTCACATTACCAGTTGTAATATAAATATCAAAATCGGAAAACCTTAAAATTGTCAATTTTATATAATTAGTTATATCAGACTAATTTCTTTTTTTCTTTGATGATCCAATATGCCAAATGTGGAAAACACTCCATTTCAACATACTGTGTCCCTAATTCTTTGTGGTTGAGGGGCAACATTCCTATGCTCTAAGGAATGTTAGAAGTTTTTACACACAAACATTGCTTTATCAAAATCATTAACTATTTTTTAATTGGAGATAAAATCAAACTTTCAAAAGTTAACAAGTCTGGTATCAAATGAAAAAGCATTATATAGTGCTAAGTTTAACGATAAAATATTAAAAAAAAAAAAACTTACTTTAAACTTATTTACTAAATAAAATCTATTAAAAGGAACAACGTGTTAAATTTTAGTTGTATTTACATGACTTAGAAATCTATCAAGGCTATTATACATCAAGTCTTAAATAATAGGATACATAAGAATTTAAAAAACCTTGTTCAAGAACTGGTACCAGCAATGTCAGCACCAAATGCTGAAGTATGTGAATGCTGAAAGGAACTACTTTGAAGGTGATAATGTCACGGAGAACTAATTCTGTAAGTACAATGACTTAATTGAACAGGCTCGTTCTCTTTTCTTTGTGTGTGTTGTCACACCCTGTATTTCACTTTTAAACACAAATTATTGTATATTTTGCCAATAAAAAAAGAAAATGTACATGAAATAGAGTTTTCTTTTTTCATATTTCATTCGGCCCTAAATGAATTTTATTCCCTCATATGAATGAAAATACACATTCCTTTACCAAACACGTTTATGATAGATTGATTTTTTTTTATTTTATGAATTTCGATTGACTGCGTACCTTAGAATTCGGAAAACCGCGGCTCGTGAGCTGCATATGTCTTTATGTAGCAAGGGTGTCAAACTCAAAGGCTAACTTGGTCCAAAGAAACAAGGTTTAACTTTAGGTAGGCAAAAAAATCAGTATTCATAGAAACGGAAGTATATTTCAAATAAACATTGTAACAAACCTAAAAAAAAAATTAAATGTTTATGTCCTGACCAGTAGCGCACACAGGAATTTTTCAAGGGGGGTCCGTGGTTGAAAGTTCATCATTCTTGTATCATGCTATTTCTGATTTTGTCGATTTTCAGAAACAAAACACAGTAAAAAACTAATTATTGAATAAATAATTATCATTAATTAATAAAATTAATCATTAATAACAAATATTTGATTAAATTTTACGTATTATATAATTAGAATTATAACCAGTCGGAAAAAAATCAAGGCTTTGGGGGGGAGGGGTCCGGACCCCCAGGACCCCCCTCCTTGAGTGCGCCACTGGTCCTGACACAACATTTCTTCACAGCCACTATCTTTACTATTTTGCTATAAATTTATATTTTGTTAGATATTATTGTACGTCTATATCACACACACACAGTGATTCTCAAAGTGGTCTATATAGACCCCCAGGGGTCTATGACGACCTCCAAGGGGTCCACGTCAGGGAAAAAATAATTTGGGGATCCATGAGGGGTAAATGGGGGTCTATGAGGGTGGCCCTCATTAAACCAAATTAAGATTTTAAGTTTAATAGAAAAAATTTAGAAGTGGAAACCAGATTTTATCTATTTTATAGATTTATTTACTAATTTTAACGAGGTTAATTTGCAGTGACAAGGAGACAGCATACATTTTATTAAAACAAGGACCATGTCAGCAATTATGGCTTTAAAAAGACATACCTGTTATTTGTCACGAATTATGAAATTTCGTGAGAAATTTTTTAATTACTTTTCCTTATGAGAAGGAGTTTCAGCGTAATTGACGATCTCCAAAACTAAAAAGAAAGGGGGATAAGGGCTTTACACTACTAACCGAGGAGATTTAGGGTTATATTTGACACAATTGATTCCAAATGTTGAAAAATTCTTATTGAAGAACCAGATTTATTCCTCCCTTTAAAAGCATTTGTTTGTTGCTCAGTTATTTGATATATTAATTAAATTTTAATTTAATTAACTGGTTTTTCTTAAGTTTTAAACACCATACTTCAGTTACAAATTTAAATCGTTTTAAAGTAGCTCCATACCAGCTGTCAAAAAGACATTTAAGTTGGTAAATTTGGAAAAATTCAATATTACGTAAGCAGGGGTCTACCCCAAACCAAAAAATATGGCAAGGGGTCTATGAGACAAAAAAGTTTGGGAACCTCTGGTCTATATACTGGCAAAGCCGCAAAAATGTTCGATGTGGGCCGCATGTCACGAGTTTGACACTCCTGCTGTATAGCCAGTGATTGCCAAAGTGGTCTATACCGACAACAGGGAACTATAACGACCTGCAAGAATTCTACGACAGCGAAAACAAAAATTAAGGGTTCATGAGATTAAATAGGAGTCTACAAAAGTGCCTCTCATTTAACCAGATCATGACTTTAATTTTGGTTTTCAAAGAACGAAATAATACACATGCACATCTATTTAATTACATAATGCTTCATTTTATATAAAGACATGTATCGATCTAATTTTTATTAAAATTCGAGAATAAACAAATATCTTTAGGTCTATTAATCTGAGACTACCTCTCGCGAACCGCTGAAAGCAGAAATGTGCCGAGAGTACTAAACGACGAAAAATAATCCGGAGAATTCATCTTGACCATTTAAAATACGAAATTACTATTAGTTAAAAGATATTAATGAAAAACTTTAAAATCGGTGATTGGCCTAATTTCATGATGCCTGCCATCTATCGTGCAGAGACACTGGAAGATGGCAGGAAAGTAAAATACGTGATATTTCCGTCTTTTTTAAAATTGTCATTCGTAACAAAATCGGTAAAAAAAACATATCCGGAATTGAATAAATAGTTTTTTTCGCCAGGTCATGGTTTAATTTTAAAAAGAATAATGATATTTTGCCTTTTTTGCGACTTTTTAACAAAATGAGTCATTTTTGATGGATTTTCAGGGACATAATGTTCCTATTACTCTGTATCTAGTTCTCATTGTCGTAATAATTCGAACTTAAGTACCAAAAAAGAGCACGCTTAGTTATCTTATGTTCGGTAATTTAAAAAGTAAGATTTCTCCGAAACTTTTTTACAATTTTTCTGATATTACTTTAAATTCCACTTAAATAAATTTAGTATTTCTGAAATAGCACGAAAGTTTTCACCGCTTTACAAACTTCATTGTCCATATTTTATTCGAAGACTGAAAAATTTGCTACAATGAGTTGGCTGCAATAGCAATGTACGTTTGAACTGAGTAGCACTGCGTCATCCACGAACATTTAAATGCTAAAAATCTAAGAAGTACAATGCATAAATCTCTTCAATTAACCATTAAAGCTGTAAACTGAATCTGAATTTTAGGCTTTGTGTACTCGGTAATTTGTGTTGTGTTAAGAAAATGATAAAAACTTTTATCATTGACTGCTTCACACTCTAGTAGGTTTATTCTTTAAATGCTTTTATTTGACAAGATCTTTTGTACTTTTTGAGACTGTTTTAGAGTTTTGAGATGCTAAAGATACAATTTTAAGAGAAAAATTACTCGAGGAGAAATCAAATTTAATACTTAATAAATTTATGTACTAAATTTAATGAGGTTAATTTTGCAGTTACAGCCTAAATTTGATTAAATTAATTTTAATTTAGATTTTTTTTTGCCATGTATAATACTGAATGACATATATTTTTTCAGTTTTTCCATTGGTCACAGACAATCTACCAGAAAGATGACGTCTTAACCTATGTTCAACATTTAAATGAGCTCTATTCACACAGATTTGGAAACTAGGTTTCAGAATCCTTTGATCATAGTAATACTACAGTGGCAAATTAATCTATATGCTCACATTGAAAAAAAGAAATCTGTCATATTAAAAGAGGAACTGATCGGAATAGGCACTAAAGAAGATGTAAAAAAGTTCAGTTTAGAAACAGATATAGCAATTTTGGCATTAAAAAGACATACCTCTTATAGAATATAGTGAAAAAGTTTTTAATTGCAATTCCTGGTGAGAGACAAATCAACGTCGTAATAAAAAGCAACAAGAGGATCTTTGTCGACAAACCTCGTAATTTTGAACCTTGGTCACTAGACGAGAACAACACTCTGGCACGTTCTCTGCACACCACGCCATCCGAAGGAATTCAAACTCGACAGATTTTACGTACATTAGTCTCCTCCACACAGTGGATCATCATGTGAGGTGGCCGTTTGAATCTGCAGAGGCTCAAACGTCCTTCCGTTCGTGTGGTGTGGAAGTTAGAAGAAGAGGGTGACCACTCAGGTGTCGTCTTCGTCACTTGACCAAAGCTCAGAATCCCGAGGTCCGTTGCGAATGGCCCTCGTGTAGCTTTATAGTCCAACGTTAATATAATTTTCACTCACTCTCTGGAATTATCACTCAGGTAGCCACTTTTATTCCAGGATGTGATATTAATTTAAAAGAGTATATTGAAAATCTTGTGAAATCATTCTTAAGCATGATACAGACGAGGAATCTGATATTTTTGATGCACTAATGGAAATTTTGATGAACTGTCAGATATCCTCGGAAAGGTTGTTTTGTCTTGCAGCTGATAGTGCACCTACCATGACCAGTGTTACTAAAGGAGTTGCAAGACTAATAGAAACAAGCAAACAGCATGGTAACAATTTTTTAACACATTTTCATTACATTAACTCCAAAGTTTCAAATATTGGACAAGTTTTAAAGTAGTCACCAAAGTTGTGACTTACATTCGAGCACGTAGACTTCAGGATCGTCAATTTGTTTCGCTTTTGGAAGATATATAATGTGAACAAATAGAAATTTTATATTAAATTTGGATGGATTTCAAGTCTGGAAGAATTTCAATTCTCTGTACTGGGAGATTAAAATAGGTTTAAAAATTAGTAGATCTCATCCATGGTGTGATCCAATTCTATTGACTCCCCCCCTCCTTATTCCCCAAGATCTAATTATGCACTACTTTTTCCAGCGTTATAAACGAAACTCTTCCTCGGCCTTCGAGCCGAGTGGTATAGGTATCGGACCGTGGCTTGTATTGTCACGATTTCGAGCCCAGTGCCACTTAAGACCCGCCGTGTAGGGCAGCGATACACGTTAAATCTGTCGAGAGCTGAAACGTCCTCCCGTTGGTGGTGTGGTGTGGTAGTTAGGAGAGGGGGGTGCCAGCTCAGCTGTCGTCCACGTCACTTGACCATGGTTCAAAATTACGTGGTCTGTCGCCAAAAGCCCTCGTGTAGCTGAACAGTGCGACGTTAATATTCAATCAATCAATCAACCCTTGGCCTTCGATTCCTATCGCGTTCCCCTTTTCATAGGAGAAAGCGATTTCATTGAAAGAAAAGCCAGAGAGGGAAATTTATAGCTTATATTTCAAATCTTTCTCCAAATACTTGTGGTGACCGCGGTAGCCGAGTGGTATAGGTATCGGATCGTGGCTTGCCTTGTCACGAGTTCGAGCCCAGTACCACTAAAGATCCGCCGTGTAGGGCATCGATGCACGTTAAATCCGTCGAGAGCTGAAACGTCCTCCCATTGGTTTGGTGTGGTAGTTAGGAGAGGGAGGTGCCAGCTCAGGTGTCGTCCATGTCACTTGACCATGGTTCAAAATTACGTGGTCCGTCGCCAAAAGCCCTCGTGCAGCTGAACAGTGCGACGTAAATATTCAATCAATCAACCAAATATTTGAGTGAAAAATCACGCAAAAGTCAACATTTGTAGATTATGCTCAGTTTTAAAAACCTTTCCATACTACCCTTTTTTAAATTTCCCTAATTTAGCTCGCCCCCCTTCCTTTTTTATTTATTTTTATTTTTTATTTTTTATATTGGTGGAATTTTCAATCGTTAATAAAATTCATTTTAAAGCGCTTTGAGCTGAAATTTATATACAGGATCATTTTGGATGACAATACGATAATTTAATTATAATTAATAAAAATTGATTAAAACTATTAATTTAAAGAATTACAAATACAGCCACGTTGGGACTTAGCGACCCGGCGACTTGTCAAAACATAAAAAGGGTTTTTTTTTCTCACGTTTTAAAAGCATTCGGTTTGGACTAAAATTAAAAAGGACAATACGAAAATTTTTAATGAATTTTAAAAAAAAAACAATTACCACTTAATGCTGTGTTTTTTTTTCCTATGTATATACATATTTATATTAATTTTTACTATTTAATGAAAAGTAGCTAAAAAAAATTTTTTTCGTTGTTAACCCTAAGAAAGGAAATTTAAAAACTTTTTTTATATTACTTGTTAATAATGAAAAGTCCCATAGTAAAAAAAGTTAAAACCGCGGGTTACCTCGTGTGGGAGCCTTATTTTTTTAAATTTTCTTTCATTTTACCCAATGGCTTTTATATTGTATAATTTCTTATTGAGATAAAATTGGGAAATTACTATTAGTTTTTAGAAATTTTTTTTATCTTCATTGAAGTTACATCAAAACAATAAGATAAACAGTGCCCAGTGAATAGGAAAAACTCGTTTGAATATCCCAAATGAAAATTTAGAGCTCTAATACTTAATCATCCCCCAAAACCCCGGGAAGTATAAATCCCCAAAAACAATTTTAAATTTTCCCAAAAAGGGGTGGGAAAAAAAAAAAGTTCATTTGCTGAATATTTTATCAACGTAATTAAGTAAATAATTAGCAACTACGAATTAATTGTTTCTTTAAAATATATTTTCAATCTCTATTATTTCTTCAAAAATATTTCTCGACTTTTTTTAATTTTATATATACATTCGTTGTAAAATTGACAAAATCTCCTGCAAAAGTGTTCACAATTTAGACTAGTGTTGTCAGTGAGAAGAGAATTCTCATCGCGCGGATGTGTTCGTTACGAAGTGGACGAAAATTCGAAGAAATCTTTTTTTTTTTTTTTTTTTTTTTTTTTCTTTTTTTTCATACTTTTTAAAAGGGTTCCTTTCGATTACATTTGACAATTATTGAATGGGTTTAAAAAAGTTTTGGTCTCAATATTTTAAAAACCCCAACACCAGTGATTCCCAAAAGGGTCTATGATGACCTGTAGGGTTACGTGGGGAAAAAATAACGGGGGTTTAAATGTAAATGGGGTCTATAGTAGCTTTCATTAAACCGAATGGCTTTTTTTAAAAAAAAGTAATCAAAGTCCGAAATCAGATTTTATCTATTTAACAAATTTATCTACTAAATTTATTGAAGTTTATTTGCAATTACAAGGTAACATACTTTGAACATTTAAATTCCCTTTATTCAGAGTTTAAAACTATATTTGGGAATGCTTTGACTATGGTAATATCACAGTAGAAAAAGGAAGGACGAAAAAAAAAAAAAAAATTGGACACTCTAAAAAAAATCCCAGGATATTTATGGTTTTTTAAATGGGGGATTGTTCCTTGTTTTTTAAAATTTTTTACGAACCACAAGATTCATTACTCTCATTAAAATATTTTGTTTCTCCGTTAATTTATTTAAAATTTTACATATTAATTACATTTTAATTTCATGAGTATGCGTTTCTTAAGTTTAAAACACTAGACTACAGTTAGAAATTAAAATTTTTTTAAAGTAGGTAAGCAGGGGTCTACACAAAACTGAAAAACATGGCAAGGGGTCTATGGGGAACCCAAAAAAATTTGGGGAACCCCTGGTCTACACACTCCCAAAACAATAAGTTTTAAAATCTTTGATATACATCGACTTACTCAAAACCCCGGGGAAGAGGTTGCAATTTTTTAAATTTTTCAATTTGTCTTCATTTTTGTGCTAAACATCTCCAATATTCACGCCCGTTTCCTGTTTAATGTACATCTTCGGGATCGCCCCGGAATCAATCCAACCATAATACTTTATTTTGTGCTTTTTATTTCTTATCTATTCCCTGTGTTTTTTTTTCTTTTAAAAAGTTATATCGTGTTTTACATTTTTATATCAACATATTTAAAAAATAGCTATGTCACCCAAAAAATTTGGGAAATTTTTTCTTCTGCATCAAACGGAAAAAAAAACTTTTTTCTCCAGAAAGTAAACTTAACATTTTTAAAATTTCGATCTAAAAATTTTTTAAAAAAGTGAAATAACAGAAACATTTAAATAACCGAAACTCAGTGAGACCAGTTACAAAAAAAAGACAAAAAAATTTTTGGGAAATGGGAAAAAGGCTCAATTTGAAATTCAGCCATCGTTTGGAAATGTCCCTGGTATTTATGGCTCAAAAAGGGGAAAAAATTTAAGGGGTTTTGGTGTGATAATAAAGTAGGGGAGAAAAATTGCCATTTTAATTTGTGTTTATGTGATTTTACTAAACATTTTTTTAATTATTTTTTCCATCTCTGGTCAATTAAAACTAATTTACATCTTTTTTTTCCCAAATTTTAACCAATTTGGCAGTTATCACTAAACCCCCATCTCGGGGGTTTTAATGTATATTTCTTTTTCCCAAGAACTTAACGGCGGGAAAAATTTTTTAATTTTTTACATTTGTAAAACATTGTGGAATGTCTCACACCACAATTTAAATCAGTTAAAAACTTAAAATTTTAAAAAGAAAAATTAAAAAATAAAAAAACATATTAAGTTTATCAATAAAAATTTTAGTGAAAAAAAGGTCACCGTTTCACGAAAGCTATACTAATACGCTGCAGAAAAATTATTTGGGGTTTGTTTCAAAACAAAATAGTCTAAAATATACACTAAACATTTTTTTAAAAAACAAAAAAATCATTTATTATTCAACAACATTAAAACCAAATTGTCCTTTAAAAATAGCTCTTTAACATGTCAATAATAAAAAAACATTATTAATATTCTATCATAGCAGTAAAATGGATTAAAAGTATTTATTATGGGTTTTTTAAAATCTATTATAGACAAAAAAAAGTTCCTTTTTTCCATCTGTGAAATTGTATTTTTTCCCTTTTTTTACACTTATTTCTGACGTAAACAACTTTGGGAACAATTTGCCCTTTACAATTCAGACTTTTACTTTATTTTCAGAATGAAAACGCTTTATATGCCAGGTAGTTATGGCATTTAGAACCAAATTTTTGCAAAGGATTTAATTTCACTTTTACAAGGGAATAAGAAGCCTGATTTCCCGAAGCCTCCGATACACAATCCATACGGTTTTTTGCCGAATCCCCTCTTAAAAATGATTTCACCTCCCTCATCTTCTAACAAAAAATTAAAACTTTCATCATAGACAAAGAATGCAGAACAGTATTATCCCAAGGCGCCAATGGTGTTTACCAAGCACAAAAGTAAGTCCACTGTAAAATTTTTTTGAAATTCATCGCAAAATTTATGTCAATTCTGGAAACCTTCAAAGGAATTAAAAATTTTGCAAAAAACCCCTTTTGTATAAAACAAGGAAGCAGAATTCAGTGATGTCCCGAGTTCGGAAGCATTCTATATTTCCGCAAAAAATTTTAGAGTTGAAAAGAGATACTAAAGGAAACTG
Organism: Trichonephila inaurata madagascariensis; assembly: GCA_019973955.1. Lineage (NCBI taxonomy): Eukaryota > Metazoa > Arthropoda > Arachnida > Araneae > Nephilidae > Trichonephila > Trichonephila inaurata. Next base: position 13,094 of record BMAV01000643.1, read on the forward strand.
GAGTACGTTGGTGAACATAACAAATTTACACCTTATAAAAAATTTTATTAATTTAAATTAAAAATTATTTTATTAAAATTTTTATAAATTAAAAAAATATATTTATTTTATAAAAAATAAAATTCATCATTTCAACCCCCTTAAAAAAATTTAATTTTTGAAATCTTTTTAAATTGCTAAATCTTTAAAAACTTCCCTTTTTCAAAAACAAAGGTTATTTCCTCTTTCTTTTTCCCTTCCTTAATTTCATTACTTTAAAAATTTGTCAGATTGAATCTATCAAAGACAACACGAGATTAAAAAAAATTTCCCGCCAAACCCTTCAAACCAATGCTATTGAATTTTCCCAGTTCACCAGTACTGTAAATTTTTAAAAGATTTGGGCCCAACGCCTTATTCCCCAAAAAACAAAATTGGATTATTTTTTTTAAATTTGGGTTTAACTTACAGCTGGTGATTGCACTGTACATTTTACTTGGTCATCCCCTTTTTGCTTCAACAGAAATTGATGAAAATAAGTATTGAGAACCCATTAGCGGGGTTTTAGAATTTTTTGGTTTTGATTTTAAAAATTTTTTTCCCCAATTTTTTGAAATTCCCATTGTTTTACAATTCGCTATTGGCAAATTTGGACCATTCTCCGTGGTTGGGAAAAATTAAAATTTTTTAAAAATTTTAAGTTGCGATTTGTATTTGTTTAAAAAAAAAATGTTCACTATTTTTAAAAATTTCTTGACAATCTGAACAAAAATTTTTTTTTTTAAAGAAGGAAATAAATATCTTTTAATGGAAATTATTTAGCCCCAAACCCATTTTTTAAAAACTTCTGTTTTCTCTTTTTTTTGTTGCTCGTCTATTCAACTTTTTTAAAAGTAAAAAAAATTATATTTTTTTTGTCTTCCCCCTTTTTTCCCATGATTTAATTTCTTTTTTTGTTGTTTTTTTTAAATATGTATTAGATCTTTCGAAATTAAAGGGAAAAATATTCCCAAAGGGTTCTGGAGAGGCTTTTTTGCTAATTTATCAATTTCTTCATTGATCTCTATTCCCGTGAGCTGGTACCCAAATGAATGTAATGGATTGAAGTATTTTGGGGGACATTTTTTTTTAAAGGTTGAACTTAAATTTAAAATTTTCACATAATGGATTTCAATTTTTTTTGGAAAACTTTTAAAAAATGATAAAATTCCCCTAAAATAAAATAAATTTTCTGCTTCAGTAACCTAATTTTGTAACGCAGTCCATATGGCTATTGCCTCAGCTCTGAATATAGAAATCATTTCTTTCAGTAAGTAAAGCTATCGAACTTTTTTTTGGGAGAACAAAATTTATTGAAAGTTAAATGAAAATTTTTGCAGTATGGTGCATTTACAGTCAAAATAAAAAAGCTTTTACTACAAAACGATAAGCGCCCCATTTATGTGGAATGGAGAACGGACAAACTAAAGGAAAAGCAAAGCAGCTGACAATATTTACTTTGGGGTGGGGTATGAGATATTTTGAAAGGTTACTACATCACCGAATACAGTGATTTGCATTGAAATGTTGGAGTCGACATTCTTGCTTGCGTCTTTTAGAACGAAAAAAAATGAGTAGTAACAGATTTTTACTAACGTGCCGTTGCTCTGGTTTCTTAGTTAGAAGTGGAGGGTGCAACTTCAAGTGTCGTCCTCGTCACATGCGGAGATTCAAAATTAGGAGGTCCATTGGCAAAAGCCCTCGTGTTGCTTTATAGTGAGACATTTAAACAACTCTCACTCAATTTAAAATAATATGGTTCGTTAAATTGTGATGCATCCAGTGTGTTTCTCCTAATTCCTAAAAGGGGATGCCGACAAACGTAGGAAAATTCCATTCGTTTCACTAATTATTGGGTAAAAAAGTTTTTCAAACGGGTGCTCAAACATCATGACCATTTTCCCCTCGGAAGTCCGAGTGGTTAAAAGAGACACCGTTACAATGTGATTTCGGGTTCTCACGGATCTGTGACAACATCACGTCTGAGAAGATAGAACTCAGACTGTACCCGCAGATCGACTCCCGCTATAAGTGGCCGAAGAACAAGAGATCAAAGGGATAGGCGGTGAGTTATCGTGAGAAACGAGATGCTTATAAAGGAAGAGCGAGGGAGTGCAGGAGAGATTTTGACTAGAGAGAATCCGATAAGAGGCCTCTCCTAATCGATAGGCTTGAAAATCAACTATACCTGGGAGTCTTCGAATTAAGGTGGACTTCCAACCAAAGAGGCTTCGAATCAGCAACCACACGGTGGAGCTAGAGCCAGCAAGTTCTCCCAAAGTACACGTGGAATTACCGAGAGCAAACTGAAAACGGTGGTTCCTTTGGCACATCCTATGCATAGGACTTTTTGATTTCTGTCGTTGAAGAACTCTGCCATATTCCGCTTTTGGACATCCTGTGTGCCTGATTGAAAAGAGTGATACCATTTCACTACGTGTTATCTGCAATTTGCTTCTTCACCATAAACTTCCGTAAATTGAGTGTGAATGTCAGATGCGGACATATTCTTTGCTCATAAAAATCGAATCAAAGCTTGCACTTCCAAACGCGACCGATTCCTTAAGAGACTTGTCATTTTAATCGTCCTAACTGGGAACCTTCACTACCTAACCTCAAACTAGCAGTAAGACAAGTAACGCCATTTGCCTCCACTTTGGGGAAACAAAACCTCCCTACAATATGTAGTTTTCAAATGCTGCGGCTTGTAACCTTTTTAAAAGTGAAATTTTTTTGAGCTCGGGGGTGAATGAGAAATTTGCCCAGTTTTGCTTAACAGTCGAAAAAGCAAACGGAAGTAGTTCTCTCCCCATCCCCGATTTGTCCCCCTTTTGGTGACAGGATGGGTGTGGGGAAAAGGGGGGGGGAGAAGGAACACCACGTGATTTAAAGTTATACCCGTGAAAAAATGGTTTGCCCATCCCCGGGATCCCCTGTTTTGGGGTTACGCAGTTAATACCAATATTAAAATACTATAAGTCTCCAAAACTCTTTTCGAAAATTTTCCCCAAAAAATTTGTAGATATACCAGAAACTTTTTACATTTATAAAGCTCTTGACTTTAAAACCCTTTTTTAAAAACTTCATCAGAAATTTCCCGAAATTTAAAATTTTGGATTCCCCCCAATACTAAAATTTAAATTTACTTGATATTAAAAATTAAAACCCAAAAGAATTCCACTAAGAAAAATTTTAAACCCCCCCTAATATTAACCCATTGCTTTTCCCCGGTGGTGAATGCAAACAAAATTTTAAAAAAAATTTTTCCCCTTTTAAAATTCTGCCCTTTTTTACCCTTAATTTCTTATCCTGACCCACCGGGAAAAGCTTTTTTTTTTCTACCTTCATCCTAATTCCCCCAAATTTTTAAAGACCCCCATTAGGGGCTTTCTCACTTATTTCAACCAAAAAAGCAAGTTCCCCTCAAAATCTAACAAATAGTATTTCCCCACCAAAATCCTCAAGATCTCCCGCTGAAGCTATCAAGAACACCTCTAAACTTTGACGCCCTCCACCTGCCTGATCCTAACATTAAAGGGGGGTCTTCCTCTCTACAAAAATCGATGAACTTTTTTTTTCCCATTCAGGACTCCCCCTTGTTAGGGTAAAAACAATTTTAGATAGGGGTTTGGAAAGGGTCTTTTTTGATCCCAAAATCCCCGTGACGTGGAAAAACCATTTTCCGATTCCCCAACTTGCCCTCCTTCCGATTGGGGGGGCCCTTTTCCCCCCGACCAAAGGGAAAAAATCTATGCATTAAGGTGTGAACAAAATAGCTCTCGCAGTAAAAACGTGCCTTTTGCAATATTTCCTTATATTTTTGGCTACATGGCTATGTGTTCGGTGGCTAATTTTTTTTTTTTAATTTTCATTTTTCGTTTTTTAAATTTTTTGGGTCTGGGGGGAATGCCTAAATCAAATGCACAAAAAAGGAAAAAGTTTCGTGAAAAAAAAAAAAAAAAAAACCAACCCAAAAGTTCAGTCGAAAAAGTGGGGCAAAAAACCAAAAAAACCAGAAAAATTTTTACCCCAAAATTTATCAAGTACTTTTGCCAAATCGCCCTCAGAATTTCCTGAGAGAATATCCCAGCACGGAAAAAAACACTGCAAAATAAATCTTAATGCCCAGTTTAAAGGGGTGGGGAAAATTTTCAAAAACGATTCGTTGATAATCCTTTCGGTCACGGGCGAAAAGATAGATTTATGGGTTTTGAGATGATTTTAAAGCCGTTTGTGTGTGTGCGGGGCACAAAAGTTTTTCAAACAACCCTGGGAATTGCTTCACGGGAAAAAGTTTTTTTTAAATTTTCCCTTTTAAACTCGAAATACTTTTTAAAAATATTGCTTCCCTTTTTTTTTTAATGTAACATCGTAGCAAAAAATTTACCCAAAATTTTTTTGCCCAAGTGTTCAAATTTTGACGCAAGTTTTTCGGGGAAATTCTCATCGGGGGGTTTACAAGGGGGAAAAAAGGGAAAAAAAGAAATATATTTACAAGGAAATTATAAAAAAAAATTTTTTTTTTTTCAGTATTCTTTTTTCGTGTTTTTTAAATTCTACCATTGCTCAAAGAAATACACTTAACATACATAAATTTAAATTTTTAAAAAAAAAATTTTAAAAATTTAAAATGAATTCTGTCCCAATACCATAATTCTATTTTTAGGAGCTTATTTTTTTTAAAGATTTGGTGACAATTATTGAATGGGTTTAAAAAAGTTTTTTTTCTCAATGTTTTATAATCTACGCCTCCCAAACAATTAAAAATTTTTAAAAAACCCTTTCAAAAAAACCCCCAATTATATCAACCCCCAAGAAATCGATTTTTAAATCTTGTCAAATTCCTTTTTATTTTGAGCCCTACCAAACCCCGATTACTTACTCCCCGCTCCCCGTTTAGCAAATGTACATCTTCAGATTTACCCACAATCAACGCTTACCCATAATACTTTATTTTTTGTT
>BMAV01000644.1:0-15876 GCA_019973955.1 Trichonephila inaurata madagascariensis
TAAGAATATGTGAACTGTTTCCGCCAGCCCAACTGCGCATGCCCAGTAATTTGATATGAATGAAAAAAATGTTGTGAGATAAAAAAAAACCTAGTCCACTAGAAACTGTGTCGTGATTGTGTCATGAGAATATTGAAGGAGTAAGCTATCGACAAAAAAGATAACCATAAATATGGACAGTGTTTGCACCATAAAATTGGGATTTTGTAGAGACTCAGTCAACTGCTTAAGTGTTAAAGTTGACCCAACAAAGAAAAAACTTTGGAAACTTAATAGTCATCTGATAATTTTTTTGTTTAGAAAGAAAATAAAAATTTTATTTTAAAATGGCTCCTAAAAATAATAGATGGCTCAAAGGTTCAAACTGCACTTTCTGTGGAAAAATATTCGTATCAACAAATTATAAAAGTGATGTGTCTCGGTTAGTGCATTTCAAAAGAAAATTTATTATTATATATTTAACTTAAAAAAAAAGGGGGGGGGAAATGTCTAGATGAAAATAAAAAGGAAAACATGTCCAAGAGACCTCATTCTATTCGAATGCGGGCAACTATCAAAAAAAAAAAAAATGAAGTATTTGATACTCAAAAAAAAACCGCTGACTCGAAGATAATTGCATCGAAACAAGAATGCTCCGGTATGAAGTAAAATCTTAAAAAGATTTAAAGTTAAAAAATAAGTTTAAACCTGTAGGTTATCTGCTTTTGCAAAAAAAAATATCGCTAAAAGAAAAACAAATTGTAGAAAATTAAATGGGAAAACACCTAGCTGTTAGAAAATGGAAGTTTATGATAACACTCGAAGAGAGGCATGGGTATTTTTAAGTAACTGTAATAAAAGAAAATCAATTTTCTATTGTTAAACTGACGGGAAAAACGGAACAAAATGTCTTCGCTTCAGTGAGCAGAAAAGTTCCGAAAGGGATTCATGATCGTTGCGGATTTTTACAATAGCAAATTAAAAATAAAAGCTCAAGTAAACCAAAATTTGTTCATTCTACTATCAACAGAATATTTTAGAACCAATTTTTGAAGAAGAAATTCCAGACTTATATGTATGAATTTTAGAAGAAGAAAAAAAAAACGAATCTTAAGTAGTCGCATATGATGTGTAACATCTGACATGTTATCGAGGTAAATACGAAAATTTTAAACTTTTCCTAAAAAAATATAAAAAAAAAAAATTGGTGGGTATCATTGGAAATAATTTTCTATCGAATAATTATATCTTTAATAAAAATTTTTTTAAATTAACAAAAGGGAAAATTGCAATATTTTATAAAAAATATATTTTTGTTCAATTTGGGGAAGAGCAGAGACAATAGACTAATGATAACTAAAATATGACATATATACTTGTGATTTCAAAGTATTTAAAAACATGATAAACAGCGTCAATAACTGTTAGCAATCGAAACATTTTGATTAGTGTTCATTTCGACTTAAATTCATCTTTAAAAAGCTATGGCGGCTCAGTTTTTGGCAAACTGAAGTTAAAGAGTTAAAATCACCACTCAAAATCGGGGGAAGCGGTGAAAATTTTTTTAAAGACAGAACCACCTTCGTTATATGGAAAAAAGAACAAAAGCAGGAAATCTTTAATTTTTTAACCGTTTGATTGAAAAAAGTATACGACCACCGAAATCACTGTTTGTCCATTTTCAAAAAGCATTCTGCCGCACTTATGTCCCCCAAAACGTGACTAACGGTTTAGAGTCAAGCACAGGTACTTGATGGCTACTAGGTTGGCCCCCCATGCGAGGGTAGCGAAGAACACACCACCCCCCATTGGTCAAATAAAGGGCGCGCGCTTACGTCACATCCTGTTACGCTTCCGCCCCTTTTTTCACGAAATCACTCCCAAAATATCCAGCAACCGAGGGGAAAAAGTGTTAAAAATAAAAAGGGAACGAAACAGTTAAAAAATTTATTTGATGAAAAAAGTTTAATCACCTGACGTTTCCCCAATGCACTTTCTTGCTTACGGTTTTTTCGAGCCTTGGGAAAACGGCATTCAAAAACCCGAGCGGACTTAACAAAAGGGTTAAGAGGAATGAAGCAAAATTGTCAGCGGGGCCAACAAAAATTTTGCTTTCATGGAAAATTCAGCTAGAGCTAATGTGTTGAATGATGGCTATCAGATGGAAAAAATCCCACTAAAAAAGGGCATTTATAGATAAAAGTTAACTATCAAATCGTTTCCATAAAGTGCGAGCAACCCTTTTGTAGAATAAAAAAAGGCCCCAAAATTTTTTAACAGCTGTTTTGTTCTAAAATTGGAATATGTATCCGGATCTCGAATTTATTGTAGAAAAATAATTTTTTTTTTTAAAAAGATGCTCTTAAAATAACATTTTTTCCAAATGATTTAAAGGGGAAAAGGACGTCCCCTACACTTAAAATTCCGCCACATCTAATATTACAAGCGAAGGTATTTCTATCCTTAGGCAATATGACACCCATGTACAGCAGTTGAATGCGTAAACACGTAGTAAAAAAATTGGGAAAATTTTTATAAACAGCTTTTTTTTGGTATTTTTTTACGCCTAAAGCTGGCTAAAACCCCATCGTTGTTGTTGTTACTAATGCCACATGATCGGCAAAAAGGGCCAGATCGGCCCCCGAAATTCATGGCAAAGGGGGTAAATGACGCCTGTCGTTGCCAGCTTTGACACCATACGGTGACAGATTGATTTGCCGAACCCCAATTTTGAGGGGGGAAAACCTAGGGGTGGTGGGGGGCCTCCCCCCTCTTTTTCCCCTTTTTCCAACCTCACGAGAGGACTTTCGGCTGACGGCTATTTAAAAAAACCCCCCTGCCGCAAAAACTATACATTTTCAAACTCATGTCTTTTCCGGATTCGGGGCCCCGTCCTACGGCACCGCAGTCAGCGTCCTAACCATATACCGGTCGGGGATAACCCCATCCCTATGCAAACTGGATAAAAAAACCCTACTCTGACATTCTATTGTTCCATTTTTTCGCATTTAAAATTTGCTTTCTTTCAACACCAATCATTGAAAAGTTGTTGTTTTTTAAAAAGGAACTATGAAGTAACTCCCCATCAATTTAAAGTCCGCTTTTCTTTTTCGTAAATCAGTTTTCCCCATAGACCGGCGTCGAGGGGGCGTCCCTTATATCCGACTTCCCCACCACGCCTCTTGAAAACAGATGTATCTTTTGCGGTATTAAAACCCTCTTCAATGAATTCCCTTTTTTTCAAAATATTTTAAAATTTCTGTAAAAAATGAAAATGTACATGAGCGACGCTTGAATTATTTTGGGTATTCTTTAAACCGATTGAATATCCTCACGATTTCGTTCATCGTAACTTTATTTTTTACTGTGTAAAATGTCAATCATGAAATAAGGCTCAATGTTTTTAAAAAATAGACTTTAGAAACTTTAAGAAATTTTTTTTTTGCATTTCCAAAAGTTAAGCTTTCTTTGAATTTATTTAAAAAATTTGAAAAATATTTCAAAGATTTTAGGAAGTGGGTTAGCAGTGCTAAAAACTAATTTTTTTGCAAATAGTGCTATTAAGTTAAATTTGCAAATAATTTATAAACTTTTTTTCGCGTTCGGGAAACCGAATACAAAATCTGTAAAAAAATTTTTAGAATAGTGAATAATTCTTTAATAAAGACAAAATTTTAAGATTGAATTTATATCTACGTTTAGTGAGTCAGATTAAAAAATTTAAAAGAAAATAACGGCCTTTTTGGCGAATTCAAGAAATATTTTTATTATTTTTTTTTTTTCGCCGTTCAATTTTCTGTTGAGCGTTGCATTTTGGACTAAGGCCGGGGGGAGAAACAATTCTTCTTTTGGGTGATTGAAGGAAGTTGGGAAAATGGATGTTTAAAAAAAAAAAAAAAAAAAAAACGGGGGTTTTTTACTTTTTTAAATTTAAACGGTTTCTTTTTACTTTTTTTTGTTTCCATTACGATTCCCAACAATTGCTACTGTAATAACTGTATTTTACTTCAAAGATACGAAAACGTTTGTAATATATCTGAATACTAAAATATAGTAATCTGTATGCGGATTAAATATTGCTCTAGATAATGTTCATGAATGCTAAATTAAAAAAAAAACTAATTAGTTGTAATAGAAATCAATTTTCTGAATGATTTTCAAAATGATGGGTAAAATAGTTATTTAAAACGCTGTGGAGTCATACAATTGGTATTTCTTTTCTTATCGATTTTACAGATAATCAAGATGGGGAGAAAAAAGAATTCAATCCTCTCCAAATAATTTCCGCTGACTTATTTATTCACGCGAGAACCTTATTTGAGAATTTGTGGTAAATTCTTTTTTTTTTTTTTTAATGCGTGTGTGTGCATGCAACAAAACGAGATATATACTTGATATATAAATAAAAACGCAAATATTTATCGAGACAAAGGCAGAATCTTAAACTAGTTGATAAGAAATTTATGTAAAATAAATACGATATCATTTCTTGTCATACACTTGACTCCGAAAGTCTGCGTACAGGCAATCATCTTACGTGTTTATGCTGCAATTTCTATTAAAATCTCCCTTTAGAAGATCAAAATACTTGTCAGCAATTCTTCAAAATTTTCTTATTCAAACAACAGCAACAAAATTCCTCTTAACCAGAAAAAACAAGAATGACCACCAAATAATCACCAACCACATCCGCGCCAAAAGTCTGCGTACACTTACAAAATAGAGCTTTTAAAGGCCTTTTATTGTAAAATAACTGCACTAAATCGTGTTTTTAAGTAATTGTAATCTTCTTGTACGATTTATTTAGGATTTGACATTTGAAAGTTTTTGTGGTTCCATTGCAGGCAACAGAATAGAGGTCGATATATTATTGAAAGAAAAATCATAGATCTTCAGAAAAGATAAAAAATTTTAAAGCAATTGTTGGAACTGTTAATAGGAGACATTAATTGATGCAAAAAGTGTTCATAAACTACAAATCAACTATAATTTTAACGTCCAAGCCAAGATCCGTCCGCCCGTCTCTTTAATGTTAAATAAAACTTAGAAAGTGAGGAGATTCAGAAATAAAAATTTAGGCACGTAATTTCTTAAGGATGCTGAGAACCCTTGAATAAATCACGTTTTTCTTCTTGGAGGGGTTGTGACATCTCTCGCTTTCTTCCTCTAACATAACCTCTATGTTCTTTGACGGCCACGATTAATGGCAAAACTTTTCCAACCCAAATCCAAGAAGTGAAACGAAGCATAGATGCAAATAAGATAACCTTTAAAAGGATGGAAATTTTAGTGAGCAAAAATGGCAATTTAGAGAAAATTCATTTTAAAAAAGATAGAAGTGTTGATCGACGGCTTAGAATCAAGACGCCCCCCTCGCCAATCCAAACAAGGTACATGCCATTGTACAATCTTAGGAGAAAGATTTGAAATAACTTGGACATTGAGTATTCAACCAAGGTAGGAAGATTATATTCTGAACGCTAGTATATTATTGAGATTGAGATTAGGTAGATATAATATATTTATATTGATAGGTGATCTAATTGCGCGATCTGAGTTAGTTAAAACTACGTATTTTGGTTTATTCTCACTTAATATAAGTTTGTTCGATATCTAAGTAATCTAAGTTAAATTCTTAATAAAAGTCATATTAAGAATTCTAAAATGTCTCATCATTCCGAGAAACCCACACCTCTAACTCACGCTGACACCCAACGACATGGCTATCGAACGATGTCTATGTCGCAACACACTACTAAAGCTGTTCCTGGTATTCAAAACGCTTAAAATTTTTTCGTTATTTTTTTATACCATTGAATATTTTGCATATCTACCTCCAAGGTTGCACGTGAAAGTCACAGGCATTGCTGTCCTGCAACAATTATTTCGTGAAATGTTCAATGAATTAATTTATAAAAAAAAGAAACAAAATCAGAACCCATATATTTCTCCAATTACTGACAAATGATGCTTTCTGAATGGATCCCGGGTAAATAATAATAATTCTTGATTTTTAGGAGAAAATAATGATTTTTTCAAATATATATGTTGTTGCCAATGCCACCTGTCTAACGTAGTCAGATTGAGGCCCACAAAATTCATCATGGGAAGGGGCTAGATCAGTGACGCTCAATCTGCGGGCCGCATGTGGCCCGCCGGCCTTTTCGGAGTGGCCCAATCATGTCCCATTTCACTAAGAAATTCAGTTATTGAAAAACAATTTACTCAAAATTTAACGGGAAATTATTTCAATTAAGCAATCAAATCTATCAATTTGCCTTTTTTATAGTAGAATGTAAGCAAGAGGTTTGGTGATCGATGAAAGAAAATCGTAACTTACCCCAAAAGTCGGTAAAAAATGCATAAAAGTAAATATTTTTTGTGTGTGTTTAATAGAAAGGTTAATTAATGTAATATTAAAGTAAAAGGCAAAAATGAGTTTTAATATTTTAATCAGTTTTGCTCTGTGCAATATTGCCTTGGTCTTCCAGTGTGTTTTTTCTATTATCTTCATGTTGCGGCCCACGTGAAATACCTATCAAGTGTATGCGGCCCGGCGAGATAAAAGGTTGAGTACTCCTGGGCTAGATGTACGCCTGTCGTTGGCCGTAGACTTGAGCACCATACAGGTGACAGTACGATTCAGCTCGGTTTCACCTCAATTTTAAGGGATAACACCGTGGGGAGGGTCAGGGGCCTCCCACCTCTTATCCCCTGCCACCAACCTCACGAGAGAAGTTGTGGCTCGACGGCTGTTTAGAGTACTCCGATGACGCGAAGGCACAAGTCGCTAACTACTATACCGGATGGGCATCTCAAATATATATATATATTAGCCATAACCCCCCACACACACACACACTTCATCGGGTATTTCATGATGTATGAATATATACGGCTATAATATATATGTATATACTAGCTGGTATACCCGTTCTTCGTACGGATGAATTGAAAAATTAAACAATACAGACTGAAGGATAAAGAAGTTTTTAATGAGTTAATTTTACATGAATTGTAAATTGAACAAAAAGAAAAAAAGCTTTTTGTATATCTCAGCTGAACAAAAAAACCCTGTTTGCTAAATTTTAAGTCTGTAGATATAATATCTGATAAAAAAAAAGATTTTTTATTTTACTTATAACGCCCCGTAACTCTATTGTGGGTTGAGTTTTGGAAAACACCTTCCATCTGCTTAGCAAAAGTTATACATTGTTACAAATTTTGTGCAATAAACGCTTAAAATAGTGTAATTTGTATTTGGATGTGTAATACATTAATATTACTTTCTGATGCCTTCATTTTATGTTAAATAGCTTTTACCTGTGACTTCGTCCACGTGGAATTTAACAAAAAAGTGTTTATTCGATTAGCAGAGTTTACGAAAACTTAATAGTTATGTATTCCACGTAAAGAAATACCTATGCTATATAAGTATAAAGTCATTCTTCTACTTAGTGAATCGATGTTTCTTTTTTGTTTCTTGTTTTATTTTTTTTTTCTTTGTTTTTTGCTAATTTTGGGGGTTTTTTTGTATTAAATTTATTGAACAATCTCTCTATACAATATTAAACTTAACGAAAAAATTTCTCTCTATATATAATATTAAATTTATCAATTTCAAAGTAAAAAAAAAACTGAACTATTTTCATGAAAGAAAACCTAACGACGTTTAACACATTGATTTCTAATTATTACTTAACCCCTTCCAAGACCAGCATAAGGAGAAAGAAGCATTTCCTCAGGCCTGTTGAGACAAATATTATTCAACTCAACAAAGAAAAATATAATAAAATTATAGAACATTATAATTTGAAAAATAATTTTTAAAATGAATTTTATATTTAAGCATTTGTAATTAACTATATTTTGTATTTTATGTAATCTAACTATATTTATATTTATATTTGTAAATCTGGAAACAATTTCTTGTAACCTTCTTCAGATTACCCGATTGGCAACAGTCGGTATATTTTGATTAGACTAGTTGCAATGTTTTGATGCTCGCTCAGCTAAGCCTAATGGAATAAACGTGCTCTTTCGCGCGCGAATTCTTTGAAGCAACTTTCTATTTTTTAAATGTTATAGAACCAAACGCTCATAACAAACTGGTGACCCGGAACAATTTTATTTAAATTTTGCATTGAATTCAATCATAATTATAATCTGTTATAATGCTTGACGAAGATTCGAAGAATTTGGAAATGAGCGCTGTCAGCATAAAAATACCGCCGTTTTGGACTGATAGGCCGGAAATTTGGTTTTATCAAGTAGAGGCTCAATTCCAGATATCAAGAATTTCTTTAGAGGAAACAAAATTCCATTATTTGATATCACAATTAGAACCAAAATACGTCGAGAATATTTGGGACATTGTCAACAGTAAAAGTGATACGAAGTACACTGACTCGAAAAACAGATTACTATATAAGTTTGTTTAAAGAAAGTGAAAATCTTCGCATAAAGCGACTCTTAACGGGAATTGAACTTGGAGATATGAAGCCTAGTCAGCTGTTGCAGAAATTGAAAACTGTTGCAACGTCCGATATTTCGGAAAATTTGATCAAAACTTTATGGCTAGAAAAGCTTCCTGAGCCCATTAAAAATATTTTGGTTGTCAGCGATGAGAATTTAGGCAAATTGGCAGTAATGGCTGATAAGATATCCGATATGACTCCCAGAACAGAGATTTTTGCGACTGGAAGATCTTCGGACTGTGGTGAAGCAACGTCGAAGGATCAGCTTCTTCTCGACAGAATTCAAAGCCTAGAAGAACAAATATGCCAACTCAGCATTCTCCACACATCAAGGACGAAAGAACGCAATAGTTTTCGTCCTAAATCCCGAAGTTGTTCTAGGAAACGTTTCGACTCCAAAGGAAAATATTGCTATTTTCACTTCCGTTTCGGTGCTCGATGCAAAGCTGAAAAGTGCAGTCCGCCTTGTGCATGGAATAGGAATACGGAAAACTTCAGTCTGCAGTAAATATTGCGACAAATTCTGCTGCAGAAGATTATAAAGCCTGTCGCAAATTTCGATTATTCGTCAAGGATCGAACGACAAATTTGCACTTCCTGGTAGATAGTGGAGCTGATTGTTCAATAATACCAGCCACATCAAAAAATAAACAACCATCGGATTATAAATTATTTGCAGCAAATGGAACAGAAATTCCAACCTATGGAATTAAAGTGCTAAATATTGATTTGGGATTGCGTAGAGAATTTTTATTTCCATTTATAATTGCCAAAGTTAGTAAAGGAATCTTGGGAGCTGATTTTCTAAATAAGTTTAACTTGTTAATTGACATCCGAAACAAGCAGTTAATAGATGGAATAACTAACCTTCATGTTACAGGTGAAATTTCTTCTATTTTGCAAGAAAATAAAATTAACATAATGGATAAAACATCAAAATTTTCTAATATATTATTACAATTTCCAGATTTAATGAAACCAAATTTATTAATTACTAATACAAAACATGATGTTAAACACTATATTGCTACTAAAGGCCCACCGGTTTACTCAAAAGCTCGTCAATTGGATTCTAAAAAATTAGAAATAGCCAAGCAAGAATTTAAATTTATGTTGGACAACGATATCCTTCGACCTTCTAAATTTCCATGGGCGATCCCACTACATCTTGTGAATAAAAAAGATGGAAGTGTTAGACCATGTGGTGATTATCGACGTTTAAATGCTCAAACCATTCCTGACCGTTATCCAATTCCACGTATTGAAGATTTTCATCACATTTTAAAGGGAAAAAGAATATTTTCTAAAATTGATCTCTTCAAAGCATATTTTCAAATACCCATTGCTGAGGAAGATAAGGAAAAGACAGCCATAATAACACCATTTGGCTTATTTGAGTTTAATGTGATGAGTTTTGGGTTAAGAAATGCACCATCTACTTTTCAGCGCTTTATCAATGAAGTTTTATTTGGACTAGAATTTGTTTTTCCTTACCTCGATGACATTCTAGTAGCCTCCGAAAATGAAGAACAACATAAAACTCATCTGAAACTTGTGTTTGATCGGTTACAAAAACATGGTCTTCGAGTGAATATCTCCAAATCAACTTTGGGAGTAACTCATCTAGAATTTCTAGGGTACTTGATAACACCCGAGGGTTCTAAGCCACTTCCAGAGAAAGTAGATGCAATTTTGTCATACAAATTACCCGAAACAATTCGTGATTTGAGAACCTTCCTTGGACTCATTAACTTTTATAGAAGATATTTAAAAAATGCTGCTAAAAATCAAGCTATTCTTCACGAGTATATTTAAAAAGGGTTTAAAAAGAATGACAAGGCCAAAATTCTTTGGACAGAAGAAGCTAAAAAAATTTTGAAAAATGTAAACAAGATCTTGCAAATGCTACTTTATTAAGCTTTCCTGACCCTGATTTACCATTGGCTTTGTTTACTGATGCTTCCAATTTTGCGATCGGATCAGTGTTACAGCAGTTTGAAGCTGGAAATTGGAAACCGATTTTATTTTTTTCTAAAAAATTAACTGATGCACAGAAAATTACAGTACCTATATTAAGAATTATTACGAATATATCTTTCTTTTTCAAAAGTTTAAGCATCTCCTGGAAGGAAAAAAATTTTGTTATTTATACAGATCACAAGCCAATTACATATGTCTTTCATCAAAAAAAATGAAAAAGCTTCACCTAGACAGTTACTTCATCTACAATACATATCCCAATTTTCAACTAATATTTGTCACATTAAAGGAGAAGATAATATAGTAGCAGATGCATTTTCAAGAATTGAAGCAGTTACAGTGATTGACTGTGATGCTATAACGGATAAATAAACGCAAGATGCAGAATTGCAACAGTTAGTGAGGAGTAACTCTTCAGTAAAATTCAGATCATGTCCATTACCATCAGGAAAAACACTGGTGTGATATTTCAACATCCAATACAAGACCCTACATTCCAAAACAGTTTCGGCAACAAATATTTCAACAAATTCATGGTTTTTCACACCCTGGGATTAGATCAACAAATTAATGCCCTTTAAAAATTTATCGGGTTAAATATGAAAAAAAGAAAAAAAAGAGAATGGGAAAGGACATGTTTTCCCCTGCCCAAAATTTAAAGTCCACAGACATACAAAACAAAGGAGAAAAAGGAAACCTGATACAATTTTTGGTGTGATACACATTGATTTAAATTGGTCCACTTCCACCATCGCAAGGCATGACTTTTGGGGCCCCCTTTATATAGACCTTTTTTCGTTTTGGGATGGAAAAAGGTTCCCCTTGCCTGATTGAAAAGCGGGGGCAGCTAGAAACCCTTTTACGAACATTTCCCGGAATTTGGGGAGTACCTGGGGAAAAAATTTAAACAGACAAGGAAGGCAATTTGAATCTCAGCTGTTCAAAGTTTAGCTGCTTTTTGGGGCTAAAGTAGCCGGGCCAATTTTATCACCCCCCCAATGCAATGAAAAAAAGGGGAAAGGGGTTGCATAGGCCCCAAAAAGGGGAACGGCTCATAAAAAATCAAATGGACAGAGAATTACCAACGGGTCTTATTAGGCCCAAGAACTGCCATAAGACCCCGTACCAATCATACTATAGCTCAGAGGGTTTTAAAGTTTAAAACTTTGGGGCCGGGGGCCCCAACGTTCGGGGGAGTTCGAATCAGGGAAACCGGGCAATTTTCCCCCGGTTGCCCTTTTTAATTGGAAAATTTTTTTCACTTTTCATTGGTTTTAATTTTTTTTTTCTTGGAAAACCCAAATTTTTTTTCCCTAAATAATAGTAGCCAAAGTTATTCCTTATAATTTTTAGCTATCTGCCAGTGAAAGTTCCGTAAAAAATCGGTAAACCGTTTCAGAGATTAGCCGGAACTAATAGAAAATGGGACAGACTGACAAAAATTTTAAAATTGTTTTTTTGATATAAGTACTAGATAACTTTTAAATGCTTTTTAGTAAAAAGCTTTTAAATTTCAAATTACAAAGGGACCCCAATTTTATTTTTTGAATAAATTTTAATTTAAATTTGGAATTAAGCGTTCGATTATATTAAAAAAACATTCTTCTCTCCCCCTTTTGTTTTAAAAAGAAAGGGATTTAAAAATTTTAAAAATTTGGGGGGTTACCCTTTTAACCCTCCTGCAACCCCGTCCTTCAAAGAGGAACACCCAAAAAAACTTTTTTAGTGGGTCTTTATAACAAAATAAACAACTTCCAAATTAAAGTCTAAATCAAGAATTTAAAAAAAAAATTTTTTAAATCGAAGCCTTTAAACCCCCTTTTAAATTAAATTTCCTTTTTCCCAATTCAAAAAAAAAAAACAGGCATACCGGGAACCCCCTCCCGGAGGTCTGGGTAGGAGAGACCGGGGTGAGAGAGAGAGAGATGACTATGTTAACAATTTTTGTTGTTTATTAATTTATTTTGGGATAAAAAAAATAATTTAACATAAATTTAAAAAAGAGTAGCCCTTTTAAAAAGTATTAAATATTTTATCTTTTAAAATTTTTTCAATTAAAAAATAACAGGATAATTTTTTTTTTTTCATAACCAAAAATTGTCATCTTCCCTCCAGTACTGGAGCAAGATGATTCCCCTTGGGGGCAAGATTACAACATTAAAAAGGTTTAACATAAATTTTATTTTTGAAAATGTTTTAAAAGGGTTTCAAAATGATAACTATGTTTTTTTCATCTTACAATGTATAAATAAACAAAGCATTGTTTTTGTAAAGTTGAAGGGGTTTTTGTTTGTGCAGCCAACCAAAAGTCCCCATATAAAAGTCCATTTTCATAATTGGAACATTTCCCCCATGCCAAACCCCCCTTGGCCTTTTCAGCACTTTTTATCCATTCTTCTATTGGGGGGCACAATATTCCCCTTCATAAGCAGGACATCTTATAACACCATCCTTTTAAGTTGGAAAAGGACTGTTTTTGGGCCCGGATTTTAATTTACTTAGGCCTACAGGGTTTAAATTTTTTGTTTTTTCTCCTTTTTTTTTGCTTTTTTTTTCCGTTTTCTTAAAATGTTTTCGTTCTCTTCCTTAAAATTTTTCCCCTTTTTTTTCCCAACATTTTCCTTTTATGGGTTTTGCTTGTAAGAATCTTGAGCCCCACTTTTTTTTCTTTTTCTTTTTTTAATTTTGTTGTTTTAGGGGAGGGCGAAAACCCGTGGCCGCGACAAAATCTTTGGGGACCCAAAGGGTCAAAATGGTTTTTTCTTTTTTCAAAATAAGAAGTTGTGACATGGCCATCTGCGATGAAATTCCTTTTGGGGGGGTTTCCCCGTAAGTTAGAGGGTGGGATTTCTCGGGGAAAGGGTGGGGCATTCTTTAAATTTTAATATGACTTTTTATTTAAAATTTAACTTAAAATTTCTTAGATAAGGAAATTAAATTTAAATGGGGAATAAAAAAACCAAAAATACGGCCCTTTAACTAAGTTTCCCGATGCGAAAGATCACTTATCAACATAACTAATTAGATCCACCTAATCCGTTAAAAAATTTACTAGGGTTAAATATAATCCTCCCCACCTTTTGGAAGACTCCCAAAGATACGAATTTTTAAAGGGTGAAAGAGCCCCGTTTGCCCAAAAGAATGCAACCATGTAAGATTGGAGGGTGGGGGTCTCCTGATTCCTGGGGGCCGTCCATTTCCTTCCACTTTTTAAATTTAAACTTTTCTAAATTTGCCAAAAAATTTTCTCACTAAACTTTTATCCCTTTTTAAAAGGGTTTTTTTATTTTTCATTTTTTTCTTTTTTTTTTGGGGGGGGTTTTCCGGTTTTTCCCTGGCCGCCAAAAAACGTAGGGGTTAAAAATTTTTAAAAAAACGAGAATGTCACAAAGTTAAATTGAATATTCGAACAAACTTGAATGATCGGTCGGGGGCGGCCCTTTTTGTTTTGGACACAAATTATTTTTTAAAGGTTATATTTACATTTTAAAATGTTTTTTTCATGGGGGTTTGTTCAAACGCAAAAAAATTTTAAAAACATAGAATTTTTAAAATTGGCGAACCCATATAGAAAAAAATGGTATTATTAGTAAAGGCAACAAACTAGCGTGTGTTTTGTATTCTGGGAAAAGTAGTTTGGGGAAAATCATCTTAAATTGGCATTTTTAAATAAATCATAAAAGCTCTTTTTCCAAAAAAATGGGGAAACCGCAAAAAAAAATTAATTTCTTAGAAACCATTTCAAAGAATTTGAGCATTCTACTAAAAATAACATCTTATAATCCTAAAAATTATTTGTCCTCCCCAAACTGCAAAACAGAAGTCATACTAAATTTTATTTTAATTTGGGAAAAACACCCCATAACTAAAAACATTTACAACTATACAGTGCAAAAGGTATTTTTTCCGAAAAAGGGTTTTGAGGTTGCTGTATTTAGTTTTATTCTTTTCCCAAAAAACTCAAAATTATTTGAGGGCATATATACCTTTTAAAACCTTTTTAAAAAAAAAATGGCACGGGGATCCAAAAAGGTCCGCCCCCCCTGCTTTAGGCAATGTTTGAAAAAAAAAAACACTATGAGAGGCATCTTTGGCATCGGAATCAGATTTGTCTAAGTTCTAGTTTTCGGGAGGGTTTATATTTGGTTTTATCCCGGTCTGACGATTACCACTATTATGCTATATTTTAAAACCCCCCCATTGGGGAACCTGCAATTTTAAAAAAGTGTTGCCAAGGCGAAACCGTCGAACGGTACCGGCCGTGAAGAGGAACGCACTGTTAGAATTGAAGATATTGAGTATTTCATTTTTGACCCTGATAGGGTTTTCCTTTGGGGGGTGGGGAAGGGGGGCGGGGGAGAGAAAAAATGTCTTCCACTGGTCCCCCTTTTCGAACGACACATTCCCGATCCAATGCACCCATTGAGTGGCCTGCGAGCGGACAAACACGCGAAAACAAGTTTTCACGGGTTTTAAATAAAATGGGTAAAACGCGCGGGTAGTTAGTTTAATAAATTCGAAAGGAGCAAGATGACGACCCCTCATCTTGCCCCGGCCCTTTTAAAAAAATTCGTTTTCATTGCCAGAAGGAAGGCAATTGACATTTTTTTATGGTAAGGTAGTATTTAAATTAAGTTACTTATAAATTTTAAAGGAAAGGGGTATATTTTTGCCGATTTTAAAAGGCTTTTTCATCATAACAGAAAATCGTGGGCAAAAACAATCAAAGCTTCACAATTAACACAAAATGGGATTTCCCCTTGTACTATTGTTTTTCGAACGGCCTAGGGGAGCCAGAGCCATTGTCCCCCCCTAGTGGAAAACGGAAAAATTTAAAACATTCGTTACTTGCCCCGTTCCCCAATTCGAAGAAGGAAATTAATTTTTTTATCATTTTATTTTTTAAAATTTTTAAACATTTTTTTATATACGCCCCATTAACCCTTTCTCCCCCTGGGGTCTACTCCAAAAACCGTTCTTTGCGGATCTCTATTCATCAAAAGAAACCGCCCCGCAAATTTGGTATGGATCTGATGTGCAAAACGGAAAAATTTATCTAACTTCAACCCTCCTTACGCCCCCTGAAGGGTAGATTTTTGAAATACCCTTTTGGCAGAGGATCACCACTTTATGAAAGGAACGTGCCTGTCAAATTTCAAGTGTGCAAACTTAAAAGTTTAAAATCGGTAATACATAAATCTTTAACGACACAAACTCTCGCTTCGCCCCTTAGGTTAATTAGGTTAATTCGCCCCTTAGGGGTTAATTTTCGCAAAAACTGTTTTATGGAGGACCTCTTCCCTGTCAAAGGAATATGCCTGCCAAATTTCAAGTCTGAAAGTCTAATAATTTCGGAGATATCGGGATGAATGAGTCTCTATTATCATATACAGTTGGACCTCTTTATAACGAAGTCGCTAAATCCCAGGAAAAAAAGGGC
>BMAV01000645.1:0-16565 GCA_019973955.1 Trichonephila inaurata madagascariensis
AAAAAATACTGTACAAATAGTAAATGAACAAATTCTCAATTTTTAAATTTTGATATATTACTTTGTTATTCCTTTTTGAAGTGACCTTCAGAACAAGAGATATTTTAATTTTTACAAAAACTAGAGCACTTTATCAAGGTTGTTACATGAAATTGCTTAAGAAAACAGTGATTATATTCACATAAAGAACTGTAAATTTTGTAATAAAACAGTGATTGACAAATCTGAAAGTTAAAACACTTCTACTGTTATACAGAACATACAGAAAAAATTTCAGCAA
This sequence comes from Trichonephila inaurata madagascariensis, assembly GCA_019973955.1. Classification (NCBI taxonomy): domain Eukaryota; kingdom Metazoa; phylum Arthropoda; class Arachnida; order Araneae; family Nephilidae; genus Trichonephila; species Trichonephila inaurata. The sequence continues at coordinate 281 of BMAV01000645.1, forward strand.
ATTATTTAAAAACCTTTTTGAGCAATTGCTGTCCCCGTTTGAGTTTTTCGAGAAAAAAAAAAAAAAAAAAACGCATTTCGAGTAAAACGCATTTTAAAGTTTGACATCTTATGTAAAGTTATGGTTTTTGCTTTTACTAAAACACTTGTAGTTTCTATTCTAATGATTGGAAAGTAAAAAACTTAGTATTTTTATAAAGCTAATAAAATTGCCTATAAAATAAAATCATGAAAAAAGTTTGTCAATTTTTAAGAAAAATCATGATTTTAGGGTAGTCGGATACCTTAAGGGTTATTTTGATGATTTGTATGGTTTATAATTATATTCCCTTAATTACTGAATCAAAGTTACGTGATCCTCTCCCCAACGCCCCCTTTTTCCACGTAGTCACGCGCATGTGATGTATTGGGGGAAGGGGAGAAAAGAAATAATTAAGCAAATTCTGTGAAGTAAGTAAATTCTTCTCAAACCTTATAAAGGTACTTTTATTGCATTCCAAAGTCTTCGGAATAATTTTATGAATAACAGTGCACAGGAATTATCGTACTTTGGAAAGACGTATATATACGTCCATGGCAATTAATGCTTTGGCTAAGTGAGACGTTTATGTACGCCAATAGCACTTAAGTGGTAAAAATACATTTTTGTGTCAATGTGTATTATCGAAATACATTGTTATCGTATGAAGGGGGTGGGAGAAAATTATGATTGAATATTGGGTCACAAATATTGAAACTTTGAGAAGAAGCATTATTTAGACTGATATGGAGAATTTGCAATTTTTATTGCCATTTGTAGTCTAGTAAGATCATTAAACAACAGGGCAACCAATCCAGATCCTTCAAGATTGCCGACCAATAGAAATGCAATCACTTAGCAGCTGACCAATAGGAATGTAGTTACTCAGCAACTGACTTTCACTAGATTTTCACTTAACACGCGTCTTGCACAGAAGTTTTTAGCTCCATCCCAATGCCAGCTTCTCATCCACCATTCAAGAAACTCGCTTTGCCACCAAGGATTTACCACCTAAAAACTTATTCAATATGGGATGCAGAATCTATTCGAAAATCCATGTTTCCAACGACATTCAGCGTATACAGCAATGTATATTAGGCCATTAAAAATATGACATTTAAAAATAAATTTTGATTTTGAAAGAGAAAAAAAAAAACTTTAATTTTACTTTTATTCATTTAAAAAAAATATTTTGTTTCTTTAAGGTATCCGACTACGTTCGGAACCGTGATTTTGCAAAAGCGTATAAATAGATAATATTTATGATATTTAGTGGCACTTAGATTAGAAAATGCATATAAAATTGTTTTAAGAATAGTATTACAATAAAAAACTATTTAAGTACAATATTTTTACATAAAATGAACATAGAATGATCCATTTTCAAAATATTCTCCTTTTGTGAAAATTGTTTCTATTATATAATAACATTTTGCCTGTTTATAGCTCAGACCTCTGTACAGAGGCTCAACTAGAATTTTTTAAATATGTAATTTAGAAGTGGGTTTATCCATGTTTTACGACAACAGAGGGGAGAAATTTTAAGAAAAAAAAACGCCGATAATTATTTTAAATGGTTGTAACTCTAAAAATAATGGGAATTTTCAAAAATCATAGTTGAGCCTCTATACAGAGGTCTGAGCTATATACAGACAAAATAATATTATAATAGAAGCATTTTTCACAAAAGGAGAACATTTTGAATAAAGGTTATTCTTTCATTTTTTGCCGAAATATTGTATTTATATAATTTTTTTTGTCAAAATGTGTGTGTTGTGTGTGTGTTCTTAAAACAATTTTATACATGTATTCTAATCTAAGTGACACTAAATATCATGAAAATTATTCATTTATGTGCCTTTTTAAAATTACGGTTCCGAACGTAGTCGGATACCTTAAAAGTAATTCGATTTAAGAAATATGAAGTTTCTTTAAAAAGTATTTTTAAATTGGTAAAGAACAATAAAAATCATAATGGTAGATTTGGGTACTATTTTTGTACATGCATTTTTTTTCTTGACAAATGTTTTTTCTATTCATGATTGTTTACGCTTTACAAACTTCTTTTATTTCATTTACATACTTCACTTTTACCTAATATTATATGAATATCAATCAATGAGAGAGGATTCAGTTTCATATAATTTTCATTGATATAACTCAACATTTCATAGTGGAACATTAAAAATGATCTGTGATCAATCAAAACTGAAAGAATTGATTTTTTTAAACCTGGAAGAAAATACAGATAACACTGCTTCGTGATGCGTTCGTGTTATAATTTTTATTTATATTGTAATTATACTCTTATGTATCATGAATAGCCGGAAAAAGTTGTATGTCTTCTCTAACAATGTATCAAAACATTATTTCTTCTTTCTACATTTTAGCAATATAGATGCTTCAAACGGGAATCCTAGGGCAACCGTCACAAATATGAATATTTGGCACAATGCATTGATTGATTTCCTCCTACATTTCAGGAATATACATTGACATATATGTATGGTGTCGTTTTTTTTTCTTTTCTCAATTTTGTAATTATGCCTGGTGTAAAAAATTCGGGAAAAACTAATTTGATGTGTAAAGGTTTTGTTTTAAAAAAATAACTTTATATTTCATTTATATAACGACATCTAAACACAATGTAGGGTCAAAAGTTCTCGAAATAGATCAATTACAAATCATCAAAAAAATAAAACAATAATTTAATGTTATCTATCTTCAAATTACTCTCCTCCTGCAAACTCGCATTTGTTCCAGTGTTCGTATAAGTATTCAAAACACTCGTGAAATCCATTTTTGAGAGGTATTTCATTTACTTCGTTACATTTTTGATCACCTCATCTGAATCTATAAAATGATGTCCTTTTAATTTCATTTTCAGGCGTGGAAATATGTAAAAATCCTCTCGTGTTGGAATCGTTTTCGTATTCTTTCTTCAACATCTCCTGCGTCTCATGTGATTTCTCGAGCAAAACACAGAATTGGATGTTTGCAACCTGCTCCAAAAACGATATTGCAAAATCCGACGACAGGAAAATTCGCTTTGTCAGAAATGATCTGCAGCTAACGCTAACAGTACAGGAAATGAATTCCAGATGTTTGTGTATGTGGTGGTGATATCTATGCTGCTGTTTATAAGAAATGCAACACCATGAAGGAATTATCAAAATTAAATGAAATTTAATGGACAAACAACTTGTATTAGTAGAAATAAATGGCGAAATTTTCAAAGCAAAAAAACAATATTAAGTCTCCGAAATCAGTATTTGGTGTAACCACCACGCACTGCAATAAGTACTGCCATGCGACGTGGCATGGAGTCAAACAGATTTTGAATGTTTGCTTGTGGAAGAGTATTCCATATTGCTTATATGCGCAGCAAAAGTTCATCTTTTGAAGCTGCAGGACGTGGATCATGAGTGAGACACCGACCAACCAAATTCAACACGTGCTCAATAGGTGACATATCAGGCGAATAAGCAGGCAAAGAAAAAAAGTTACATCTATTGGGCTGAACAGGAGTCTCGAACAGTCTTTGCAACATCTGGGCGTGCATTATCCTGCTGAAAGATAGCCCCAGAAATGCCTTGAAGGAAGGGAACGACTTCGGGCTGAAGCAATTCACGGACGTACTTGTTGCTATTGAGATTACCCTGAATTCAGAGTAAATTGGATCGTCCATGATATGAAATCGCACCCCAAATCATAACTCTGGGTGATGGGCCACTATGTCGTTCGATAACGCACTCTGGAAGGCAGCGATCACCGGCATAGCGTCTAACATAAATTCGACTATCATGGTCCCACAAATTGAAGCGTGATTCATCTGAAAAGACAACTTGGTGTCAATCAGCTTGCCATGCTCTATGCTCCTGAGCCCATTGCAGACTCAGATGTCGATGGTTTACCGTGAGGGGTATCCTGTACAAAGGCACCCTTGCACGCAATCCACGGTGCAGCAGACTTCGACGAATTGACGAAGCTGACATAAGTACACCTGTACCAGTAGACCAACGTGCTGCCAACTGCCTGGAGGAAGCTGTACGTTCATTCACCGCCATGATGAGCAGGTGTCGATTGTCACGCACTGACGTCACTTTCCGTCGCCCACTGCCAGTTTTTCGAGTTCGGAGCGAAAGTTAGTCCTCTGCTTCTAAACTTGCATCAATGTGAAACTGTTCCACTGCACACAAACTAATATTGCGCGATAGGAAAATTCTCCTTCTCGAAGGCCGATAATCTTCTCCGGTCAAACTCCGTATGTTGTTGGAATTTCTCCTTATTTCGTCGTAAAGGCATACTTAGGTCTCACTAAACGTTCTCCACTATCAAATGATCAATAACTATTTTAAACTTCCCGCTACGCCCTCTATTTATACGCTTTCAGCATCAGTTCAGAGGGTACTGCTCACGCCACGTATGCGCGATGGCTCTGAAATTTTACTATTTTACGTAACATCCTTTAATTGATATTTGCTGCAAAGTTCATTTAATTCTGATGATTCCTTCATAGTGTTGCATTTTTTTCAAACAGCAGTGTTTATAAGCCAGTAACAGCCTCCGAACAGAACTAATCAGTTTGGTCCAGTGGTAAGTTACACCGCAGAAGGTACCGATTTCTATGCTTCATTGTTGACCCTGGCTGAACTTTGAAAAAAGAAAAAGTAACCTTCGAGCAACTGTCGCGGCGCCATCTATCTTCCAGAAGAGCAACAAAAAAAAAAAAAAAACCCGTCAGACACGCATGACGCAGCAAAGCAAGCCGTCAGATCCACGTGACGAAAAAAATCAAGCCATCAGATCTACATGGCGCTTCAACCAAGCTATCAGATTCATATGACGCAACAATCAAGCCGTCAAACACACTTGACGAAAGAACAATAACTCACACGTTCGTTATAACAATTATATCATTCTTTCGCCTATTCACTGACTCACTGGTAGGGTAGTATGTGGTGGTGGTATCTATATAAACCAGTAACAGCCTCCAAACAGAAGTGATCATTTTGGTCCAGCGTTAAGTTACGTGCTTACGGAGCAGAAGGTATCGCGTTCTATCCTTCCCTTGTTTTCCTTATTAGTGCTTCCAACCCCAGAAAGATATATTTGCCCTGCAACGAGCATCTTCTTGAATGAAGGCGACCATTTCGGGAACTTTTTGACTCTAGTAGCAGAAGAAGCAAAAACATTCAAGCAAATTCTGGGAGAAAATCTACTTTCCTTACAGTTCTAAAGCCCTTAGCACCTAAAGCAGTTTAGAAAGTTCTCGAACATTCTGTCGAATTTCGTGATTTAATCTCAGCAAGCTAATCAATTGCCTTCTGGGATTTAATCATGTGCTTCTTCTGAAAGAAGTTGGACGGTGCAACATTTCCTTGGGCTGACTGTTCAATTTCACAACATGAAATTGATTGAAAAATATGGCCTTAGAGGAAAAGAGTTAATTATCGACTCCTTTTACGTGAGGAATGCATAAACGAATTATAAATAGATCGATGTCTCGAAGGATTCAAGACCAAAATGAGTAAAAGGAAAGTGCTATCCGTTGAACTGGACAAAACTATCTATACAGGAAGAAAAAAGACGGGGAAGAGTTTTACGCTCTTAAATCAATTTTTAACCCCAGATTATTGCATTTATTAGTTATAATCGTTTAATAAGCGTTCAATCCCCATTTAAAATTTAGATGAAATATATAAGAAAAGTTTGCTCGAAAATTTATTTTGAAAGGAAGTAGAAGAAAAAAAAAGTAATGGAAAGTTTGAATGTTCTAAGGCATTTTCTTAAATTGACATAATCACCCGACACTAAGCTTTTGAATTTTAAAAGAAGATATTCCAAAATCGAAAAGAAATATCGGAAGACTTGAAAGATCAGAACATTACGCTGAAAACAAACAAGCAAAGGATTAAAAGTTCTTTGAATAAATAAAATGCTTTATGTAAATGACATGTAGTTATTAAAAATTGCTTCCGATTTAATGCATATTTTTTAACTGGTATATATGTGGCTAGTGATACGCATAAAATAGTACATGGAATTTAAAACAGAAAGCTTACTATTTGAAAATTCTTATGTAGACTTTTAATAGATTATTAACTAATATCCTACTTACTCACTTATAAAGCAACTAAATTTTTTTTGGTCATATTTGGGGAAATTCAAGTATATTTTTTAATGGTACACGCACATTTTATGATTACTAATTCCCTGCCTACTATTTTTATTTTGATTTTACTCTCCTCTGCTATCGTGTTGCTTAAAGGATATATATGTGTGTACATAAGGATATATATGTATGTATATCCTTAGCTCCCGAACAAATGGAAGCTATAGCTTTAGAAATTATTGACAATCGATTCCCAATAAGTGAATGGCTACATGTTTTTACTGTTGGCTTCCTTCTAGATAGATATCATGGTACTAAAGCCGGTATCTTCTGTGAATTGCTTAGCTTTTACCTACCACTAGGTATATTTACTACTGCATAGCGGTTGAGGAACTATCACTAAGAAGCTCTGTGACGGGGCTTTCATCGCGATTTCAGCTAACAGTCCTCTTGGGTTCTTTCGGGCCAGAATGGCAATTCTTTCCAACCAACTCAAGAAGAAAATCGTGGTTATGTAAATTAGGAATCATATATATATATATTGGAAGTTATCAGTAGAGAGAGGCTATGTTTTGGTCTATGTCTATGTCCAGAAGTCATTGCTAGGTGGGAAGTGAAGTCTCTAAGTAGAGAGATAGCTGTAAAGTGATTTAAGATAAAGTTTAGAATAATCATAAGTCCAGGAATTAACCTAGCCGTGCCGGTACAGACGAACCAAAAGTGGGTTCGAGACCAAAAGGAACACTGTCGGATTAAAGCCACTACAGAAGTGCTAAAGACGTACCTGTTTACCTGGGATATAGCGGTAAGCGAATTTATATCAGCTATAAGGAAAGTGCGTATATTAGTGAGATAGGAATTAATATATAAATTTGGATTCAGTGGTCAATTGCGTGATTATTCGGTAATACGTGTTGCGTCTTCTCATTCTAGATAATCTTACTTAGATTACTATTGTTGCGTATTGTGTTTAAACTAAGATCTTAATAAACAGAATTTAGAATGAATGGTTTGAGTGGTTCTTCGTTTTCCCCCACATAAACAGGTTGCGTAGATAGTGTAGAACATGTGTCCCCACGGGCGGGGGCTTCACAGCTGCGAGTTCAACAGGGCCGTAAAATTTTCCGACTCTAAATCGGCCTTACAGGCTTTATCTCAAAATTACCTCTGTAATTCAGTAATAATTTTAAAATACAGACCATTCTGAAAAGAAGTTTCTCATGAAATTTCTTTTCAGTGGATACCAGTTTATTGTGACAATAGCTGGAAATGAGCGTGCTGATTTTCTTGCTAAGAAAGGAGCCTTTGTGATCCCAAAACCCTCGAGGATTTCAAACGTGCATTCCTTAAGGCTTTTTTCCTAATGTGGCTTTTAAGAATAACTTAAAAAGGGAATTTGCGAAGTTGTCGAAGGGCAAGAACTGGGCAACCTTGGACCCGTCCTGGGGCTCATAGAAAAGCTGCTGTAGCTCATTTTAGACTTTTGACAGGTCATGACTGTCTGAGATCACATCTCTACAGAACTGGTATCGCCAACTCACCGTATTGTACTCTGTGTGATTCTGGTTGGTCTAGGACCGCTGAACATTTGGTCGTGTGCCCTACACTAATTAGCCTTAATTCATTTGTAAAAAAATATTGGAGAGCGCACGTGCACTAATGGTATAGGTGCTGCTGCAGTGTGCGGCATTTGTAAAATAAATAAATATATATTCTTAGTATTAATAAACGAAAAAGTTGGCTAGCCAGAAAACTGGTTAAAACTCCCTTTTGTATAAAATTAAAATTATCTTCAGTCAGCAAAATATTTCATCATCCATCGTTTTGAGATTCCAATATCTGTATGATTTTCTTTTATCTTTAATATATACATATATTCAAGTCATTTCTATCTTTCTCTAGTAGAGTTTATTAAAAACTGTACGTACATAACTACTATTTAAGTTATTTGATGTTAAGACCTTGTAATCGAATCTTCTCAAACAGTAAGCGCTTTTAATAACTTAAGGGAAAAAACACTAATAACATGTTAAAAATTTCTTAAAAGATATTCCAATAATCGGTTTTATGTGTAAAACACTTTAATTATTTATTTCGATAATTTAAAGTTCATAATAAGCATAATAATTTGCCGGTCGATTAATAAAAAAAATTTAAGAATCTACCACACACAATCATTATACTTTCATTTAAATCCCTATTAATTTTTTTTTTCTTATTCAAAAATTCAAAGCAGAATATTATTATTGAAATAGATGATTATTTGATAAAATCCCAATGAAATTTTTAATATAAATAAAAGTAGAATAATAAAAAATATGAATTTATAAACAATAGATATGCATTAGTTTTTATTACTGTTATTATACATATTTTTTTTTTACTTTTCCCACTATATACTTCTAAAATCTTTACAAATAACCAACTATCAATACCTGTAAATAACAAAGGAAGAAAATTAAAACTTTCTTAATCTCAGCTCGTTAAGAAGCATTAACCGTACACAAACAACAATTTTAAGAACAAATTTTTTTTTTCAATCCCTTAAACATCTACGTACTTAACTCCAACTTATTTTCGAAAGGCAATTATACCTAATCAGAATCAACAGATCATATAATCCCTCTTCGCATTAATTTTTTTTAACTGCTAATTTCTTTTTCCGCTTAAAAACTCTTAAGGCAATAAGTACTTCAATATCTGTCATTAATGAAGCGGGTAACTCTATTTTTTGTCTGGACAAAACAAAAGAAGAGGTGAAGAAAAACACAACTTCTCAGTAATTGCTTTCTTTATGCTGTGCCCAATGTATGGTGAATCTTTTTTTGGATTCAGTATTGTTCCTTGTCTCTTCCACTAATCAGGGGAATTGTGCTATCTAATAATACATTGGATACCTTACGTTCTTTACTACACCTGGGTGCTCCTATTAAGACGACTGCTATGGTATCAGGTTCATGATATCAGCGTTAATTGGAAGTATGAGAAGATGTATATTGATTGCGAAAATCGCAATGATAATATTAGTTTAGCTATCGTTGTTGTTTTCGTGTAATGGGCTGTAATTCTTTTATTCTCGATGGAAAAGCGTTGGTTTACATTTGAGTAAGAAGATGTGATTGAAGACTTTTGTTGTCCGTTATTTGATTATATTTATGGTTTTTCAATTCCTACTATTAGTTCGCAATCTCCCTATATATATCTTGTTCAAATTTTCAATCGTTAATTAAATACTTTTTATTCATCCACTAAAGTTCAAATACATTTTTTTAAACTTATAGTGGATGACACTTGATATTAATACAGTTTTTTCAAATATTAATTCATTAATTAAAGTAAAAAATCAATAAATAGTAACAAACAAATATAATAGTACAACAGCATATATAGAAAGGAAAACCGCTCGTTGTGTCTCTGTAGAACTATGGATAGCGCATTTGACTTATAATCTAAAGATCGTGGATCTGGGAATGTGATTTTTTTTTACTATACTACCTTATTGAAACAATTAGATTTAATTAATGAATAAATACTAACAAAAAAATAGTCCAACACCCTAAATAGAAAGGAAAATGGAAAATTGCAAGGGAAATCGCTTTCTATTTTGTCACTTAATATTGTGATTCTGTCATATGTATATACATATTATATTTATATATTAAATGTAACTATTTAATATAAAGTAAACTAAAATAAAATTTTTCTTTGTTGACCTAATTAGGAATTGACCGAAAATTTTTATATATAACTTATTGATGAATTATTCTTTGTATTACGTTGCATCAAGTTTCAGAAATAATGACTTACGTTGTTCATTTTAATTTCATGTTATAAAATAATATCACACAATGCGCGATGCACAAATATCCATTTAATTACAAAAATTATTTAAATTTGACAAATATTGAGAGATTATTATGGGTTATATATATAAATAATACTTTTTGTAATATAAGTTTTATACTTGAAAACATCATCTATTGTCATATTTGTAGCTAATTAAGATAGTAGACCGCTATTAAAAGTTCAGTCTAAATTTTTTTTATCTGAAGTAATTTTTCTTTTTTTAATTCAAAACAATTTTTTTTAATTTTTGTTAATATATATTTTTTTTTCTTTTCTCCAGGAATATAATAATCGAAATTATTAATAAATAACAATTTCAGCATTTTTATACTATTTATGTATATCTTTTTTTGTTTTAAACTATTTAAGAACATTTTTTAGTACTTACGTATTACATTGTTGAACAATTTCGCCAAATGAAAAGATATTGCCAATTCAAAAAACGTCGCCAAATGCTCTCATCATTATTATTTTTGCGTTCGAACGTGCGAGGAATGGTTTTTGGTATTGGCTGCCTGTAGCGGCATTTGGCGATGTCTTTTTATTTGACGTAATTTGTCGATGGTCTTATGTACCAGAAATTTATATTTCTGTAATATAAAAACTTCGTTTAATATGTCAACATAGTTTGAAATTTTATGAAAGCTAAAACATGCAGCTAAAATGTGTCAAAAAATTAGTATCGTTGATTTAGAAAGGCACACATTGTATGTTATTCATTTATTATTTTTTTCACTGACCATTATGCTCTGAAAAACCTGTTTTTTGTGTGTTCGGACATTCATTGTAACTGATTGAACGAGATATTAATGACAAAGGAATAAGAATAAATATAGCGCCTGAAAACTTAAGCATCTTGATGTCTAAAATATGTATCTTCGAAATCGTTATAGTTACTTATTATTTCATTATAAGGAGTTAATAAAGATCATGTTAAGAGACACCGTATTTACTCGAATTTAAGTCGTACTTTTTTTTCCAGAGTTAATGCTACTAAAAATTGGGTGCGGCTTAGAATCGAAGGGAAAACATTTGTTGGAAGGGGGAAATTGAGTTTCCACCCTTTTCAAAAGGAAAAATGAAACCACTTCTGGACACTTGCATCGATGACTTATCACATTCACAGTTTATCTCCAGTATTTAGTCTATTTTAAGTATCGTTATTTGCTCGTACTTAGGATTTTTTTGTATACCCTTTTTTTTAATCCCTATAGAACAAAGATATCAGTAATATCATCAAGACTTCACTATGACGCAAGTATGAAAAGGGAGGAAATTTTATATGCAGGAAAAACGGTGACAGAGCAGTGACCACTGAAAATTTCACTCGGATGATAAAGAAATATACACCGATGGTGTAAACAAAAATATAATTTTTCTTTGTAAATATTCAACAGTCTAAAATAATTATTTTATATTCTTCTCTTATGCATCCTTTTTAAAAAATGTTGCACGGAAGACGATAACGTGTGGGAAAATGGCAACGCTGCGATGGCACCAATTCCGAAGTTATCTGTGACAATTGGAGTGACGAATGATTTTCGAAACATCATACTGATGGTTAGAGTAATTATAGGGTCATGTAGGCACAATTTTTTTATATTTTTTCTCAAAAACGTGTAGAGAATTGGGGAGCTGCTTAGAATCGATGACAACATTTTTTCATAAAAACATTTTAAGAACTAGGGGTGCGGCTTAGAATCGATGGGGGCTTAGATTCCAGTAAATGTGATATATATTTATTTATTAAGCTTACGTGCGTGTGTGTGTGAAAATATCTCTTTAACTTGAACTTTGATAAGTTTTTTATATGTGATACTCTACAACAGGGGCGGGCAGACTTTTCCTGGGTACGAGCTGCTTCTAATTTTTTCAAGGTGTTGCCGTCCACTCAATGTCAGTTGCGAACACAAGGAGGGAGGGGCGCACCGGTCCGCACCCTAACCCATAGTCCTTGATTTTTTTCCGCGTTGATTATAATCCCATGTATTTACTACGTAAAATTTAATTAAGTATTTGTTATTAATAATTTTTTATTAATGAAGGGGATTATTTATTCAGTAGTTCATTTTTTACTGTGTTTTTTGCTCCCGATTATCTGCAAAATAAAAAAACAAAACAAATATATTTGGCTGCGTATTAGGGTAAGATACGAGAATGGTAGACTTTCGACCCTCACCCCCCTCCTTGAAAAATTCTTGTGTTCTCCACTGCCCAGTGTCATAGGTGTGGTGAGGTAAGGAAAAGGTCTAAAATATATTTATTATACGAAATATGTACTTACCTACAGAACTAAAATAATAATAATAAAAAAACACTAACACTTTTAAATCCACGTTTTAAGTAAAACGTAAGATACAAACATAATAACACAATAGCCACAAAAATAATAATATTGGATGATTCATTTGTTATCAAACAATTCAAAATACATTAAAAAATAAAACTTTTCTATCTAAAAGTTTTCGTTGTTATAGTTAATAAAAGACTTAGTTTGCATATAGTCAGCCAATCTTGAATATTTCCATATATAATTACTAACTACTAAAATCTTCAGGTGATCACCCCAAAATGTCTTGGTGGTCCACCTGTCGATTGCGATCGACGTAATGCCCACCCTAGCTCTGCAATGACTCACAGCAATCAATTTTGGAGCAGAGGAAAGTTGATGGAAGTAAGGGGATTATCGAGTGTTGTCCATCGAATGCTTTGTCTGTTCTTTGTATACGAATTATCAAGGAAACATACAAGAGAACTACAGTGAGCAACTATTGAGAAATGCGGCATGCATAAGATCGGAAGAATGCGAATTGAGAGAGAGAGAGAGAGAGAGAGAGAGAACGCTGTTATTACACAACAAACCTTATTGCGGAGTCTTTTGAAAGGAGCAGGCATTGCAGTTTTGAAACGGGGATTCCCCCAAAACAAAAATGTGGGGTGATTCTTGAATTACGATCTTGGAATGTTGCCATATCATGCTCAAGTCGTTAGTTCTAGCTATAACAATGGTGCAAAGGGCTGCGCGGCGCTGTTATTAAGCTATTGCAAAGTTTGCGACATAAACGATCAAAAGGACCAGATACGGGATGAGATATTCCCCATTCCTCGCCAAAGGCGTGTATGGGCCTTTTATGCTACACCATCGTTGTTTTTTATATGTTGAACGTGACAGACTGTAATCAACATGTAAATGCTTTTTTCTCTTTCAACGACAGATGCTTTCAAACAATTTGAATGGTAACATAATATTGACTCAGTCTATATTACTTCACTGGAATTTTTCCTTTTATATTTATTACAACTATTTGTAGGCATTTGGTAAAAAAAAAAAAAAGAGTGTGTGTGCTTATGACCACACGATAGAAGTGATAACTGCAAATTTTGTAATGTTATTTCAGGGATTAGTTTGGTGAATAAAAAACAAGGGGAATAGTATTGTCCCATAAAATTATTTATTCATGTGTCTGTACTCATAAAATAGTATTTTTGTGCTAAATATGCAATCATATTTGTGAATTAATTGTATTCTAAGAAGGAAACAATAGGTTTATGGCAGCTGAAATAGGTTACAAATACTTTAGATACAAAATTTTATTTAAATATCTATAAAAAAAAACTCAAGCGTTGTTCCGTACTTCCTCTTGCTTTCATTTGGATCATTCGGCATAATTAAACTGGATTTTGATTTTAAGAAATGAACTAAAGGTTTAGATTTGTCTTTTGAAAAATCTGCTTCAAAATTCCCACTTAAAATACCATTTTAAATACCCACTTGTACTTCGTTCAGACTACCCGATCTGGCTTTGTGAATTTTGGTTGTAATTTAACAATATTCAATTCTATTCATGAATTAATTTAAGCAAAGGGATAGTAAGACAGTTAGTTGATTGGGAAGAGAGGAATCTAGGTCAAAACCTTTAAAAAGGGATTTACTCAGAAGATTTATATCACATAATCTGTACAAATATATCCGGTGCTGGTGCAAAGTAAGTCTTCTTAATTATATTTTGTTTTCTTGTATTTAAATTATTTAATGTAATTTTTCCCTAATACCTATATACTTGATTTCGTTATTTTAAATTTTTAATTATTTTAATTTTTTTTCAGACTCATAGTATATTTAAGTAATGTGATAAATAGAACTATTTGTTCATTGCTATTCTGATTCGTTTACAAAAACAGATTTTTATTCTTAAATTCACTACAATATATTGCTAATGATAATTATACTATTTACTAGTTCTATACAAATTTATCATTCTCCTACATTTTGTTTAATTTTAGTGTAGGATTTCTCTCTCTGTTTCTCTCTACGCCTGTTTTTTAAAAATATTACACGTTTCATTTTCCTGCTTCAACTAGGATTAGAAAAAATCCCACATTCATTTTTGTAGAAAGAGGTGGTAGGGAGGGGGGAGGGATCCCCACTTAGATCGAAGCTAGAAACTTTTTTTACGGCGTATTGGTAGGGGGACAGGCTACAGAATTTCAAAGTGGCGGGGGAGGGAGGAAAAGTCCCTCCTTTTTTTTTAGCTGTGTGTATGTCACGGACGACCTTGTACGAGCAGGATTTCCGACTCGAGACGAAAAAAGCCGAACTAGCGTTACATACCCAAGCGTGACGTTCATTCAAGTTCACTCTCTCCTGCAAAACGCGCCAATAGAAGTTATCACTTCAATAAAACGTTATTTTAGTTTCTATGAAATTATTATTATTGCTTAGTCATTTTATTAAGTTATTAAACTAATTTTAGATTCAGAGTACTTTGTTTAAATAAAGATGTGTATTACATGTTTCAAATAAAATAATTCATTAGTAATTATTTGGAGCTTCTTTCTTTTTTTAAAAAAAAAATCTTTAATTCTTTTCGGGTTCTCTTATTACTTATAGGAAAATTAATAACAGTAAAATATAGTTCTTTAAATTAAACTTTTTAGATCAGGATAAAAGTACTCTGAAAATGTTACTGCANCAATGGGGGGGGGGTGTACGTTATGCCACTGCCAGGGCCTGCTTCTGCGTAAAGGCTAAGGGCCTCAACAATTCTTAAGACGTCCATGACCACCCATGATGAACAAGAGATTAAGGCATCAAGTTCTTGAACAACGTTGTTTCAATCGGGTTGTGGGTTAGAGCAGTGATCCGCAACCCCCGGTCCGTAGATCAAAATGGTGCCGGGCCGCCTAAAGAACATTAAATTATTGCCATTTTATTTAAAGTGGCGCATGTCTCTCGGAATTGCGCAACTTTCCCCGGAAATCACTTTATATTCCACGTTAAATCACTTTTATTCATTTTTGGTGTAACTGTATTTTATTCCGAAGGCATATTTATATAAATGTAATTAAATTAAAATTGTTAAATCAAACCAATCTAAAATATAAACAATGAACGTGTCCCACCCTCAGTGGTCCGCGGTAAAATTATCAAACGTTGACCGGTCCGCAGCAATAAAAAGGTTGCGGAGCACTGGGTTAGAGTACCGATATCAGTAAAGACCAAACTCATTATTTTTCAGGGTTGACACTCGTGAAATCTGTGGGGCTGTACATTCTCACATCGGTGTGATTTGAAGTTAAGAGTGGAGTGCCAGCTCAGGTGTCGTCTTCGTCCCTTGACAGTTCGAAATAACGAGGCCTGTTGCCAATAAACCTCGTGTAGTTTCTAAATGTGATATTAAAATGCAATTCTTAGTGAGAAAGGTTCTCGAACTCATAACTCAGAAATAAACACCGCCTCCTGTGACCTCGGCCACGTTGAATTGGGAAGGACGACATCTGAGGGGAAAAAAAGAGGGACAAATTTACTACTGTAAACATTAGTTCTATGGAGTAACAGGTAAATTATGAAACAAGTAATATAATTTTTTTTTAAGTCAATTCCTTTTTCATTAGAAAAGCGAACTGCCGCCATTTTTTGTAGCCATTTGTAACTTCGACAGAAATAACGCAGAATAAATTTAAAATTAAAAAATAAAATTTAATTAATGAATTAATATTTGAAAATACTGTATTAACATCAAGTGTCATTCACTACAAGTTTAAGAAAATGTATTTCAACTTGAATGGATAAATAGAAAATATTCTATCAACGACTGAAAATTTGAACAACACACACACACACACATATATATATATAAAGGAGAGAGTGAACTAATAGTAGGAATCGAATGAATAAAATTGCCAGGCAGAATTTCACTCTTTAAAAATCCTTATTTACAAATAAAAAATGAAATATGAAATCATGGATAGAAAACGTTTTTTTTACCTCAAATATATCATGGTTTCATGATATGGAGCTTTAAA
>BMAV01000645.1:18242-31419 GCA_019973955.1 Trichonephila inaurata madagascariensis
TCTGCTAAATTTTTACATTGTTGCTTAAGTTTTGCACACCAGTGTATATATATATAGGGAGAGAGTGAACTAATAGTAGAGAGGAATTGAAAAAAATTCTTTGAATATTGAATATAAAAACGTAGGATGATAAACTCACGTTCAGCAGTTTATTGTAGCTTTCATCAATTTCCTTGATATCCTGGAATGCGCTGCGGTTTACGCAGTCCATCCGGAATTCTTCCAAAGTCACTTTACCGTCCCCTAAACAAGGGAAGGGAAAAAAATATGACACATTTAAATATGTGATAGAATAATATCAATCGGTATATATTATGGAATACAATAGAAAAAAATACAATATTTAAAGCTATGTTGAGATTTTTGTTAAGTGTACGAAGACTTTTGTGGCGTAATTTTTTAGTAGTTATTTTTGAACATTAATTTTTAAAAATAATAGTTATTTTAAAATATAGTTAATTGTATCATTTTATAAAAAACATGTTGCAGATATCATAAGCAATTACAATTCCGATACATTAATTTTTATTAATCGAAAACATTAAATTTTATAGGAAGTTGCAAGTGTACGAACACTTTTGTGGTCCACTGTATGTAAGTAAAAAAAAAGCCATTTATAATGAATTTTATTATTCATCAAATGGTTTTAACAATCTCAGTATTCAGTTTCAGGATCTACTTACGGATCAAAATGAGATATGTTCTACATAAATATATTTTTGGTTATAATTAGTTTTGTATACAAAACCAATTTAAAATTGAAAAAAAGGAATTTTAGCTTTATGAATTATTTATTTTACCAATAAAGAACTTTTATTTTGTTGAAAATTTCTTTCACTCGCTTTGTAATTTTTTAATAACTTTTCTTGCTGAATATAATACTTTTCCTGTTTTTGTGTAAGATATACCGCTCTGTTTTGGCTTAATGTTAGTGTCACTAAAACTTAATTTAAACACCAGTGAATAGTTTGAAAATTATTCGAATATTTTTTCGGATTCCTCAAAAGCCGATCTGATACAAACATTTTTCCAGTAACTATTATAAATTTCACGCTTTCTATACATAAATATAATAACATTACATCACCAATAAGTAACATATTTGGTCATTAAAGTACTTTTGACTTCTGAAAATTCATTAGACTTAAGATGTGTCTTGTTCTAAAATGATTAATTCTAATGAAAATCAGATTCAAAGTGGCATATTTAGGTTCTTATAAGCAACTGTATTTCTCACATTTTACTTTTAGCGAAAAAAAACTACACAAGAAAATAAAATTCTATAAAAACCGATGTTCAAGAATAAATGCAATTGATAATAAACTATTCTAATTAAAAAATATTGCTATTTTTTAATAACTATTTATATGTTATTGATGATTATAATTACTTATATGTCACTCTAAAAATTTTATTGTATAAAAATTAAACTATTATTAATAAATCAATAAAATTAAATTCAATACAAATCGGAGTTAGCTTTGTTTCTTGAAAGTTTGGTTATGTATGCAGAAATTAAAAGTATCGTAATTAGTCTATTTTTGCAACATTTAAAAAACTTGATTGATGAATTCACAATATTGACATACTTTCTGGATCAGATAACAGCCTTTTTCATGCTATTTAAAATGATACATTTTTTAAGAACATAAAACAGTATATATATAGTTAATTATAAACAGAAAAATATTCAAAATTTTTGGGGAATTTAGAAGACGAAGAACGTCAGTTGGCTCATTTGTAAGTTGTGCTCTTTTTATATGAAATGAAGATGGTATGAACAAATTATAAAAAAAGATAAAGGTTTTTGAGTTAGAAATATAAGTATAGGATAGTAAGTTTATAAAAATAGAGGAAAAAAAAAGAGAATATTTTATATAAATAATAAGAAATTACTGAGGTTCAAATTATAGCACCATTATGAATAAGGTAGTATTTTGCAATCAAAATAATATAATTTATTAAGTGAATAGAATAAATTCTGCTTTTCAAGTAGTTTCGATATACATAAAAAAATCAATCTTGATCTAAAATTATTTTGAATTATTATTGTTGCATAAATTTACTTTAAGAATTATTTTTAATGACTATATATATAAGGAAAAAAAAAAAAGAACTGCTAACCAAATTTACCTAACTATAAAATTGGCTATAAAACTTATTTCCCCCTAAAATTACAGCTTCGTGTTCCCTTGACACAATATGATATAAATTTCTACATTAAACAGAAGTGATAACTGTTCAATTAAAGCTTAATTAACTTGTTTTATTTTTAGCAAAAATAACTTGAAGAACGTCTCTCTTCAGTTGAAATTATATATAATCACCGATTATTCACACAATCTTCAAACAACTGTTACATTTACTTACCAGAAATTAAAATAATTTAGCATAACGGAAGTGTAAAGTTTAATTGTGGAAAAAAAAGGGTTAATCCTAGTTAAGAACGAATTGTTATCCATTCAGAACAATCCATTGCTTCAAAATACTCGAAAAGTTGTTAATACAATGGTATCGTATAAAATTTTAAATCAAAGACCTTTAGAAGAGATATTTTTTTTCATTTACTGTGTTAATCCCTATTCCATTATTAAATAAAAAGAGATTAGTAATGTCTCATATTTAAAGGAGAGGATTAAGGTTTTATTTTGAAGTATTAATATATACTCTACTTTACATCTTATACATAATACTAAATAATTAAATTTTATCTGTGAGATTCATTCCTCATTTAAGATTCATTATGTTACATATCTGCTAATTTTCATTAATTAACTTTCAATAATAACAAAGTCTCATTTATTTCAAAATTCCAACACGCTTTAGTAAGTATTTTATCTAAATTAGTGATTCTCAACCACTGTGTTGTGGCACTTTAGTGTGCCACCAAATTTTTGAAATGTTTCGCTAAATTTTTTTTAGTTAATAATTATACACTGAGGAAAAATAAATAAATCAGAAACTGAGTCATTTGGCTATTTTATAGTAATAATCTATTAATAAAATTGTTATTGACCATTTGACTACACACTAGAGGAGAGAGTTATTTAAACTTCCCAAATTTAGACAAATTTTGATTGTGTTTGTAATCCATTTGTGTGTGATAATGGATAAATCTGTATATTAATTTCGTTTTGAATGAAATGGAAAACGAATTTGTCTCTGTAATAATGTAGATTTAATTTCAAAACATTCGAAAGAGTCAATAAACTCATTTTGGATTAAAATTAAAGGTGTTTATCCCATAATAGCCAAAAAAGCTTTAAAATTATTGTTATAGTTTCTTACATCTTATTTGTGTGAATTCAGATATTCAACATTAACAAATATAATAAATTATAATTAAAAAAACAACTAAAAAACACCCTTTTATAGTTGACCGAACTAAGTTGTAACTTAATCTTTTAGTCACCAAACCTGGAAATGGGATATGAAAATGGGAAATCGTTAACCCTGAAGATTCTAATCAGAACAATGGAATAAAATTTTTAAATTATTGTATTGTCATCGGTACTGGACAAATGAGCAAAATTTCAAATTAATCTGACCTTTTAAAGTGGGTTAAAATAGAGTTGAAAGATTCCGTTACATACAAGCGAAGCTTATAAGTGGGTGTTAAAAATGAAAGAAAGTTCGGGACTTTTAAATGTAGATGACGAAATGAGAGTGACAATTATCATTTTTACGGCTAAATACAAAGAAAATAATCAAAAAACATCAAGCTCAAATTTAGCATTAAATGTATTCTTATAATTAATAACAATAAACATTTTGTTGTTTTTGTCGTACATACTATTTTATTTAACATTGACAATTATTATTATTATAATCTCTCTCTATTTTACATAGTGTATTATAGAAAAGTAAGATTCTTTTAAACTTATTTTATTGTTAGTGAGCCGCAAAATATTAGAAGTATTAATAGTGTGCTGTAACAAAAAAAAAAAAAAAAAAAAGATTGAGAACCATTGATCTAAATAATAGGTCGAATTTATTTGAATGGACTAAGCTTTAATTTTCTATCTTACTGAATAATTCCCTTTCTCAATACATCGTAAATCATAGAATTTGACTTGGAAGAATTGATACGTACCATTAATATCAGTAGCATGGAACTTGCAATTGATGGCGTGTTTAAGAGACTGTGGAAATTGTTCGAACGTCTTGCCCATGCAAACGCTTTGGACGCCTTGCTTGAACTCTTCCACTGTCACTTGGCCGTCCTGTAGATTGGAGAATAATACAGAAATGTTTAATGATTAATGACAAGAAATGTATTTACATTGTTTAATTGAAACAGGCAACCATAATTCGATATTGGGAGGTATAAGCAGAGATTTATTTGGGGAGTGTTTAATTTTGATTTATGCGGCAGTTACTTTTTTAAAACTTATCGTTTGTCGTAAAATATATTTAAGCCGTTTATGTGAAACACGTGTTCTAAGTTCATTAGTGGGCTAAATTCATGATGGTCATTTGATAAATGCAATCACCAGTGGCGTAACGCAGATATTTGAGCCTCACGCAAAGTCAGGTTTTGCCTTTAATATTTTAAAAATTGGGTAAATACGTACTTGGCGTCAGTCAGGATTAGGGCCCTCTAGAGTCCTGCCCTCCCCACCCCGCGATGATGGGGTTGCGGGAGTGTAGGTTACGCCATTGACAATCACGTGTTCTTGTAACATTTTCCAGCCACGCAGGTGCAAAATCATATTCCTTTTGTGGATAGCGTTGTATCGTCCATATCCACACGTGCACTCCTAAAACATTGCGAGGTCTTTTCATCTGACATCGCTCTGACAACCAATGGCCGTGAGAAAAACCCAACGGATGGATTCCACACCTGTGAGCCGGAATCTCGAGAGTAATTCGAGGTGTAAGAAGCTACCGCCCCCACCTCAAGACGATGGTGAGAGTCCATTTTGAAAACCGGAAAGAACGGTTGTGTTTACCTCCTCTTTTACAAATAACATATTCTGTAGAACGAAAATAGTCAATAGTTTGAATAACTAGTAACCAACTGTACATACTGTAATTAACAGTTGTGTTAAGAAATTAATAAATCAATTATTTATTCTCTTGACTAACACACTATCCATCAGTTTTCCCAAACGTCACAGTTCTCCATTAAATTCAAAACTGACATTAGTTTTGTACTTGTTGTTTTTCTTGTAAAATTTGTATAAATTTTTATATAATTTATAGGCTAAAAATGTTTAAATATTACTATTAATTAAAAAGTTTTTCAATATAAAAATAAATATTTTTATATTTTACGTGTACTTTTAAATCAAGTGTATAATGCGTTACTATCGACTAATATATATTTCTTTAAAAAAGTTTCTGCAAAAAGAGAAAGTTGGCAACAGTTAACTAAATAGCTGGAAACATGTAATTGCGGTAGCCATTTGATTATGAAGTCGCATTAATTCAGCCCATTAAACAGAATCAACTAAATATATGCTTATTTTAGAAAATATAAAAACACATCCTTTATAATCAATCTTCTCCTTAATAAAGACTTGAACACTAAACTTCTTTCTTTCTCAGTGGCTCGACAGCCCAGCATGGGCCTTGGCCTTCCCAAGAAGCCTTTTCCAGGCCAGTTTTCTTCCTGCTGGAGTTCTCCAATTTTTATATTATGTTTTTATTAACTCGCTTTCTTGTATGTCTGTCCAGGTGGAATTTTGTAATTGATTTTAAACTAACTTCCCGATGAGCTAGAGACTTGAAATTTAGACCATAGCTCAGAAGTGGATGACAATGCATGAAAATGTGTATAAAAATATGGTACATTAAAAATTATTTTATTATAAAATTGCTTGTTAGTTCTCAAAACTGGGAGGTCTTTTTCTTGGAACCATCGATCTATATTAGATTTAGCCTGCCTTTGCTTCATGCGCCGATTGCTCGGATATTGAAGGCTTTTCCAGTGATGGGGTCTTCCTCCATTCTTACAACGTGGCCTGCCCATTTAATTCTTTGTGCTTGATGAAATTGACGATGTCAGATTCTTCATATGAGTCACAGATTTCTAAACCTGATTTTCTACACCACGTGCCATTTTCTTGAATTCCTCCAAAAATAATTCTTAAAATCTTCCTTTCGTAGATACGTATCATGTTTTCATCTGTTCGAGACATGGACCGAGTTTCACATGAATATGTTAATACTGATCTTAAGGTATCCGACTACGTTCGGAACCATGATTTTGAAAAAGCGAATAAATGGATAATTTTCATAACATTTAGTGTCACTTAGATTAGAATACATGTATAACATTGTTTTAAGGACATTATGACAAAACAAACAAAACAAAAAAAAATTATTTAAGTATAATATTTTGACAAAAGACTAACTTAGAATAACCTTTTTTCAAAACGTACACTTTTTATAAAAAATGCTTCTATAATAATAATATTTTGCTTATATAAAGTAAATACTTATCCAGAGAGTCTGAACTAGGAAATATGAAAAATTCACATTATTTTCAGAGATACCACCAATTGAAATAATTACCGGTGTTTTTTCTTAAAATTTCTCTCCTCTTTTGTCGTATAAAATATGGATAAATCCACTTCTAAGTTATATATTTCAAAAATTCTAGTTCAGCCTTTGTACAGAGGTCTGAGCTATAGACAGGCAAAATATTATCATAATAGAAGCATTTTTCATAAAAGAAGAATGTTTTGAAAATTGGTTATTCTAAGTTCATTTTTTGTCAAAATACTGTACTTAAATAATTTTTTATTGTAATAATATTCTTAAAACAATTTTATATACGTTTTCTAATCTAAGTGACACTAAATATCATAAATATTATCCATTTATACGCTTTTGCAAAATCACGGTACTGAACGTATAGTCCGAAACCTTAAAAGACTTTTATACAATAGAGCTTTTGTTTTTCTTTTGATTACATTCTATTTTATATATTTTCGTATTCCATTAAGGCATCTATTAGCCATAGTAATTCTCTATTAAAATTCAGAAATACACACTATATGAAAAAAAAGTCTGATAAACCTCTTAAAGATTAAATATTTCAGTGGAGCGGCATGTTTCAGCAGAGACCAGATGAGCAACGATGGTTAAGAGGATATCTGTAATGTTAATGTATGCGTAATGTTTATAATTAACCTTCAGCTAATAATGTTTATATTCTCCTACTGAAAAGTACTTACTAATTGCACACATAATAAATTCCCCCCACAAAGAAAGAAACTAACTTAATATCTTCAAAATGTAACATAATTGAAATGCGATGTAGTTATAGTTAATATTTTACGCACTTATTCATGATTTATCGAAGCGTGTACTTTTAGAATGTTATTTTAAAAAAACCGATGTTTTAAAATATTGGAATGTTGAAAGCCGTAAGAGTTTTAAGGGTTTTCCCGGAATTTTAAAATTCGACTCATGACATCATTATTTAGAGAGAGAAAGAAGTTATCTTTACGCTTACTAGTAATATACACATTCTTCCGTCTCTGTAATTAAACCGCCCAAAACATTTATACTAGAATATTTTTGAAATTAGGGACTATTAGAGTTGTTTTTACCATCCAATACTTCCTAATTTTTAGAGGTTTATAAAAAAAAAAGCATTTTTTTTTATTTTGTTATTATGAACACTGTTCAATCAGGAGATACGATAGATGATCAGAAAAAAAGGTTACAAGTTGCAGCATTTGAAAACTACATATTGTGGAGAAATTTTGTTTCCCCAGAGTGGAGACAAATGGCGTTACTTGTCATACAGATGGTTTACAGTTAGGTAGTGAAAGTTACCAGATCCAGCATGATTGAAATGGCAACACTCTGAGGAAATTGGTCTCGTTTGGAAGTGCGAGCCATGATACTATTTTTATGGACAAAGAATGTGTCCGCATCTGCAATGAGCTGACAACATATAGCGAAATTGTGTCACTCTTTTCAATTAGGCAGACAGGATGTCGAAAGCCATAATATTACAAGGAGTGGCCGGCCAAGTTCTTCAATGACAGAAATCACCATGGCACGAATTGGAGAAATGATTCAAAATGATCGATGGGTAACTCTGCGTGAAAACTCGTTACATCTGAGACTGAGCTAAGGTAGGGTACATTACATCGTTTCTGATATGCTGCGATATTTCAAAACAGTGCCATGAAATCATCCGCCGAGACCTGGCTCAATGGACAGGGACCTGATTTCTACCTAGGCGGATTAAACAAGTTGGTTCTGCGTTCTGATAAATGCCTAAATAGACTTGGTGATTATGTCGAAATGCGATAGGAACGTATGCCTCTTAATTCCCTTTTGTATTTTCTATCTATTGTTAATAAATATTTCCTTATTCGACTTCTAACCTTTTTTCTCATCACCCCTCGTATTTATTTCAAATTATATATCTTACTTAAAAAAATATTATTTCTGAAAATTATACTTCCTTGCACTCTTTTAAATGCTAATTTCCTATATTACCGGATATCAAAATATTTTTTGCAAACTAATTCATTAAATTAAAGCGTTTAAAAGAAAACAAAATGAATAAAACAATGAAGGAAAATAAAATTTGCTACTTATTTCTAAAAAATACGTTAGGAAATTTAGCTACAATTGTTTTAATGATCTCATTAATATATTAATTTTGGTAGAATTAAGTTTTACAGAAAAGAGAGAGAGTGTCAGACAGAATTAAGAATAATTCTGATTAAAAATTTGTATGTTATATTAGGCATAGTTATTGAATTTCTCTTAAGCCCACACACATTTAAAAATTTATATTAAATATTTTCGTACAAACGCAACAAACCTCTGAATCCAGTTTCACCTAACTTGTTGCCTTACCTATTAGGTGCATTTAATCAATCTCAAAAACAACCCCACACGGTTTTTATTTTAAATTTTCCCTTTAGTTGATGAACAAAAAATAATTGATTTCTCTCTTATTAAAAATGGTAGAATAAAAAAAAAAATGGATGTTATTTTGCTTAGTTATTTTTCAATCCCGTATTTATCAAAAAATATTCTGCAGGATGAAATATTCATTAAAAAACTGGAAATTTCGTATTAATATATTTTTTTGACGAAATTGATTTATTTGTGGAGTGTGTAGCTATATTAATAAGAAAAATAATAACAACAGGGAAGAGTTTCAAGTAATTTGCAAAGAAAAACTGTCAGAAATCATTTGGAAATGTCATTTTTCAAAAGAAAGATATTTGTGCAAAGTTTAATAAAGGGCAGAAATAAACATCATAATAAACCTATGCTAATCACAAGTTTAATTATCTATGACAAATATTTAATAAAAGAGTGAGAGATAAAAAGGAAGTATTAATCTAAAAGATACTGACCCGATTGTAGTCGGCCAATTCTGCCATTTCTGTCCACAGATCGTGCATGACTCTCTTGTTCTTTTCATGCAACTCAGCATTGTAAGCTCCTTTTCCTTCGTAAATGGTGTATTTCTAAATAGAGAAAAAAATGTAGATGTTTACTATATACAGTGAAAATCGTTTATCATGAAACTGAGGGGGACTGAAATATTTTTTCGTGTTAATTGATACTGAAAAAAAAAACTACGTTTGTTAGAGAATATTTTGTTTTGACAGATGTATATATATGCATGTATTTAATAAAAACCAATGAAACAGAACATTCACACGAACGTAATGAAATTCAATATAAAATTTACGAGTTTTTGAAAAATAATCTGATATTTTTCATTGCGTTGTGTTTTTAACATCAAATTATCAATAAATTGTTCATTGGCGTCCATTTTGCTATTCATTTCGCCTTCGGAATGCGCGTCTAAATTACTGCTCATACTTTTCATGAAGGTCCTTATTTCGGATGACGTGGGAACAGAAGCTGAATTATTCATTTCATTTTCATCATCGGAATCTGCATCAATGATATTTTTTGAACTTTGATCAAACTTCAACACGTCTTTGTCTTCCATAATTGGGGCGCGGCCACGATAGCCTAGTGGTCAAGGTATCAGATCGTGGCTGGCTTGTCACGATTTCAAGCCCAGTACCCCTAGAGACCCGCCGTGAGGTTGAACGATGCACGTTAAATCTGCCGAGAGCTCAAACGTCCTCCCGTTGGTGTGATGTGGTAGTTAGGAGAGGGGGTGTCAGCTTAGGTATCGTCCTCTTCACTTGACTACGGTTCAAAATTACGAGATCCTTCGCCAAAAGCCCTCGTGTAGCTTAACAGTGCGACTTTAATAATCACTCACTCATTCCATAATTGGAGCTGTACAGACATAATCATCATCTATTGACGAATTATAGCAATGATACAGTAGAACAGTCCAATACTACAGAAACTTTCACAAACACTTCATTACAGGACTGGTGTTTTCCTAATTTTGTTCATTTCCAGATGACAAATCTTTTACTGTTAAGCCATTTTTGATTTGAGTTAAGAGAAAAATCCTTGAAAATACATAGTAGTTTGTAGGGGCCGTTGTATTATTTCGCGTGTCAACCGATATTTCGTCTTAAGCGTTTTCGCATTAAACGTATATCACTGTATTTCGATGCTAAAAGTATTGATAAGTGAAGGAAAGAATATATTTCTAGAATTAGCTTTTTTATAAAAATATTTGTGTTTATTTTAAAACTAATCTGACTAATGCAATTTATTTATTATTACTTATTAATTATTCTTAAAATTAATATTTGATTAATGGTATTGTTTGATATTAAAATCATCTAATTTTTCCTTAAATTAATTGAATATTTTCAGTGATAAAATTTACTGCATTCTCTTAATGTCCTATTTAATGGATTGACTTTTGAAAAGTAACGTAAAAATTCTTTTAATCTTTTTTTTTTTTTTTTTTGAAATTTCGATACGTATTTTTCTTTTATACTGATAATGTATTCTTCAGGGGGGGAGGGACTAAAACAGAAAACTGGGGGGAAAAGTAAAAAAAAAATAATTTGTTTTATTTGAACCATAGAATATTTCATATAGAATTAATTATATTTAATTATATCCTTTAACTAAACCTTATTTAGAATATTTTTTTTTGTTTTCCCTCTGAATCATTACTTTAAGTACTAAGACTGAAATTTTTGGTGCAAGTGTTCCAAATAAGTTTTAATGAGTTTAATTGAACAACAAAAAAAAAAAAACATCAATGATAAAGCGAAATTTAAAAAAGATTTAAAATGTATATTTTTAATTCAGGAAATATTATTGCTTTCAAGGTTTTAATTTACTAAAAATCATGAGTACACTTCATGTGCTTCTCAATGTATTAAGATGCATCTTTTTAATGTGTATTATTTTATTGAATAAATTATATTTTTTATACTTTTATTTCTCTTAAAGTTTATTTTAGAAATAGACCAAATTATTGAAAAACATTGCATCAAAATGTTTGCAGAAATGATTAAGATATTTAGATAGATTATACAATACAGCACCTTATAATTAAGTATTAAATTTATTTAAAGAAATCATAGAAAATATGGAAATGTTAGAATAAAAAACTGACTTTTCGTCGGTGATGCAATTTATTGTTACGAATTTTTTGGAATGACTGCTTAAATTCGTGTTAATAATTTACATCTGGATGTGTAATACGTTAATATTACTTTTTGCTGTATTTATTTTTTGTGAAAATTGTAATATTCGCAAGAAACGCCGCTCCTTGCATTATGATGGCGATTCAATTGAAACTTGGCGAAGAGTTAGCATAATTTTTGGCGACCATTTTGTTACCATTTTTGGCAAATTGATGACTAAATGGATGGTTCTGAAAATTATAGGAGAAATCTATTAACATCACTATCTATGACGTAAGGAGTTTTTGAGAAAAATCCGTACAGACGAAAAATAGGATCCACTTGTTGAAGTTGAGTTGATATTGATTTGACCGTTGAAGAGTCGACTAGCGATTAGTTATTACTTCGGCTGTTGAATAGGACGAGAGAATTCTTGTGAATAATTTTTAACATACTTGTATTTTAGACACTGATAGTCAGCCCCTCCCCTACAAAATCAATTTTCGGGCCCTTGCTGGATCTTATGTGCTTAGCGTCGGTCAGGCTTGAGGCTCTCTCACGCAAAGCTGGGGTTGCGGGGGTGTACCTTACGCCACTGCTGATAGTTGTGTCTGAGTGCTGTAGAAGGTGTGAATACGTACAGGGATTTATTAAGCGAACTTTAGTGTTGTATCCTGTATTTCAAGGATTGTTTTTTCGAGAATAAATGTCCATTGCTTCTGAAGAACTGTCTTGCTCTTAGAGACTGATAGCGTAAAATCCTCGAAACCCGACCTACATGGCATTATTATTGAATATTTTTCATTTATGGGGTCTCATGGGTGTTAAATTTCTCTAGAGGGCTGAAAATATACAAATTTTTAACAGGTATAATTCTTTTAAATTTAAATTAAATAATTCGAATCTCTTACACATTATTTATAAAGGAATAGGGCTTCAGAAAAGTATAAAAATGTTTAAAATATAATCATAATTTAAAAAATTATAAGCATACGAAAAAAAGAAACTTTTCTATAAGAAATATTTATTAAGTTTTACGTTGCGCATGCTATTTTCTAAAATAGTAGCTTTAATTACTAGCTATAAGTTGATTTATAAAGTTAAATGTATCCTTATTACACTGTAGTAATATTATACTAATAAAATAAAAAAAAATATATTTTTTAAAAAATAAAAAAAAATTACATTTTTAAATTTTTTTTAACAAATTTCAATATTTTTCAAATATTTTGAAATGCTTAAGATATATTATTCTTAAATGATGTAGGGTTTAAAGAGTATGATACATTTTATAATTCTATAAAGTTTTATGCATCAGAGGCTACTATTTTAGAAAAAAGTGTGCGCAACGCAAAAATTACTTAGTATTTATTACAGAATTTTCATATGCTTATAATTTTATAAATTATGATTATATTTCAAACATTTTGTACTTTTTTAAAGCTACAATCCCTTGTAAATAATGCGTAAAATATTCGAATTACTTAATTTAAATTTAAAAGAATTATTCCTGTTTGAAAATTGTTTAAATTGTAATTTGAATTGTTTAATTTGAAAATTGTTACAAAAACTTATTCTGAATACAAATTGTTTTGCTTACAAGTAAGTAACTTTAATACCTAAACACTCTTAAAAAGTTCATTTTAATACATGGAATATTATGAGTC
>BMAV01000646.1:0-27806 GCA_019973955.1 Trichonephila inaurata madagascariensis
TGGCATCTGCCGTTTTATCTGATCCCACACGTGCTCTACAGGGGACAAATCGGGGGTGACCCGGGCCCATGAAGGGCCCTTTACTGGGAGTCTTGAGCAACCTTGCTGTATGGGGAAAGGGCATTATCTTTCTGGAAAATTCCCCCTAGGGAACCCTTGGAAGGTTCTACATGGGGTCGAAGAATATCAAACGTGACGTTGGCCCGTTAAGGTTCTACGCATCACAATTAAAAAGTGGAACGCTATCAAGGCTTTTGGCCCCCAGACCATTACACCAGCTGTGCGTGCAGGGGAAAATAGAACAGTATGGGGTTGTACTCTCACCAGAGCGCCTCCACACCCGTCCCGGTTATCATCTGCCCCAAAAACAAACCAGGATTCATCATAAACAAAACCCTTTTTGCCAATTTTTGACATTCTACATTGATCGGCACACCACAGACGCATTCCAATTTACGTGTTAAAGGGAGTGCACAAAAAGGGTGTTTGGGTTTTAAAGATTTCTTCTGCAAGGTGTCTGGAAATTGTTTTGGAACAATTCTTTATCCTACGTCTGCTCGTATCAAAACGGCCCCGGGCCACAAGTGCTTGCCCCCGATCCTTCGATCATCTCTCCCTCGTGGTCTTCCTGGTCGCCCCAGACCCTTTTTTCCCCTTGGGTACCTGTTGGTTCCATTGCTCCCAACAATTTCAACGGCCCCCGAACGACCACCGGCCCAGCAACACGGCGCGTCGACCAGCGTGCAGTTTTCACCCCGATGATCGGCCTCCCCAAATTCCAACTGTGAGAAAAGTCTTCTAGCACGTTTCCGGGCTGTTTGCTTCCAAAGTTTTCCCTACAATCAACGGGTAATCGTCAATTTATGAATCTTTGAATTTTCCGGCAAAAGCACCCTTTTTTCTGATTGTAGCGCCACCTCGGTTGATGAGCATGCGTACTGGAACAAAACTTGGATCTTTTGATATCACATTACGCTGTATTTATTTGCAAAAATTTCGGATTGACGGGTTCCTTCTTGGGTCTCTATTTTCAATGTGTTCCTGAGTGTATTATATTTCTTCTAAAATAATAGAGCTTATTAATCAGAAAGTTCTCAAATAATGAGATTCTGCATCTTGATAAATTGTCCTAGAGTCATAAGAACGTGAGTTTGACGGCCATCTGAATAAATATTTAATAATCTCTTTCAAAAGCTTAAGTTGGTTCAGTTACAAATTAATTCTACAACACAATTACATACCCAGTAAATTAATTGCATAGATCGAAGCATAATAACTTAATTCAATGCTATTAGTGCTCCTCGTGAATTACAATTAAATATTATGTTTAAATATTCACGAATTTTATTTCTATGCATAAAAAGTCTTTATGCATATGTGTTCCGATATATACTCATTGTACAGATACACATTAGTGAATTCATTTGGAATAAATATATACATATGATGATATGATAAGTTGAGTGGAAAAACAATTTACATGGATTACCTAAAATATATATGTTTATTAAGCAACCCATGCATGTTTCATGTTCCACTTTCAGTTATTAGAATAATAATATCATTCATTATTTCACACCGTGTTTTTAACTGGTGTTTTTCATGCAAAGATGAAAAGCTTATCTAAAAGATATAAATTATTCAGTTCTTTTTTACAAAACTAAAGATATAATAGAAAAAAATAATTTTGATAACTTTTTATTTGTGTAACTAAAATAAAAAAAAATATACATGTCATGGAAAAATTCCGATCTTTATTTTCAAAACTTTTCTTCCCTCTAAAAATAACCAATCGTATAAAGGAGGCTGACGTACGTTAAATAAGTCGAAACTCGATGTCCTCACGTTTGTGTGGTACCTAAGAGAGAGGTACCGCAGGTGTCATTTTCGTCACTTGACCGCCCCAAAATTACCAGGTTAGTCACTAATAGATGTCGAGTTTTTCTTTACAATGTTCCACGTTAGTATAGGTATCTTTCATTCACTCCCTCTAAAAATACCATCTAAAAATGCCTAATTCACAGATTTATTCTATTCAGATTCAACTACTACTTTATTACTCTTTTTAATCTTATAAATTTTACAATAACAGGAGCATAAATTTACATTAATTTAATATGCCATCAAATTTTGGTCATGTTCAGAAGACATATTTTTGTTACTAAGCATACGCATTCATAAGGAACTTTAACAAAAAGATTTATTTTAGAGAATGTGTGTCACGGTTAACCCACGATCACTCGCGTGGGGTGTTCTGTACACCCCATCAACAAGAAAACCCTCCTAGGATTCTAAAAAGAATGCGCAGAACCACGGTTTCTTCTGCAGCTGCACATTTTAGGTCATTGAGCCTTCAGGCCTGATGCAATGAATCTCGCTAAAGCGATTGCAATGTAACAACCTTCAAAAGTTTATCTGGGGGGCTGAGCGAGTGATTGAGTTACATTTTCGTACTCGAAGCATCTAAAATAGAGTAAATTTTACTCTTTCCGTCTACATTTTTTTAAAAAAACATTAATATGCATGCATATTTTATTTAAAATTTCAATAATTGTAGCATAAAAATAATATAATTCTATAAAATAAATGTAAAATATAATTTTTTTAAAAAAAATTTCAAAGCATTTTTCAGAAATTATGACAAAAACTTCATGGGAAAGTGAAACAGAGACTTCATTGTCTATAAGATACTGTATCAAAACAGATTGTCCAGATGAACTAAGTGAATTCGATGACTGTGTGTGTGTGTAATTTCAGAACCAAACTTCTTGGAGAGAGGAAACTTGAAATTGTAAATTTTTATAATACAGGCGGTATTGATATCACTAATGAAATGTGCAGTATTTATGATGTATCGCGAATATGTTACCGTTGGTCATTGAGAATATTTTATCATCTACTTAATACTGCAGGAATTAATACTTCCATTGTCAATCATTCGGTTCTTTCTGAAAAGAAAATGAGACGTTCAAGATTATTTGAGGAGATTAGAATGAATAGTGAGCAGCCACAGTGGGATATGAGATCGGAACTCCCAAACCTTAACAAAATACTCAAAAGAAGCTTTACTTACATAGAAGATATTAAAAAGAGCATTAATCCACCAAAAAAAGGACTTTGCACTGTTTGGTCTACGGGTAAAAGATGTAAAAATTACTTGTTTTTACCTTCAATGTAAGAAAAATATGTGCTTACAGAATATGAATACAGTCTGCTCTGAATGTTTGGAAAATAATTAAAATATTATTTCCCTAATTTTTACTATCCTTATCATTAATTATAAAGGCAAATTATATTACTGGTATATACGTTTTACTTGTGGTTTATGTAAAAATATAAAATTGTGTACTTTAAAATGAAAACTTTGTAAGTTTAATTTAAATTAATGTTAGTCTCATTTGTGTGTAATAAATTTAATAATTTTATTTGTATAATACAAAAATATCCTGTACTTCATAAATATATATCATAATTGATTAAAGAATTTTTTTTATTTAAGTACACGTGTTAAAAGTTTGGGGTGTTCTCTACAACTCGTGGGTAAGGACGGTAGCAAAATCAGGCGCGAGTGACAGCGGGTTAAGTAGATTTAGTGGTAAATATGAGATAAATCTCACTCTTCAGAAAATCTTCCAAACCAACATTTTATTTGCAGCACAATAATGAACGGAAATTCTATTCTATTGCCTGAAAACATTTAACATTAGCCAAGAAATAAGTTACAAAAAAAATTGTCTGCTAAACAAATAATTCGCGATTAAGAATTATATAGTTTTGTAACTATTAACACATACAAAATAAACAACGAATATTAAGGTACCCGACTACGTTCGGAACCATGGTTTTAAAAAAAACACATAAATGTATAATTTTCATAATATTTAGTGTCACTTAGATTAGAATACATGTATAAAATTGTTTTAAGGACACTATGACAAAAAAATTATTTAAAAAACGATATTTTGGAAAAAAATTAACTTAGAAAAACCCTTTTTTTTCCAAATTTTTCTCCTTTTGTAAAAAATGCTTCTATTGTATTAATATTTTGCCTGTATATAGCTCAGACCCTGCAGGGCGCAACTATAATTTTTGGGAAAATGCACATTATTTTCAGAGTTACAACCATTTAAAATAATTATCGGCGTATTTTCTTAAAATTTCTCCCTTCTGTTTTCGTAAAACAGGGATAAACCGACTTCAATTTGCACTTAAAAAAATTCTAGTTGAGCCTCTGGTCCCAGAGGTCTGAGCTATATACAGGCAAAATATTAATACAATAGAGCATTTTTACAAAAGGAGAACATTTGGAAAAAGTTTATTCTAAGTTAATTTTTGCCAAAATATTGTATTTAAATAATTTTTTTGTCATAATGTCTTTAAAGCAATTTTTACATATTCTAATCTAAGTGACACTAAATATCCCTGAAAATTATACATTATGCGCTTTTTTAAAAATCATGGTTCCGGCGTAACCTCAAAGTATTTAAATAAAACAACATAACTATAAATGATAAATAACTAATAATTACACTTATTTTAGTTATACTTTTAAAATTATCCAAAAAGTGTTTTCCATTTTATCATTTGCCAAGACAAAAAGCTAAGAAGAGAGTTAATTTTTCCTACAAAATTTTAAAAACATAACTATGAATCATAAAGAAACGAACAAGTCATTACAAGTGAAGTAAAATTAGAACAGACGTTCCAAATAATTTACATGTGAAATATTTTATCAGGAATACTCTTTCAAATAAAACAATACCCCTATCATATATTCCCATACACAAAACTATTTACTCATGTTACATATTACACAAACACACACTGTGGATTACTTTAAAACAGCTCCAAATCTCATCTCCTGACTGATTTCAGGGAAACTTCTAAAGGGATATTCTTAGCTCCCCCACAAAATCACAATCAAAGCGACGGATAAGTTATTCTAATAGAACAATTCCTTGAGCGATTTATTTTCTCCGGGTCCTCTTACAAAGACAAACAAGGCAAGTCTCACTTCGAAAAGATCTTTCAAATGAGTGTTTGTCTTTCGTCGATCGAGATTTAGGAGACCCTAGCGTGTAGTTTCTCAACTACACCGATCTTTCAGATAGACGATGTGTCTTTCGTATCGGTTATTTACATTGTCGCGCAATTATTTGACGACCGAGTTCTCGACTTGGGAAGGGAAGGGGGGTTGTCGTTCAAGTGCAATATTTCGATATCCCTTGAGCACAGAAATGTTTAGTCTTAAGCATTCTTTTCGTAAAAGTTCTTTTCGTATCTTAGATGTATAAAAATATATTGATAGACTTGAGGGAAATTTCTGATGTTGAGATATTAGTAGGTGCAATTAACTTTTTTTTTTCTGTTTGGAAATGGTTATTATTTCGTTTTTTGTTATTTCAATTAGTTGATATTTTTAGGCAAATAAGAGAGAGAGAAAAATAGTTCCCATTTCGATTTAAACTCTTAGGGTATCCGACTACGTTCGGAACCATGATTTTTCAAAATCATGTAAATGGATAATATTTATGATATGAAGCATAACTTAGATTAGACAATGTATATAAAATTGGATTAAGAATAATATTACAATAAAAAATTATTTTAAGTACAATATTTGACAAAATTAACTTAGAATAACCTTTTTCCAAATGTTCTCCTTTTGTAAAAAATGATTCTATTGTATTAATATTTTGTCTGTATATAGCTCAGATCTCTGTAAAGAGACTCAACTAGAATTTTTGAAACGCATAACTTGGAAGTCGGTTTATCCATGTTTTACGAAAACAGAAGGGAGAAATTTTAAGAAAATTCGCCGATAATTATTTCAAATGGTTGTAACTCTGAATATAATGTGAATTTTTCAAAACTCTTTGTTGAGCCTCTGAACAGAAGTGTGAGCTATATACAGGCAAAATATTAATACAATAGAAGCATTTCGAAAGGACACATTTTGGAAAAAAGGGTTTTTCTAAGTAATTTTCAAAATATTGTATTTAAATACATTTTTTTGTCATAATGTCCTTAAAAGAATTTTATACATGTATTCTAATCTAAGTGACACTAAATATCATGAAAATTATACATTTATGCGCTTTTTTAAAATCATGGTTCCGAACGTAGTCGGATACCTTAAAGTATCCGACTACTTGTAAAAACTTTAAAAAAATAGAGATATGGGTATTTTTTGTGGTTTTTAGGCTTATTTAGTTGATTTTAAGAAAAGAATGCTAAAATTAAGAAGAGGAAAAAATTATTATTACTAAAATGGGATTTAATTGGTAAACATTTACAAAAAAAAAATAAACTTGACCCACTATGAACAGAAAGTTTATAAACAAATTTTCAATTTTTCAATTTTGATGTGTTTATTTGATTATTTATTTAGTTTTTTAGTTGTTTAGTTGTTTAATTATTTAGTTAGTTTATTAGTTTTTAAATTACCTTCAGGATAGAAGATATTTTAATTTTTTTTACAAAAACAAGAGCACTTTATCTTGATTATTATATGAAATTGCTTATAAAAGCAGTGATTATGTTCACATAAGGGACTGTAAATTTTGTAAAAAAACAGTGATTGATAAATCTGAAGGTTAGAACACTTCTACTATTACACAGAACGTATACAAAAAAAATTCAGTGAATTATTTTCAAAACTTTTTGAGCAATCGCTATCCCGTTTGAATTTTTCGAAAAAAGAACATTTTGAGTAAAACGCATTTTAAAGTTTGACATCTAGTTTAAAGTTATGACATCTGTTTTTATTAAAACACTTGTAGTTTTTGTTCTAGTACAGAGGTGCGCAAACTAGGGGTCGCGACCCTTGTGGGAGTTGCCAAAATTTTTATGAAATGTATTATGCCTGCATGTTGCATACCATTCAGTGTACATATAAAGAGTGAAACGCCTTCACATAATGTTTAATTGCTATTTCCTGCTGTTCGCTCTTTCTTTGACCGTAATGCGTAATGTATGTAAAGTGTGAAGACGCAAGTTTTTCACTCCCTTGAATCAGTGGGGAGCAAACTTTTTTCGACTGCGACCCCTTTTTTAGAGAGAAAATTTATGGCGATCTCTAGGGATAAATGTTCACAAATACGATGTAAATAGGCGCATTTCTTAATTTTATCGAATAAAAAATCATCATTTCTCACACATATTGATATTATTTATAATTTAAAGAAAATATTTTTTGTCTAACATAAAAATCAGTAAATTGCCTTTTAATGAGATGTATGTGGTTGCAAGTTTCTGATTATCTCATCGATGTTCGGATGTATGTTGCTAATTGCAATTCGCATATCATCTTCAGGATTCAAATGAGAGTGGTATTTAGTTTTTATTGAAACTAGTTTGCTAAGTCCAGTTTCACATAAATACAATGATGCAAATTTTATTAGTAATATGATGGCCTTCTTGCATAGAAAGGGATATTACCTTTCCACGGATAGCCAAACTTTTTGGCAAGGCTGAGTCTTAAATTGATTTCGAAAAGTATAATCACTAACCAAATCTATCAATTGTTCTTTCTCACTAATTTGAAGAGTCTAACTGCATATGTCGTAGGAAAATGGATTACGAATCCAACCAAGATCGTTTTCAGGAAAATCCTCGAATCTTCTCGAAAAATTTTGTTTTAACTTTTCAATGTGATTGGAAATGATGTTTTTAAATGTAAATATATATATATTACCTTCCTTGATACAATCGTCAAAGCAAGGGAACATGTCGGTGTTGTTTTTATCCAGTTCAGTTAGCCAGAGACTAAGCTTATTTTGAAAAGCTTGAATTTTACTAGCTGAAGTTATGATAGTTGAATTCTCACCCTGCAAGCTCAAATTTAAGTCGTTAAGTTTTTCGAAGATATCAACTAAATAGCTCAGCTTTCCTAGCCAAACTTCATTGATATCATAACTTACCAATCTATGTTTCTTTTCGCTTAAAAACATGTACACTTCATTTCTCAAATCAAATATCCGTCGTAGTATTTTTCCACGTGAGAGCCATCTGACTTCGGGGTGTGTAACAGTAATCTCTCATACGTTGAGCCCATCTCATTGCAAAGTATTGAAAAGAGACGGCTGTTAAGACTGTTGTATTTAATGTAGTTAATTGAACTAACAGCGTCTTGTAATATGTTGTGCAACTCTTTATCCATATCTTTTGCAATAAGAGCTTGACGATGAATCATACAGTGATTAAATACCATATGAGGCGCAACCTCTGAGCCCTTTGTTCGAACCTGTTAATGCTGCAGCACCATCAGTACAAACCCCAACACAGTTTGCCCAGGTAAGGTACATTGCTTCAAAATATTCATTTATTACTTCGAATATTTTTTCACCAGTTGTTTTTCCTTCCAAACTTTTGCAACATAAAAAAGTTTCTGTTATATCTTCATTAAAAATAAATCTAATGTAAATAATTAGTTGTGACATTTTAGTAATATCGGTAGTCTCGTCCGGTTGTAAAACAAATACAGATGTATTTTGTATGCGTTTTATGACTTCTGACTCGATATTCCGTGACATTTCGGAAATTCGCCGAAACACGGTATCTTTTGATAATGGTATTGTTTTTAGTTCATTTCCATATTTATCGCCATGCATAATTGATGTCGTCTTAGTTGCTGCAGGAAGGATAAGGAATTCTCCCAAATTTTATGGTTCATTGTTTTTTCCTATTAGATAAGAAACTTCTAAAGACTCGAAATGCTTTCTGAGGGTATTGCTGTAAATTTCTTTTTGATTTGCACTTTTAATTCAGATTTTCAGCTCGTCTTTGAAAAAAAGCAGCATGTTTATTTTGAAGTTCTTTATGTTTAGTTTCCAGATGCCTTTTTAATTTAGCTGGTTTCATGCTCTCATTTGCTAATTTTTCGTTGCAAATGATACATATCGGGCGTTCTTCATCATCAACACAAAATGTAAAACCATACTTAATAAATTCCTCATTGTATTTTCTTATTTTTTAGATGAGGCATTTAGTTCAGAATTTTGAGACTCCTCATCTGTATTTGTTCGTTTGTTAGCTGAAGATGTACCTGGTGTACGTATTGCCCATTTATCCATTATGAATATAGGGGTTAAATTTTTTTAACTAAAACAAATAATAAAATAAATTATCATTTTCTTTCGAGAAATTCAATAAAACTAGCAGAGATCTTTCTCTAATGATAGCACATACCTGATAACAAAGAGCAGCAAAGTCCGATAAAAATATAAAAAATTATAATTACACAACGTCACATGATAAAACTCGAGGAGAAACTAAAACAATTGCAGGCCAAATGTTACATGCTACAACTTTACATGGAAACGCGCAGTAACACATTCAGCGATAATTTTTGGTCGTTTGGTTGGTTTTGTCTTGGTACGCATATCTACAAGATGACTCCCACAGCTATTGATTACCATTCCATCTCGTACGGTGTGCATGCTCAGTGCGCACCGGTCGACACAGTACGTATAACATCCATACGTGGGATAAATAGGCACTTTTCAGTAAAACTAGCAAATTACCGCTAAGAAGGCGTCATCTACCGGAGTGAAAAACTTGCGTCTTTACACTTTACATACATTACGAATTACGGTCAAAGAAAGAGCGAACATCAGGAAATTGCAATTAAACAGTAAG
This sequence comes from Trichonephila inaurata madagascariensis, assembly GCA_019973955.1. Lineage (NCBI taxonomy): Eukaryota > Metazoa > Arthropoda > Arachnida > Araneae > Nephilidae > Trichonephila > Trichonephila inaurata. Next base: position 9,640 of record BMAV01000646.1, read on the forward strand.
TGACGGCGTTTCACTCTTTATATGTACACTGAATGGTATGCAGCATGCAGGCATAATGCATTTCATAAAAATTTGGCGACCCCCACAGGTGTCACGACCCCTAGTTTGCGCACCTCTGATATAGAGAATAGATACCAAATTAAAAATCGAAAAGTTTGTATTGATTCCAATGAAAATTTTGTAAAAATTACTCTTTTCATGTTCATAAATAAATTCAACTGAATCATTTCAAATGAAACTAAAGATGTTGAAGAAATATATTTATGTAATTTGACACAATGTAGAATAGACTAATCTAACAATTACTATTTAAAGCTTGATTTGAAAGCAAAATGTTTAAAAGAAGTCATTTTAATTAAGTGATTTTTCAGTTTTTCGATAACTTTTCTCTAATCAATTTTTCTGCTTATGTAGATATCGAACTCGTTTATAACGAGGTAACTAAAGTAATTAATAAATATTGTAAGCAATATTTTGGAAATAATTTGCAATAAGAATGAAAGACACATTTCTTATAAATTATTTATATTCATTTGCCGAATGATGTCCCTGCTAAATTTATAGTTTGAGAAAGTAACTGCAGTTTAATATTTTCATATCTCAGCCCAGAAAAAAATTTTTTCTTGGCTCAATTTTAGAGTTTACAACAATTAAGTTACAAGAATAGAATCAATATTGAAAAAAAGAAAAAAGCTCACAAAATTAGATTTTATTTAAGTTCAAATAAAAAGATGTTGTATAATAATTGCTTATCTAAAATTGCAGACTTCAAAAATATATAAGAATAGGGTATGATATTTTAAACTAAATTGTTTGAAATATCTTCAGGTGTAATTAATTCCCTTCAAGTATTTCTTGTTTTAAAAAAAATTCACTTATTTTTTTTTAATTTGTAAAAATAATTCTATATAGATTTTCATTGAGGGTATGGAATCATAGCATCAGTTTATAAAATAAATTTTACATGTAATGTACAATCAGATTAAAAAAAGGTTAAGCAACTTGAAGTATTCTTATAACATACAAAATGAAATGAAAAAATATCAATGATTGAATCAAGTAAAAATTGAAGCATAAATATGAAGGAAATATTAGTTTTAATAACTAATCAAATACATTCGAATTAAAAGTAATTATTAAAAGAAAATAATATAGCTCAACACACTCGACACATTAATTGCTATCTTTCTTATCTGATGAATGATACAAATTAAAGTCTTAAACTGGAGAATTTGTCCTGTAAATGCTAAGAACACAGCAATTGTAAACTAAACATAACCTTACATTTTGAGTTCATGTTGTCTTGCATTTCACCCATGCGATGTATGAGAACACGAATGTTAGTATATATGTTTTTAAAGTGATTAAATGTAATGCACAAATTTATCTAAGTACTTAAAATATACCTTTGAACATATTTCGATTAAAATATAAAATTTCATCTTCCGATTACATTCTAAATATCATGTTTTGGCGTAAAAATCATTCCGCATTCCGCACAATTTTTTAAAATTCTTATGTAAATATTTTCTATATACTGTATTTTATCCTAACATCTACTCTCAAAGCATTACTTTTATAAACACATACCTAAGAGATATTAATGGGGGGACCTTTTTTATTTTTATTTTGAAACTTTTGTGTTTTGTGCTTTTTTTTTTTTTTCCTTTTTTTTTTTTTTTTTTTTTTTTTTTTGTATCTAATAAAAGTTAAACATTTTTTTCTATATTTCTACATTGAAGGAAATAATATGTTATTTTAAGTAAGACTTATGGTGTTTTGAAAATCGCGTTATTTCAGATAGCCACTAAAATTAATACCACGAGATTTATGAAAACAGCATAAAATTTTTGTCATAATTTTAGATGAACAATAGGGGATTTAAAAAGAAATCACAGTTAAAGGAAAATTCTTCTTTTTATCCATCATTCCCATCTTCTTTGATACCCATCATCGTGAGAAAAAAATGGATTTTTAAATAAGACTTATTTTTTTCCATAACAATATGTAATTTTCGTGGGATTAGGTATTATTTTTTTAAGTACAATATACTATTCATACCTGTACTAAATTGCATATTAAAACATTTTTGGAGGGGAACTTTATTTATACTTTCTTTGAACAAGTACATTTGTTTTTTTTAAAATGTGATCAGAGCAAACATAGTGTAAATGAAATGTAATACACAGCAAACTGATGTTACTGTAAATAACTATAACATTTTTCTTTAAATATTAAACGCAAGTTATTAAACATTCATTCAATGTACGAATAATAGTCTTTGTAATATTTGTAATGTCATCAACTTTTATTTGAATAAAATCCATTGTTTCTGGTTCAATACTTACATACAATGCAATTCGTAAGAATATTTTAGAATACGAGTAATTAATTGCTGCAAAAATCAAATTCTATAGGGAAATAATTGGCATACAAGATTTAGATTCGTATTAAACAAATAAAACATTTACATAGATGCGTAGTTTCAAGTTTCCCAAAACATTTTACAAAAAAATGTTGTATTAGTACTTATATCTAAAAAACTCCATTAAATCACTTTTAAGTAATACAAAATATTAACTCATAATATATAATTTGTGCGTAAATATTGTTTTGTTGCTTTATGCATAAATATCGTATTTACATAAGACATCATGGGAAATTCTGAGGTATAAACACTGCTCAAATTTTTCTCATTTATGTTAAAGAAATAATTTTTCTTAATTTTTGTTATCAGTGGCAAACAAAATTTTGTACTAATATAATAAATGATTCTTAGATCTATATGTCTAAATTTAAAACAATGTCTAGTTTTAAATTTTTTTTTTAAAAAACAACATTATATTTAAATTGAATAGTAATATTTTATACGCCTTATTAAACGAATAATTAATAAGCTGATGTTAACTTGATATTTAAAAAAATATAAAGGGCCTTTGTTTTTAAAAAAAACAATTTGGATAAATTTTTTTTATGTTTTTTTATTTTCTTATATATATGCATTTTTCCTAAAATTATAATATATTCATTGTACATAAGAAAAAAATATTTAACGACATGACTACTATATCATCCCCCTGGGATTCAAAACAATTAAATATAACTGCCTACATCTATGCGATATATATTGTTCTCAAATTGTAAAAAAAGATACCTTTTTACAATAGTCAGTATTTGCTACATTTTAACTTTAGTCTTATTAAATGAAGAAAACAACTCTAGCAGTGTGATTTTTTTTTCTGATAAAAGAAAAGAAATAAAATCAATTATCTCAAATTTTCTCAATTTTTTTTAATTAGAAAAATTTAAATGTTTTAACGCAGCGTTATGAATGATAATTACCTTTTTTCAAATTTTAAAAACAAATAGTTACTTTTATAATTTTATATTTATAATAAAAACCATTTTTTGAGAATTATTTTACAACATATGTTTAATGTTACTAAACAATAGACGATGCACACTTACAGCTTCATAATTAGAAGCAATTTTCCAGACTTATAATAATTATTTTTAACGTAAGCTGCAGCACTTCAGTCTAGTAATTAAGTGTGAAATGGAAGTATGTCGGATATATCTAATCTTTACCTTTCATACTTCAGGCTGTAGCAATTACTAGTAAGTAATAAATAAAGAGGAGATTACTTGAACTTCCAATCACAACCCTTCAGAACTTAGACAATTAACAAAAAAAAGGGCAAAGCTCTGACGCTTAAGCTCATCATTCTGTTAATTAATTAGCGAAGCACGTGGATTAAGGACAAAAAACTTCCCAAAAAAAGAAGAATTTTCGCGGACTTAGTAGATATATTGTTGTAGTTATAATTGGGTTTTTAAATTTAAAATTTAAAGAGAGACATTTAAAAAAATGTAAAATTACAACATTTAACAACATAGTATAAAAATCGTTCCGGATATAAATTAGGAAAAGAGACAGATGAAAAATATATATTGATGTAAAGAGTATTAAATAAACATAGTTTTTGTATTAAAATTTAATTCTCTTCACAGAGTTTTGCTTAATTTTAAAAATGCATGCTTTTGTTTCAAGTAATCTTAGAAATTATGTATTTGAAAGACATACACACTTATATGTATGTAAGTATATATAGTCAAAATTCTCTACTAAAGAGTAATGAATAAACAATAATAATAAAGACTGAAAAATCAAAATTTGGGAAAAGAAAAACCGGGACATACGATTTAAAAAGGGAAAAAGGACATTAAAATAATAGAATTTAAAATATAAAATATGGATGCTACAGTATTATAAATTGCTGATTTTTATAAAAAAAAATTAAAAAAAGGGGCCGATCGGGGTTTTTTGCCACCCAAACCCTTTCCCCCCTTTTCTGTTAATAAAAATAGAGCAAAACCTATTGAAAATCTTTGGATACAAAATTTTGGCTTTTAAAAGAAAAATAATTTAAATTAAAATTGCATTAAAAAATGCATGGGCCCCAAAAACCTGAGTTTTAATGAAGTTATTCCAGATTCTTGACCAAAAAGAAACCGCAGGAAGGGAAAAAAGCGAATAGTATATATTTATTTATATATATATATATATAAATATATATATATATATATATATATATATATATATATATATACTTTTTTTTAAAACCACGGTATTTTGGCCAAAAATTCCCAAAAGCGAATAAAAGTTGGAAACCCCCTTTATTTTGATGTACCGCGGGGAAATTTGGGAATCACATTTTTGCGATTGATATAATGTCGCCAAAGTTTGGGATAAAAAATGGGGAAAAGCCCGTTTTAAAAAAACCTTTATTACATATTATATGAAGTATTAATATTAAAATTTCTTATAAGGCTAAAAAGGGTTGAGCGAGAAAAAAAATTTTAGTTTTATTTAAAATTTAAAGGGCTATTGTTCATTGACATCGATTTTGCTGCGATTTTAAACTATTATAGGGAAAAAATCGTTAAAAATTTTTAACTTTTGTCAATTGTGATTAGGAAAACACATTTTTCCCCTCACTTAATTCCCCCCAAATTTCCCCAAAATAATAAGGGGGAAACTAAGAGCCTTTGACAAATTTAAAGTTAACATTTAACTTTTCTATATGGAAAATCTTTTGGGAAAGGATTAGAACCCTATTAAGTAAAAGAAAAGACATTTCGCAAATGAGTTTAAATTTGGGTTTATTTTTGAAAGAATAATTTTAATGAATATCCAAATGCAAATAAAAATAAAATATTAAATTTGATCAACCAACCAAAATTTTGCGGAAAAGATATTTTAAATTGATTGTGAAGTTAAAAAAAATTAAATAATAAGGAAAATTATTTTTAAACAAATTTAAGTGTAACACTGAGAATAAATGAGAAAAATTTAGAATAATTTAAAAAAAAAAATTAATTAATCAAATAAAATAAAAGATAATTAACAAATAATTCTTTTTTACAAAAGGAGATAAAATTTGATCAATTTTAATAAGTTTAAAAAAGAGGTTAATGCAATATATAATTAAAATCAAATATAGTTTGAAAGTTATAAAAGAAAGATTGATTAAAAATTATTATAACGATTAAAATTATTTGATTAAAGATTAAAATTATTTGATTAAAAATTATTATATTAAAAAGATTGATTTTAATCATTTTTGTAAAATTTATTATTATAATGAGAGCTGTAAATTCAGTGTTTAAAATACTTAGATTTTTTAGAGGTAAAAAGAACTAAAGTAGCCGATTACACTATTTTTAAAGCTAAATATACGAATTTCAGCATTTTTTAAATGTTTTGAGTATAGTGCCATTTTTAATATTTTAGCTACCATGTATTTTGTATAATATATTTGTATGGATGATTTTAATTTAATTTTTTTTTTCCTTTTACTTTGCGTAACATAAGATGGAAAAGTTTTATCATCATAAATAACAATGAGTGATTACACGTAAAGATATTACTTTTATATGTGGTATAACAACAAATAAAGAGTAAATGTAATATTTTATACGGGAAAAATGAAAGATACAGAGTAAAAACTTTATTTTTACATAATATGTTATTATAATTTAATTGTAATCTATCAATTTAACTTATTTTTTTTTAAATTTTAATCGTTTATTCTTTTTGTATCTAATCTAAACACCCAACTACTTTAAATATTACTTACAAGCGTAATTTTTTCTCAGTTAAAGAGCAAGGTATAAGAAAAAGTTTAACATCTAAAAAAAAAATTCTTTATTTAATGGTATACATTTTATATTTGTATTAATCATGCTAACTTTTAATCATCAAAATGCTATATCAGAAAAAATAATATAATATTTTAACGCAAAATTTCCACTTTTTTTTAGCAGCCTACTCTGCTTATGCAACCAAAAACTTTTATTACGGAAATTTGTTTTTTGGAAAATTTTTAATGAATAACATTTTTAAAATATCCACGATTAAATATTGCGGTATCAAATATGTATGATAAGTTCATTAGGTGGTCAAAATTATCCCTTTCTAACCTCAGATTTACTGAGTAAGAAAGATTATACCAGTCAAATGAATCTCTTTTAAATATCTCTGATATTCTCCAATCAATCTCTTGTTCTATAACTTAGTAGTGAAGATCTCTGCGAACATTATAACAAGAAACAGATATCATGAGTACAAATACTGAAAATATAAAAACACCGCGATTCAAAAACTAGAAGATTAAAAGAAAATAATGAGACTAATTTAATTTGATACTTGACTGCTTCAAAAGTTATGCGATTTTTTGGTATGATACACAATTAAACAACGCAAACTCATGGAAATGTACGGAAAAAAAATTAAGATTATTCCAATAGTTTTAGTTTAAATAAATATGAAACAGTTTAGTTAATATGTGTAAAAATTGTAGTTTTTTACATTTAAAAAATTTTTAGCATCTTGTTTTTCAGCTGACGATATCCTTGCTTCAGAACTTTTAGACAACCGTAAAATTCCTGAAAACTGAGGACAAAACAAGCCTTGAAAATCTAAACTGTAATTAAAGAAAGTCTAAATCAATTATCGGTAGTGCATCGACGCATACCGTGAAGAAGAGAAAAGAAATCAGGTCACAATCTGATCAGTAAGAAGACCACGTACAGGAAAGTTAAAGCTTGTAATCACGTTCTTAGAGAAGCTACTTTCATCGTAAGTACTCCTCTACTTCTTTTTATTCATTTAATTCTTTTTTTTTTTTCTCTTTTACAACTTTGCACCTTTTAGGGGATTTTATCAAAATATTGAATCAGAATAAAGCATCAAAATCGACACTATTAATAATTTTAATAAACCAAATGTCCGGAAAGGACTTAACTTAGTAGCATTTTATAAATAATTTTTAAATCAATTTTTAGAAGTTCTGTTGCTTAATATAGATTAAAATAATAAATAAATAAAGAAACTGATATTACATACACTGGAAGCCACAAAAAGTTAAGTCCTCAATTTGTAGTTGCATTATATTTACGCAAATTCAAATAAAAAATTTTAAAAGGCTTTTAAATTGATGATCTGCTAAGAATTAACCAGAATTAGCTAAAAAAAAGAAAAGAAACGAGCATTACAGTAGTCGCATATGATGTTTAACATCTGACATATTGTCGTGGTAAATGCAATAGTATTTTATACCCTGAAAAAAATGAATCGTGTATGATTGGAAATAATTTTCAATCGAATAACTATTTATTTAATGAAAATTTTATTTAATTAACACAAGGAGTAATGCAATTTTTTATCAAAAATAACTTTTCTTATTCAATTTGAAGAACAGTGGTGACAAACTAAAATGTGACACAAATACTTGTGATTTCAAAGGATTTAAAAACCGTTGAAAAACAGCGTCAATAACATTAATACTGTTAGTTGTCGAAACATTTCGATTTGTGTTCATTTGGGCTTGGTTCATCTTCAAAAATTTTGGCGCTCAGCTTTGGGAAACTAAAGAAAAAACAAAATCATCCCAAAATAATGGGAACTCGCCAACATGATAAAAATTGGCGGCCCGGCTTTTTCCGGCCCCTTTCCCATTGACGTCACCCTTTTACCCATATCCTCCCTTTTCCGAAATCCCCAACAAATATCCACAACCGGGGGGAAAAGTTTACACACAAAAAAAAAAAAAAAAAGAATAAATATTTGCTGGAAATTCATTTTTTTTACCCAGAAATAACTTTTTAAAATATTTTCAACTAAGCGAAACATTTGTAAATTTAAATATAGTGTACAAAAATTAATTTTTGTCTTTAAAATTTGTTATATTTATTCTTAAAGTATAACTGAAATACATTAAAGTTTTTTTTATTAGTTGAAATACTATTAATGGTTAACTTTATTAAAAATTTATTTAATAATCTGCATTTATTAAGTCAGCATTCCCCCCATCCAGAAAAATTAAGAAAATATTCGTTATTAAAGAAGTGTTGTCCTCGGAAATTGTGTTATATTCAAAAGATTTATTCAATGGGAAAAAATTACATGATTGAACACTTCGATAACTCTATATGGATTTTACATTGCCTAATGACCAGATGGGCAAAAAGCCAGGCCTTTGAAAACTTATTATATATATATTTCACATTTACTCACAATAATTTGGTATGAGATTATACATTGTGTCTAATATGGAAAATCATAATTTTTTATTAGTATGTGAAAGTACTTTTATTTGCATTATGGAGACCTTACATTATTTATTTTAACTTAGTTTAGCAAATCAGTATAGAAGACTTAAGTTTGTATGATTCCTAAGAGCTCAAACAATTATGCGGTTAATAAATTAAAATTCTCAACTTGAGAAGAAAGTAGCCTCTGATTGAGGCAAGTTAATTGAACAACTTGAAGAGAAAAGACTAAGATTTCAAGTATTGTGTGAAACTAAAGCACATACATAGATAGATATGTGTGTGTATTTTATTAAAAATTGAAAACAAATTTTCAATCTCACTTTCGATATAATGTTTAGGTATCAAGATAGAAAATGCCTTTTGTTATATATATATATATATAATTTAATTTTATGTTTATAACATTTTTCGAAAAAGGGTTTTAATTTGCTGCGAAAAGTAGAATCAGTGGAACAAAAAAACAATAATACGTATAAAATCAAACAAATAAACGAATGAACGTCAGAACATTTCAAAAGAAAAATGACAAAACGCAATATAATATTTAGATTAAAAATTAAACAATGTACAGAAATTATCTGCAATTATTTTTATTTTATACTAAGAAATAAAATATTTCTAAAACAACACATCTGAAACTGACGCAAACAGTTTTAATAACATGATTACAAATCACATGTGTCGTTGTCATAAATTATAGCAATCTACTATTCTCCACATAACCAGGACCAGATACAAATGTTGATGGTTTAAATGGCAACTCCATTATCTTTTTGATTTCGACACATATATATGTTTTTAATGTTAACAACTAGGAAAATTGTAAAAAAACGCTGCAATAAAAAAAGACTAAACAAGATTACATTGGTATCTTGAGTAGTTTGCTTTGAAAAAATGAAAAAAATAAGATTAAGTACAGTTTTAAATGCCAATCATATAATTGGTGATTCACTTTTTTGGTAGTCCTCAATTTTCGTGTAAAAGCTCTGTTTAATAAAACAAAAAAAACTTAAAAATTTTAATACTAAAAATAAATTCATTATTAAAATAATAAAAAAAGTAACCAAAGTTAAAATAAAAAAGAATAAATAAAATTTTACATTAAAATTTTATTTTTATACTATTTTTTAAAGTTTATGTATAATTAAATATTCTTTTCCTCTACTTCCTTTATAATATTTCAGATTTAACTCACCTCTAATAACTGTGTGCCATGTTTGCGTAAATACTTCTACTTGTAATATGGTCACATATTTCAGTTAAATAAAATTTCTGTTGGTAACCAAATAAGAATCTTCCTGGACTGAGACTAAGTGAAAATAATTCAATATATAGTTTTATTAATTGTAATGTGTTGCACTTCGGTGTTGTGTGTTCTATAAAAATGGATTTCAAATTCGAATTTGCAACTAGTTTACTATTATTATTTGAACCTATCTAATAAATATATTGATGTTCGATATATATTTATTGTAGTCTTTTACCCAGAAAATATAGTGGGGCATGCCCTCCTTATATATACCTACTTAGTATAGAGAAAAAAAGTGACTAAATTTTACGTAAACATTGAATTTAACAAATTTATGAGTTCAGTAAGAAATATCATAAATAGATGACAATTCCTTTATATTTTTTAATAAAATGTATCAATACTTTTGATTGTATTTCGTTAAATGTCATATCATTAGCTTTCTACATTTCTTTTATTTGGGGTCAAAGATTAATAGCAACAAAGTTATCATGATTTAAAAATATATGTTTCATGTCAGCCAACTCAAATGGAATACTGATTAAATATCAATTCAAATAACAGAAAGTTAAATAATTATTCATTTTGTGCAGTAATTTATGAAATGAAAAAGTGAACTTTTATGTTGTTGTATGACATAAGAAACACATCAACATTTACACTACACTAATATTTCAATTATTTGTCGTGAAATTTGGTTTTAAAAGTAACGAATATGACATAGTTTTATGAAACATCTTTCTATCAAAAATCAAATTATTTCTTAAGTTTTTTTATTGGTCTGATACCACCACAAGAGTTAAGGAATTTTTTTAATTTAGTAAACATTTGAATATAATGATTCCGACGACGAAGAAATACTGTAAAACTATCGAAAAATAGATGTAAGAATCGGCTGTAGTGCTATTACTGTGTTCTATTTTTTTCCATTTTGTTATATAAGTAAACTAAAATTTGGAAGTAGCATCACAATTTGAGCTTGTATTAAAAATCGGTAGAACATAAGGTTACGATCGAAGCGTATTAAAATAATTGTGTACATTTTATAGGAACAAAACAAACAATGATTTGTGAGTCATTAATATCATTGAAAAAAATTCCAGACCTGAAATAAATATTTCCACTGTTTTGAATATGCCCTTTTCATTGCCAAAAGTATCATTTAGACTACAAAAAAATCCTTCACGCTAGTACATCAGTTGCTAAATATTCAAAAAATATTGCTTCGAAAACGATTTAAATCTAAAAAAAAATGTTGGAAAACAGAATTGAAGTGTTTCGGGTGCCTCTCATAGAACATGGAAATACCGTAGATTTTTATCACGTAATGGTGGTGTAAGTGCAATTTAATTCCAAAAATTCAAAAATTATTGTGCAAATTATAATAGATCATCCAGTTACATGGAAGAATCTGGCGTTTGTCGTATTTTGAGCGTTTTGAAAATTTTAATATATTTCATTACATAACTAATGGTAGGTTGTGTGTGATTCTAATTAGTTAAAAGTATAAAAACAATTAAAGACAAGAAATTAATAAAAATGAAAAAAATAAAATTTCATCAGTCATATTTAAAAGATAAAGAATTTGAATCAATTTTATCAAGTTAAAAGGGATAACAAAAGTAATTGATGTAACGATAAATTTATTAATAAATTAAAAATTTTCTATGAAATGTTTGTCAGCTCATGCATTAAGTATAGATGTAAACTTATAGCAAATTTTAGCTGCGGTAGCACATTGGTCAAGGTATCGGATCATGGCAGGCATGTCATGAGTTCGAGCCCAGAACCACTAAAAATTCACCGTGTAGGGGAGCGATGCACGTTAAATCTGTCGAGAGCTCAAGCGTCCTCCCTTTGGTGTGGTGTAGTAGTTAGAAGAGGGGTGCCAGCTCAAGAGTCGTCCTCGTCACTTGACCATGGTTCAAAGTTACGAGGTCCGTCACCAAAAGACTTCGTGTTTCTGAACAGTGCGACGCTAATATTAATTCACCCACTCACTATAGCAAATTTTTTCATTCGTCTTAAGTGAACTCATATTTAACTATTATTTTCAAATGCTTATAAGGATATTCTGAGAAATTGAAATTCGTTTATAGTGAGCTGGAATTTTTCAGACACATCCCCAATATTTAACGGTAATATCGCACACTGACTTCCCTGAATCACACCCAATAATAAAATTCCTACCTACAATAGTCCTAAACTTCCTTCTCACACCCCACTCTATCATCCTCCCACCATTTCGTAAATTAACCACTGGCTCCATTACCCGATAAACAGTATTTCTCTCTGCCAATTCTCTGACTTCCCTGCCATTTCTAGGACTGGTCTACTTCACATTCTCCACTTTCAAAACAATCTTTTGAAAAATAAGAAAAATATTAGAACCGATCATTAAGAGAGAGAGAGGAGTCGTTTAATATCCTCCTCCTTTCTGTCTTCCTCCGCTGTTTACATACTCATATAAGCGTTTTCCGACTGAATAGATGTTCATCTCAGCAGCATCATAAACCAACCAGTAAAAATGATAAATTCAAAAAAAAAAGTTAATTACTTTCATTTGACCACGGCAAAAAAAAAATCAATTGCATTAAGGATGGAACTAATCATTCAGCGATTTGCAAGGACCGTATTTACAACTTCCAAAATTTGAAAATTTTGCAGTGCAATCATCGCCGTAGACACCTCGTCAGAGTATAAATTTAAGCTGCTGATAAAAATAGAGTAAAGGAATTCCTTTTAAATTGATTCACCATTTACTGATATCAAAATCTTCTTGTGACAGGAGTCATGAGGCAAAAAAGGCAAATAAAATTGCTGAATGTTTTCAAGAAAACTGTTTCATTGCTATGAGATTGGACTGCACAGATTTTAAACGAGTAAAAATATTTCATGCGCTAAGGTTGTTCATGAAGTACCAAGTATATATTTCGCACCCATGTGGGAACACACCTTTAAGAAATAATTTCTCTGAGTGACAAATATATTATACCAATACAGTAATTTATAATATATTTTTTATCTAAACACATACCACATTACTATGTTTCAGCTAAAATAAATCGTTTTCTACACCAAAGAATCTTACAATACAATTCACATCAAACAGTAGCTATAATTGATGACAAACAGCCGACAAAATATCTGCCAGTGCTCATATGTCGAATATCTGGTGATATTTAATAATTTTATTCATAAACAAAATGTTTCCACTTGGACAAAATAAGCTCTAAGTCTTCAACATTGTCTACTTAATTCGGTACAGATAATTTGAAATTAAGGGTATGAACAACATTTTTCAACGAAAGAGCAATATTGTTAACAGCAACATTATTTTTACATAAAAAGCACATCGTTTCTTTATATATAAATAACAATAATATATGCTCCAAATAATAGTAGAAAAATCAATAAGGATAATGTTCTTCAACTGCATTTTGGAAGTCGAAAAACATTTTAAAGGATTGATGATACTGTGTGTGTGTGATACATGCACTCTGTTCAGTCCATTATTGCGTCGAATATTAAGATTAAATGTTCCAGTTAAAAGTATTTTTAAAACGTTTTTACATCGTATGTCTTTTACTTATTTCAAAACGCGTCCACTTGATTGCTAAAGTTTTTTAATAACACTTAACTATGCAGACATATTTTTTTCTTTACTAGATGTGCTTAAATTAATCTGTCGCCATTTTAATACATGAAGTCTCTCTCTCTCTCTCTCTCTCAATTTGTTAATGCTTTTTTTAAAGTTATACTTCTTTTGGGGCGTTAGAAAAATAGGATGAGGGTGAATTTTTAGGATGCGTGCGCACACTGTCACGGATGTGACGCAAAACCGTCATGGATGCGAAATTGCTTAGTCTAGAAATATACGGAACGATACAGATCATTGCCGCCTTCAAACTTCTCAGGAAAATTTTTCGCTTCACTTCCAGCTAAGAAGAGGAAACTCAAGTTTCAAACCCAGACCTCTCAATCAGCAGTCGAATACTTTACCATTGAACTATATTCCCCGGGTCAGCGAACATTTGTTTTGCGTTCCGTAGGAACGGATACGAAAATGCTCTGTCTAGAAATATGCAAAACGGGGCAGGTCATTGCCGCCTTTGAAATTCTCAAAAACAAAATTCTCTTCACTTCCCTGAAGAAGAGGACACCCGGATTTGAACCGTGGATATCTCATTCTGCAGTCGATTGCTCTACCACGCGTAGCTATACCCCCGCGTCAGCGAACCTTTGCTTTCCGTAGGAACGGATACGAAAATGCTTTGTCTAGAAATATACAGAACGGGAGAGATCATTCCCGCCTTCTAAATTCTCAAAAAAAATATTTCTCTTCACTTCCCTGAAGAAGGCGGCACCTTGGTTTGAATTGGGGACCTCTCAATTAGCACTTGAATGCTGTACTACTAAGCTATACACCCCGTGCCAGAGAACCTTTGCTTTGCGTTCCTTAGGAACGGATACGAAAATGCTCTGTCTAGAAATATGCAGAAAGGACAGATCATTCCCGCCTTATAAATTCAGAAAAAAATATTTCTATTCACTTCCCTGAAGGAGTGGGCACCTTGGTTAGAACCGAGGACCTCTCGATTAGTAGTCGAATGCTGTACCACTGAGCTATGGGGACTGGAAAAAATTTCACCCTCCTAGGGAATTGAGCTTGGAACTTGATTTTTGGAGGTCCGCTATATTTTCGTATTACCGCGAGCTTTACGTTGAATTGGCCCCCTCCCCCTACAGGGCTTCCCCAGAAATAACCAGAATCCTATGCTACCTTGGTCGACCGCACCGGCTGAATTCGATTGTTCTTCCTATGAGCATCCTAGATATTGGTTTTCAGGACCATAGCCCCATTTCTTTACCCATTTTTATCATTTTAAAATTATTTTAAAGTTATAATTTTTTTTTAAATCTCGCATAGCTCCAAGGATTTTTGAGATTCGTTAATGAAACTCGGACCATAGGTTTTCCTCGTTGAACTGTTTCATCTGTTATAATTCGTGTGTAGATAGTGGGCTTAGAGGGTGGGCGTTATCCCTAAAATTATAATCCCCATGTTTTTCTTATGGGGTTCAATCTTTTGATGACGTAACGCTATTACAGAGATAGAAGGATGAAACTTTTTGATCACCTACTACTCTGTGTATCATTGGGATGTACGTGACCATTTACTTCACAGTTACTGCCCTCCGGAGGGAGTTAATTGTGCTTTCCTTTCCCAAGCTAGCACGGCCTCTTTTGCAACTACAGACTGCGGACTGGTTCTAATGGATTCCTCTTGTGTTTGCTCACAACCAGGCCTAGTTTTGAGTTGCTGGGTGCTCTGCTTCTAATTTATTTAATTGTTTTAAATGTTTTAATAATTTTTTAAATGACTATAACGCGGGGGCTCTTCAGGCAGATATCTTAATTTTCTCAGGAACGATTCTTCCAGCCCAGACATTCAATATGAGGTATCAGATGTCACATTCGGCTCACTTCATCTCCAGATACAGTCTGAAATCTCCGTGTTATTGGTCCTATTGTCCCTGAGCGGGGGTGTTTGAATTTGTTTAAATCGTGATTATCTCAGGTTTGGCTGGTCCGATTGACTGAAGGTTAGTATTGTTCAATTCTGCTCGTGACCGCCTTTCGTCCTTGTCCCAGCGTGTAATGCTAAAGATTCTTAGAAATATTTTAATCTTGTTACGCCAAAGAAGTATAACTTCTTACTTGCGTACATAAATACACACAAAGTCGTTTTTTTGTCTTTTTTGTTTTTTTAGCATAAAATAAATAACATTTTTTCAATATATCCACTTAACCTCTTTGAGCTATTGTACATCAATTAGTATTGGGGGGAAAAAACATCCGCACACGCATAGAATTTCTGTAATAAATACGGATTTAATTTTAAAAAGAACACACCTTCAAAGTATAAACTGTGAATAAAAAAAATCATCCATAATCTCAGTATTACCCGATCACCGAAAAGATCTTTTATAAGACGAAGAAAAATTACATTTGAAAGTTGCTCGCTTCACCCCAAACACAAGATGACATACCTCAAGATATAAATCTGCTACGCCATCAAGCCGGTGGCCATTTAGCTATATTCTTTAGAATTTTGTTTGGTTATTTTATTCTCTTATACTGCTGCTTCATGAGTGGCCCCAGGGAAGTTTTACTGCTTCTACATTTCCACCCCCCCCCTTGCATTTATATATACCTTTCAAAATTTTTAACATATAGTTATATATCTACTTCTTCCTTCCTACATTTTAATAGCTTGTAATTTACTTGGAAGAAGCAATAATTCACTTGTACAATTTTGAAAGTATGTATTTGAAATCTCTAACATTTAATTATTTATATACCGGAATTAATATTGTTTTATTAAAGTCTGAAAATTCTTCAAAAAATAATTATTTAAAATTCACAGAATGTTTTGAAAATTTCATGAATTTTTAAGTGAACATTTTCTTTAATTTGTAATTTCATACTACGTTAATACACTTCTCAGTATAAAACATTTAGAATATGTAGTATATTTAAATTAATTTTAGGATTGTTTACTTATGCATATTGTTTAAGGGGACACAGTACGATTCAATTGACCAAAATTGGTCAAAAAATCAAATTTAAATTTTTTAGTCTAAATTATTTTATATATATTGTTCTATAACCTCACAATATTTGAAAGATTAAAACTTAAAAAACGCAGAATTATGATAGCTTTCACGTTTGTTTTTCTTCACATCTCTATGGCAAATCAAAACTTTAAACTGACTTATCTCAGAAAGATAAAATAACTAGTTTGTCTTCATTTAAAATGCTAAGGCTTTTTTGTATTCCACCTAATGATTTGAATTTTTTTTTACCTATTGCTATAATAGTACATGTAACAAAATTTGGTATGCATTTTTCAATCAAAGCAATATTTATTTTTTTAAAAATAATTGAACTCAGAATTTATACATTTTTTAAGGAATTTTCAATAAACATTCTTAAAAAGAAGCATTGTATCAATACCAATCATGTTAACGCAAAACTCCATACCAACTGTTACTATATATAATTTGACGTACTTGTAAATCAAATTTCAAGCATGTACGTACATTTTGTAGGAGGAGTAGCATTTTAAAATCACTTCCCAAATTTGAAGTTTTTTCCTTAAAAAATTACATGGATAACTTTTTATGAAATTTTGAGCACAAAATCTCTTTAACATAGTATACATACATAGGAGGCAACCAAAAAAAATTTTAAAAATCCTTAAATTAAAAAATTTTGCTTAAATCGTACCATGTTATGTTACGTACCATCGTTAAATGTTATCTAAAAAACTATTGTGTTAAAAAAAAAGTAAAATTCATGTTGTCATTCATAAACATATTAAATAAGCAACTTGTATCTTCCTTATTTATCTAAATGGGATCCTTAATAAACGAAATATAAAATCTAGTTATATACAGTTTAAATTCAGTCATATATCAATTAACAAATTTTGGCAACAAATACTTTTATATAATAATGTCAAATGTTTTTCTTCATCTACAGATTTGACTATTGTTATTCAAGTTTTTACTTATTTCATTATTTCAAAAATATATTTATTGAACATGTATTTCGTATTAAGATATTTAATGTATTACACACATCTACTACGCCACTCACTTTTTGTTATACTAATATAAACATCTACTTCTGAAAAATATTTTGCTCATAGGAAAAAATTACATATATACTATAACATATTATTCTGTTATTTTTTTTCTTTAGTATCTCCTACATTAATATATAGAGATAGATGAATTATGTATAAATATAAATCTTCCCTAAGAGTCTATAAAACAAAAAAAAATATTTTAAAATCAAATAATGTTTATATATATATATAACTGCTAATTTCGGAAACTTTTCAAATTAGTTGTGAAGGAATGTAACATGTTCATAATACTATCTTATTTTCTCAATTAACTCCTTTCCCGCTTAATTACTTTCTTAATTGATAATTGTTTACAACTCATATATTTATAACCACAAAAGTTTAGCTCTGAAATATTCATGAACGCAGTGATCTTTTTCTAACTTCAAACATTTCAGAGCTTTTAACGTTTTATATAATGAATTCCATATTCAAAGAATTGTATAAAAAAAGATTTATTTGTCGTGATAGTCTTCAAGATATTTAAATTTGTGTATGTTCTAGCCCAATAAAGATTCTTGTACCACTTTTTTGTTGTTTTATTTTTGGGGCCCGCTGAAGAAAGCATATTTGACAAAAAATAATGCTTTTTTCGGGGATTCGGAA
>BMAV01000647.1:9184-29185 GCA_019973955.1 Trichonephila inaurata madagascariensis
ACAAATTCAAAATGGTCTGTTGATGAAAGCCATAAAAGTTTTCCAGCTGCAAATGCATGTTTTCAGTATGTTACAGCAGATTCTTTTTTATTGTTATGTTCGCTTATAAAGTTTCAAAGTAATCGTATAAGTAATGCAAAATTTTCTCCTTTATTGATACGTCAATGAAATAAGAATTTACGTGGATAAATAGTAAAGAGTGATTGAAAAGTATCTAAAATTTGAAAAAAAAAACAGTTTAAACTACTCTCAGTATACATGAATGATATTGCAAAAAATTATTAATTTATTCTATTAAAAAATACTTCTTTTAAATTTAAGATTAATAACAGATGTAAAGAACAATAATAAAACACAATAATAATAAAATTTGCGAACAAATATCTTATTGTGATTTCGAGTTTTAATCTTCGTTCAATATCAGTATTTATTTTATCATCAATTATCGTTTTTATTTTCCAAAATTACAGTGAATGTTTTTAATCACAGTCATAACAGATTAAATTTAATTTTAAAAAATGACACGCTTAAAAGTTCTTAATTTCTACTGCAAGAATTTACGGTGTTGTTCCTTTTAAAAACTCGAAAATAATAGTAATAGTAACTAAAACTACACTGATATATTATATGTATTTATTGGTTTTTGTTAAATAACATTTAAGTTACGTGAATAATGCTTTTGGCATATTTCAGAAAATGTTAATTATGGTATTTAATTACTACGTTCTGTATATCACATACTGTCCTTTATAATTTAGTAATTAAGTAGTATCACAGTTAATGTAGAGTTTATTTTAGTAATGAGTAGTATTATCACAATTAATATATACTTATCACATGTCTACTTTTTATTTATCATATATACTTATCATGTACTTTTTACTTATCATATATACTTATCATGTATTTTTACTTATCATACATACTTACCACGTACTTTTTACTTATCATATATACTTATCATGTACCTTTTTACTTATCATACTTATCATGCATTCACAATTAATATATAGCTATCATATATTTAGCATCACACTGGGCTTTCAGAGGTAAGTAAAACAAACAAATTAAGATAAAGAAAAAAATTTTAAAAAGGTTTGAAACAAATGAATAACAAAATAACTAACAAGTACTTTACAAAATTCAACAATTAAGTAACAAAACCAAAACGAAGAAGATATAAAATCGCAAAAAAAAATCGCTTATCATGTATTATCAACAAATAAAATATCACTACTGAGTTGTATAACTTATTTGCAATTTCTTTCTAAAAATCAAAATGCTTATATTATTTTAGTTAAAGAATAGTAATAAGTAACATTTGATTCGTTAAGTGGGATTTGATAATATTAGTCATGTGTTTTTCTGTTAATTTATTTCTAAAATTGTGCTGTATTTTTAACTCATACACTTCCTTTTTTTTCCAGATAAAATTTAGAATGTTTATGACTCCTTGAACAACTAATCCTCAAGTGGTGTCTCTAATCAAAAGCATTTCGTTAGTACTGTAAAGTATTTACCTATATATTATCCCTATGCATCAAACTTCGCTTGACCACTGGCCACATATGGTGTACCATCCACCTCCGATGACCGTGGGTCAAGTAGTGGCTACCCACAGTCAACCACAAAGTGTCTTAAATTTTCCAACTCCTGAACTGCTCGGGACTTACTACAACACACCATACAACAAAGGTCCTGTACAGGTGACACCCATTTCACAAGCTGTATGCCACCTACCAACTTATCAAGAACAGTACACACCCTCGTATGCAGCGGCCGACACTGCAATGTACTTACCACAGTCCCCTGTTCTATACAGCGCCGGAGTCCAACCTCATCCTTTGGAGACATCTCTAGCAGCTAGCCATCGTTTTAAGGCTAGGTTTGACTTTACAAGATTGGCAGAATCAGCCACGAGTGCTGATATCCTTTTTCCTGGTCGTATTGGGGGTCCTCATGATGATCCTTTTGGAACATTGGTGACTCCTTGGTGTCCTCTGGGAATGGCACCAAGGTTCGCAAATTCGAGAACTGCAGCCGTTCCCCCTAGCGGTTCCACAAGACCCAGGAAAGAATTCATATGCAAGTTCTGTCAGCGGAGGTTTACCAAATCCTACAATCTTCTTATACATGAAAGAACTCATACGGATGAGAGACCCTATACTTGTGACATCTGTCACAAATCCTTCAGAAGACAAGACCATTTGAGAGATCACAGGTAAGTTCCATATTCCTGTTTTTGAAGTAGTTGTCATCCCAAAACTGGGATTGTTGAAGTAGTTGTCACCACAAATGAGATTGTTAAAGTAGTAGTCATACAAAACTGTAATTGTTGAAGTAGTTGTCTCACAAAACTAGAATTGTTGAAGTAGCTGTCTCACAAAAATAGGATTGTTGAAGTGGTTGTCACCACAAATATGAGATTGTTAAAATAGTAGTATTCACAAAACTGCAATAATTGAAATAGTTGTCTCACAAAACTAGAATTGTTGAAGTAGTTGTCTCACAAAACTGGGATTGTTGAAGTAGTTGTCTCACAAAACTGGGATTGTTGAAGTAGTTGTCACCGCAGATACGAGATTGTTAAAGTAGTAGTAATCACAAAACTGCAATAGTTGAAGTAGTTGTCTCACAAAATTGCAATAGTTGAAGTAGTTCTCTCACAAAACTGCAATATGGAATTGTTGAAGTATTAGTCATATCTAGTAGCATAAAGGGAAGGTTTTGGGTTGTTCAACTTCCCCCACAGATCAACAGCTTTTTTTAAATTTTTACCATAAAGATTACCCCTCAGCTTTCTCATCTACGTATTTTTTAGAATGTAATCCCTTCGTAAGAGAGGTCTCTGTACGCCACTGGTCTGCATGCGAGAAGTCACTGTATGATTGTTGAAGTAGTAGTCATTAGAAAACTGAGATTGTTAAAGTAGTTGTCACTCACAAGCAGAGGTCGCCAAAGTGGAGGTCCGGGGGAAAATATCGCTGGTTCCCAAAAAAATATGGGATATACTTACTCATCACGTTATGTTTGAAGATCACACAATTTTTTTTCATATATATATTTAACACTTAAAAAAATCCTATTAGTGGTGATCCGCGGGATTGAAATGATGAATTGACTAGTCCGCGTGAGGGCAAAAAGTTTGGCGACCACTACTCCTAAGTATGGAATTGTCGAAGTAGTCTCAAAAGTGGGCTTTTTGAAGTAGTAGTCATATCACAAGATTGGGATTAATGAAATAGTTCTCATCATCACAAGTATGAAATAGTTGAAGTAGTTGTCATTACAAAACCAAGGTATTGCTGAAGTAATCGTCACGATGGAATTGTTTGAGAAAGACGATTATAATATTTTTATTAAATGATTCATTAATACGACTCTGTACTTCTTTTACATAATTCATTTCCTGCACTTTTCCAGTTTATTTGTTCTACAATTATAGTTTTTTTTTTAAATAAAAAAACATAGAGCTAAACAATCCTTTGGGGGATGTACCAGCTTTCAATTTTTAATAATAATTAAATCAATAACTGTTTGCCATACACAAAGTTCACACAAAAGTGAAATTTTATCGATTTCTGAAGAAAAAAAATACATTTAAATTTTTTCGATTGAAAGCGCAATGAGATGCAATGAATTTAAATTTATGAAATTTTTGGTAATTCATTTTACAATCAGACATTCTAAAAATTCAATAAAATTAAGATTTACAGATTTTTTTATATTATTCAATAAATATATAATATTTTTAGAGTCTCACGGTATGAAAATTCCAATTATCGATTAGTAGTTTTAAATGATACGTTCATTTTTCCGTTTCTATTTATTTATTTAAGAAAAATTTTAAACATTTTTGAAGGGGTAGGGCTTGACTACAGCACTGTTTGTATTATAAACCTAATATGATTGCAAAACGATACTTCTGTGTTATGCTTCAAAATTATATCTATTTTATATTATTCATGTTCTAATTGTGTATAAAAAATTGCTTAAAACTAAAAATGAAATCATTATTATTTACTTTCTTCTAGAGTAAATAATTAAATAGAAGTGGATTTAAATCAAATCAGTAATTTTATGACTTTTTAAGGTATAACAGTACCCCAAAAATAAGAAAAATATTGATTTTTTTTCCTATGGAACATATATTTGGAAAGCTTGCTCCAAAATTTCAGATATGAAAACCAATTAGTTTTTAGAGATATTTGAAGTTTTCCGAGTCTAGATTTTAGTTTCGGTTTCATTTTAAAGCATTTTTGCATTTCTAAATTGAATTAATTAAAAATATTTTTGAGCACAGACCATTTTTTCAGTATGGAATGGCTATAAATCAGTTCAGATTATATTATAATATTGATTCTGAAAATAAAAAAAAAGTCAAGCCATTATTTCACAATTTTAAAAAAATGAAACTTTTTTTTAAACTTCTACAGAATGCTAATTTTTTTTAAAAAATTAATTGTTTTAAGTGATTTATGTTTCTTAGATTATTGGAAACAAAAATTAATATGGAATTAAAAATCTGTTTATTTGATGAATTTTAATTATTATTTTTATAACTAAACCTGGAAAAAACAAATGTTAAAAAATTAAACATTTTTGATGTTTTTTAAACTTTTAGAAACTGCTAATTTTTTTTTTAAAAAAAAAAAATCTTATTTTAAGTGATTTATGTTTCTTAGATAATTGGAAACAATAGTTAGTAAGGAATTGAAAATCTGTTCCCTTGTTGAAGCTTGATTATTATTTTTATAGCCAAACGTGGAAAAAAAACATATTTTTTTAAATATTAACTTTAAGATTTTTTTAAAAAAAAAATAACTAGAGCTCTCAGACATAAATCCATACTAACTTTTATAGAAAATATATTTGGGAGTATCTACACAAAACATTTTAAGATTATCTTAAACAGGGGGAAAAAAGCCTTAGGGATTAAAAAACATTTATATCTTCAAAATTAAAAGTCTGTGAAAAACACATATAAAGTTTGTACAGGAATAAAACAAAACTAATAATAGCTGTATAAAGATCTAATTCTTTTAATATATTATTTTCCAACTTATGTTCTACATCAAAACACTACGTTAATTAATTATAACTGAAAATCCCATTTTTTAATTCAAAATATGCTTTTGCATAATGTTGATACTATTTGCTACAACGAATTATTCAGCTTTATCTTAACTTAATACTTTTACAATAATTTGGAAACACAAAGCATTTATGTAAAAAATAATAATAATACTAACTTAAGTTAAAAATCATCAGGTTTGCACATAAAGTTAATTTTTTTAAAATTTTAAATCGGGGCAGCTTAGCAAGTTTGAGTTTTGTTGCGTGCTTTTAAAATACTGTAATGCAGAGCTTCTCTTCATTTGCGACCCTATTTTCAGTCATAATTTTCATCACGCCACCCCTCCCCCTCATACAATAACAATGTATTGAAAGCAATAATAATGTACTTTGACCTAAAGGTACAATAGGAGAATAATTATAAACCGTACAAATTATCAAGACGTTAAATTTTGTATATAATTTTGTATATGACAAATCCATGGGAGTTGCTAGTAATTATTAAATTTGTTTTCAATTTAATATTGATAAATTAGTTATCAAATACATTGCACAGTACTGACACATTTATAACTGTATCAGTATAAATACATATTTTATTTCTTATTATGTCAGAATGTATTTTGTTTTGCTTCCTTTCAGTAAATTAATAACTATTTTAAATCTTTTGTTTTCGACTTTTCGATATGCTCGCGTCCCCCACGTAGGGGGCATACGCCCCCCCCCCCCTCCCTAGGGTGGACGTGCCCCACAGTTTGAGAGACGCTGCTGTAATATAGTACTACAATATATTTATTATAATGTAGTTTGGTACATTATGGAAGCATTAAGTTTGACCTGCAATATTTGTATTCTGAAGTCTCATTGTAGCTGGATTAAGGCTGGATTTTAGATTTATCACTTTCAGTCGTATTCCATATCTCCAAATATTGTTCCTCATAGCAATCTGAGTACGTTTTGATCGTGGCATTTTCTCAAGAGGAAATAGTACTCAACTATTTTGAGTTACATTAAAAAAATTTAAGTATTTAATTCTCTTCATAGTCTATAGCAGTGTTTCTAAACCTTGTGCACCACGAGATTATCAAATGTGCCGATAAGGTTTTTGACAAATTATTAAAATTGCATGGGTATCGTAACTTTGAAATAGTATATGTAACTATACATCTCAACGAGATTACTAAAAAATCTTATTAGATTTTATTTTTCGGCTTTCTTACTTGAATTTTTTGCCAATTGCAGTAGATGTTGATTCAAAAAATGGCTTCAGTCATCTATTAGAAGCTACTTTCCTTTTCTTTTAATTGACAAATATGAATAAAAAACCAATTCCTTTGTTATTTGCAAGACATCAAATTTAAAAACAACAGAAAAGGAACTGATCATTGATTTAAGAAACAGTAAGTCAACATTCTTCGGCAAACATTTGAATCAGTTTTGTCTCTAACAAAAAATTTTTATCCTGATACCGGCATGAAGTTTTTAAAATTCTTTTGCATTTTACATCTTCATGGCTCCTGCGTCGACAAAAAATCAAGTCCAAAAACCGAGAAAGACTTCTAAAAGTTGTCAATGAAATGTAAACTTCGCAACGATGAAATGCAAGACTTTGGAATCTCGTTTTGATTGAATTTGTTTACACAATTGTATTTTCTTTTTGTATCTTACATTTTTACGTCCCCAATATTCAGGTATGCCGTCAATTATTTTTAGCATGCCAGCAGCCAAGAAACTGGTCTGTGCCAACGATTATCAATTTTTTTGGAGTCAGGGTACTCTAATTTTCGACATTTTTTTTTTTTACATTGAACACTCATTTCAGTTCGTTACTGATTAATTGTTCATTAACACCGCACATAGAAGAGTCCGTTGATATATCTTGAGACTTCTTGAGGCTTTGGGCACTTACGCAAAAGTAGACCCAGGAGCCCCACACAAATATAGGTCCAATATGACCCTTAAAAGTAGACAGTACGTATGGCATATGTTTTCAAATACTCATACAAACAATAACCCGAAATAAATAGATGTGCATGACTTACAATCGCTCAAACCGGCTCGATCGATTGCCTCCTTTTGACTAAATGAATAATAATGGTGTATGGCGATAGGTCTACTACAAAACAAGGATGACGATCCTCGCATATGGACTGTTGACATATCGTCCGAAATTCCCAGTTTTCTGAGAATACAACCCGAAATAATATTTGACTGCTGAAATTATTCTAATCATGACCTTAATTAGACTGGGTCAAGAACGAGACAAGGCCCTCATTGTGACCAAGGCCCTGGGCCCGGGCCCAGTTGACCCATGCCTTAAGACGTCCCTGGAAGAGTTATGAACATTATTGGCCTATTGGCAACGGACCTCTTAATTTTGAAACACGGACGGAAGATGAGTAACTATATTCTGAGAGATCACTCTAGTGTGTATTACTAGTACGCGAAGAAATTAATAAGACTTCGTTTGAGAAATAGAGGATTAATTCTCTTATATACTTACATTCTTTCTCTTTTTCCATTTTTTTATTTTCTTCGTGGTGTTTGTAAAAAATATGTATAATGTATATTCCTGATTAATCTTTAGCGACAGCAGTTGAAAGAAATGTGAGTTGTATGAGATATAACTCAAAATATATTTTAAATACACATAATTAATTTTTCAAATGAAAAGGTCATACCCAGGGTTGGGAAATCATTTTGGCTCGAGGACCTCACTGTAGGAGTGAAGGTACCGCAGAGCCAGACCTTTTTAAAAGATCGTATTCATTAGTTAACTTTGCATCTCGGAAAAGTTGACAATATGAAACAATATGAAAATCAATAAATATAAGTCAAAAGTGGCAGTTTTATTCGATTCATTTACTGAGCTAATTCCATATTGTACATAGCTGCAAGCCCGTTTAATTTTAGAATCCGTTGAATGAGGCAAATGTATCCAGTCGCACTTTTTCTACAAATTTTGAAAGTAAGAGAGAGATTGGTTGTTGAAATTTTCATCACATCCTGCAAGTTTATGTCAGCCAATTTGTTGATCTGCATGCAAGGAAAACTTTGCTCGCAAATATATGTCGATCCAAATATAGAGAACATTTCCTGTCTATTTGGTTTCCTGACTATCTTGGCGGGCTGCTATTTGCCACTGCTAGTCTAATGTATGTTCATCGGGAATGATGTTAATCTTTTTATACGAAAGGCTTATTAATAAAATTGTAGGTTTTCTTAAATTTACCTTCTTATATTTTAAAACTATTTTCGAACTTTTTACCTCTATCTTTTGTTATATTCATTCTTAAACCTTTAGTGCTATCGATACCGAACTTTCTTCCATTGCTAAATTGCAACTTGAAGCTCCTTTGAGAACGTACCTTCTATTCGAGGGCTTGTTTGATTGATATTTTATGTTATTATTTTTCGAAGAAATTTGCCTTTATTCATTTTCTACCGAATTCTAATTTGAGGAAGATTTAGTTTAGTTACCTCTGCGAAGTTCTGTCTGAATTGTTCTCTATCGAATTCGACATAAGTATTTTTATGATAAGAAATCTATTTAAGGATTCTTCTCTGATTTCCCCGCTGTTTATTTTTTCAAGTCGAAGTTCCGAAAACATCTTTTCTACAGCCCATTTTTACCGTAAAATCTATGGTTTTCTATATATTTTATCATTGTTATTTTAAAGGGGCCTGTGACTCATCTGTATGTGTGTATTTTTATGGGGTGACATTGTTGGTCCGAAGAAGTATAGACCTGTTAATGTACATGAGAACTTTAATATATACTCTGACTGTATACTGCATCGACTTTCACTTAAAAATGTTAAAATTTAATAGTAAAAAAATTGTTGTACAAAAATGTATAACTACATATTTTTTCTTTTCTAACGTGGGAGTGGAAAATTCTTCATGGTAATAATTTTTATTCAAATTCAACCATTAGTTAAATATTTTAAAAATTACATAGATTTCTACTTCACTTATATCCAAGTCTTTATATCCAAAATATAGGAAAGCATTGAATACTTGCATACTTTAAACACTTAATGCTCACTAAGAAGTTTAAATATTTTTTCCTTTAAGAAATAAAAAAAAAAACTTTCCGAAAAATATAAAATATTTTATTTTTTAATGAAATAATGTTTTTTAAAAGGTGATCTGATATTCCAAATACAAGCCTAAACATTCCATTGATTTCTAATGTACGTTAAACAAGTGTTTTTTACACTAATTTATGCATTAAATGCAGTGCAACTTAACTAAAATAGTAAAGTACATTTCCTATTTATAAATATAACAAAAAATCATTACAATTAAATACCTTTAAACTATTCCTTATAAATTACAATTTTAGTAATTCCCCTACCACAGCTGTGACATTATCATTCTAAAACGAAAACTTTTTTTAATATTTTTTGAAACATGTATTTCTCGAAAAATTGCTTTGTATGAATCGTTTTTAAGGAAAGGCTTCAAAATAAATATTAGTTACAAATTTTTATGAATAATAAAAGTATTCACGGAATTTAAAATGCATTTTTGACTTAGTAGAATAAAATAAATTTCAACGATAAAATGGTTTTTAAAATGTATGTCCGTTGCCAACGGATGGTATAGTACCTACTTTTGAATATAGATGGCGCCACGAACCAAATATGTTGAGAAAGCGATTTTTTTTTTCTTTCGTGATATACGTCACACTAATACATATTCAAGTAGTATTGAAAATCTATTTATTTTAACTAATATTTATTCTTCTTCGATAGACGTATAATTAATCTAGGTAAATTTTTTTCTGTGGAAAATGTACATCTCAACGAACAAACACAAGATCCACCCACGCTGTGATATCACTTTCAGAGAACTTTTTTTAGGTAAAGCAAGGATTAAATAATATTTTTCTTGCTGAAAATCAAATACTTGAACATTTAATAAACGAAAAGAATACTTTAAAGAGAATTATGGGTTTTTTTTCGCTTAATATTTTACATAAGTTTATTAATCAATTCTTTTTCTTTACAAAACTCATTCTATTTCCAGTCTTAATGTGTGTTTTTTTAGTTAAATACTTTAAACGTTACCCTTAGTAACTCAAAAAAGTAATACACTTATGTATTGTAATGATAACCTTTCTTTTAAATTAATTCTTCTTTCTTTCTTCCAAATTCCACAAATACAGATATCTGTAACAACTTAGATTATTACACATGGATCACAGTAGAATTCACATTAATTTTTCTTTGATAGAAAAAAAGACCCAGCCTTTTACACACAAATATTTTCAATTCAAATATTATTTTTGATAAACAGTTTAAGTTTAATAGCTCTTGAAAGTTGTCAGTACTCATATTCTCACCTTAATTTAGTGCGACTTTAAAAATGAGTTTCCATTTTTAAACAGTCATTTTATTGCTATTAATAAATTATTTTGCTTTCTCTTTTCAAACATTAAATATTCTGTGCAATTAAAACATTTAATAATCACCCTTATTTATGGCCTATAGCAAAATTAAGAGTTTATATAACAGTCTATATATATATACTTAAGATTTGTTCTTTTTTATGGATTCCACTTTTTCTCCGAGCATCCTTCAGTTCACTGTGCCATTCAGTCATGAACATACACCATATATTAAAAAATTAATAAAAGAAGCCAATCAGTCTTTTTTTTTTTTTTCTGTATAGGAAACATTTAAGAAGTAAAAAAATAAATAAATCTCACCGTTCTTGGCACATTTGAATATATAATGAAACACAAATATAATAGTTAATATGTAAAATGATACTATTAATGTATATAAATGCGTTTAAAAGTATAAACTTCAAGTAAAACTTTATTCTTGTATATATCGTTGTGAAAAACTGCTGTTGTGTATTTCGAATATGATTCAAAAAAATTATCCATAAAAATTTATTTTCAAAAGTAATATTGATCAATTTATTACTCTCTTAACTAGTAGTACAAAAAATTTATTCGAAATCTCAATCGGATACAGAAGATTTAAGATTTGGGGGGAGAACTTTATTTATTGCTACTCATTTTAATTTAATTATAAGGTATATCCACGTTACTATAATCTGAAACATCTCTATATTATTTAAAGATTGTCATGAAAATATTCGATTTTATTTAAATATTCAGATCTTGTCAGACTAAGAACAATTACAAATTACTAAGAATTAACATTACCAATTAATCAATAAAGATTAAAACAAAATTTAATTTTTTAAAAATAATTTTAGCAATTCTAAAACAATTTATTTTAATTTACTTTCAGATATATTCACTCGAAAGAAAAACCTTTCAAGTGCACAGATTGCGGGAAAGGTTTTTGTCAATCAAGAACATTGGCTGTACACAGAATTCTTCACATGGAAGATTCTCCCCACAAATGTGCAACTTGCGGTAGAACCTTTAATCAAAGAAGTAATTTGAAAACCCATCTTCTGACCCATACGGACATCAAACCTTACAACTGCTCATCTTGCGGCAAAGAATTCAGAAGGAATTGTGATCTACGACGTCATACTCTCACGCATGCCTCTAGCGGCGGATGCGAGAACAACAACAGTTCCTCGTTTAGTTGCTCACCGATAGATGGCGCCCCTGCATCGCCTTCTAGTATCTGTGATTCGGGATTGGAGAGCGGTGATCAAGATCCCGGTTTTGATGATGATGAAGACAGTGATTCGTCAGCCTCTTGTGAAAACGAAATAGTGGACGTTGAAAATTAATTTTCATTTTATGAAGTGTGTGTTGTTCTGTTTTAAACTTTTTTTTTGTTTTGTTTTTGGAATAGTATTTTGTTTCTGAACATATTCGAAATTTTATATACGGTTTTATATTTATTGCTTTAAATATAGAGAGAACTAAATGTTAAGCCTTTTTCAGTTCTATTACTTCAAATTTTGTGTGTGAAATATATTTTTAGATCAAAAATTTGATCACAGCTAATTTCTTAAATTATATTTTTCATGAAAATTTTAAAAAATATATTAATTATTAATTCTATGGCAATCATTTGTTAGTGAATGCATTATGATAATCATAAGTATAATTCAAGAAATTTTCTTTACATTTTTTTAAAATTTGTTTTCAAGTTAAAAAAAAAGGGGGGGGGATACAAAGCTGTCAAAAACAGAAATTATTGTCTTAAATTTAAAATAAGTCCAATTTTAAAATACTTAAGGATATAAAAAAATCATATTTAATACGTAAATTGAACAGTATTAAAAATAATGACGATTCTTTAAAATTATTAGGTAATAATTACAAATTTTAAATGAATTTTGCAATAATTTCTATAATATCTATTATTATATTTACTAATTTCACTAAATAAAAAACGGATATTGTGATGATTAGGAGAAATATATATTCAAAAAAATTAATGCAGTAGAAATATTTTATCATAATTACGATTAATGACCATGCAATTAGATTAATACATGCTGTTTTGTTTTTACATACTTGAAACACTTTCTGTATTTTCTGTTAATAGTGATACATTTTTGTGTAGTTTTCTTTGATTTTCTTAGTAAAAAAATCAAACCATCGGGGACAAATAAACATTAATAAGAATAAGTAAAATACATCTTTATCTCCAAAGGAAATGCTATGCAAAACATCCCGTTTTGTACTTGGAAGGCCTATTTCCCTTTCCTGAGCACCAATAATATCTTCGAAAAAATAGAACAAATATTTACGAATATCTATAAATAATATGCAGGGTTATTCGTAATTCCCTCCCAGGTTTTGGAGAGCTATAGACGAGAGTACAGGAGAAAAGAACATACAAAAGAATTCAGGAAAAAATCAAGCTTTATTTACAAATTTTACAGGTGTCCTATATGCGAGCCCTTGGTCACTTGACACTCATCAATGCGACAGTCAGGGACGTCTTAAAACTCTTTGAGGCCCTGGGCCACCATGCAAAAGTAGGCCGTACCTGAGATCGTTAAAATTAGGCAGTATATAGTATGCATTGTCAAATACCCGTTTAAATGGTAATTTGAAAGAAATAAATGTGCACAATTCACAAATCTCAAATCCTAGGTACAAACCAGCTCGACCGATGGCCACATTTCAACTCAATGAGTTGAATGATTGTTTATGGTATAAGGACTAGGCCTAGATATATAGATAACGATCATCACATAATAATAAAGTCTTAACACTTTTGCCAGTTGGCATGCCCTTTGAAATTCCCTGTAGGAAATATTTGACCATTAAAATTATTCGGATCACATGATCTTATTAAGATAGAATCGAGAACTAAATGAGGCCCTGGGCCCAGTTGCCCATACCTTAGACAGGGGAGGGCAGACTTTTCCAGGGTGCTGGCTACTTCTAATTTTTTCAAGCTGTTGCGGTCCACCTAATGTTAGGGGCGCACACAACGAGGGGAGGGGGATCCACTGGTTCGGCCCCCCCCCCACAGCTTTTGTTTTCCCCCCCCCCCCCATTGACAATAATCTCATGTATATAGTACGTAAAATTTAATTAAGTATTTCTTATTAATATATTGTTTTATTATTTAATGCTGATTATTTATTCAGTAATTTATTTTTTACTGTTTTTGTTCCCGACTATCTACAAAATTAAAAAAATATATATATTTGACTGCGTATTGAGGTATGATACGAGAATGGTAGACTTTCGATCTTCTACCCCGCCTCCCCCCTTAAATATTCTTGTGTGCGCCAATGCCCAGTATCAATTGATGTATTTATTATCAAACAATTCATAATACGTAAAAAATAAAACGTTTTCATCTAAAAGTTTTCTTTGTTAAAGTCAGTAGAAGACTTCATACTTCAGCCAATCTTGAATATTTCCGTATATAATTACTAACTGCTAAAATCTTCAGGCAGTCACCCCGAAATGTCTTGGTGGTCCACCGGTCGATCGCGATCGACATAATGCCCACCCCAGCCTTAAGACGTCTCTGGCGATAGTCTAGTTTCTGCCTCACTCTAGTCAACATGGTGCTGTCAATGTTATTGCAGTTCTGTTACATCCCGCGGCAAAGGGAGTACGAAAACTTGGGTCTTATGTAAAAGACCAAGTTTTCGGATAACAAGGAAAGGATACTACATGCTGTCAATAACGTTGATAGTATCATGTTAACAAAAGTGACGCAGGAACTGGACTATATAGCATTGATATAACCCTATAAGACCCAGCCTGAAAATTCGAGTTGGAACACTCCACATTCCAGGCGGATAGTAAAAAAATTTTTATTATTTTTTCCAGTCATTGGAGTAAATATAAGTGTTAATAACCAGAAGAATGTAATATTTAAAAATAAAAATATTTCGGGTCTTAAGGTATCCGACTACGTTCGGAACCGTGATTTTAAAAAAGCGCGTAAATGGATAATTTTCATGGTATTTAGTGTTACTTAGATAGAACACATGTATAAAATTGTTTTTAAGGACATTTTGACAAAAAAAATTATTTAAATACAATATTTCGGCAAAAAATCAACTTAGAATAACCTTTTTTCAAAATATTCTCCTTTTGTGAAAAATGCTTCTATTATAATAATATTTTGTCTATATATAGCTTAGACCTCTGTTCAGAGGCTCAACTATGATTTTTGAAAAATTCACATTATTTTCAGAGTTACAACCCATTGAAATAATGATCGGCGGTTTTTTTTCTTAAAATCTCTTCCCTCTATTGTCGTAAAACATGGATAAACCCACTTCTAAGATATATATTTCAAAAATTCTAGTTGAGCTTCTGTACAGAGGTCTGAGCTATATACAAACGAAATATAATAATAGAAGCATTTTTCACAAAAGGAGAATATTTTGAAAATTAGTCATTCTATGTCCAATTTTTGTCAAAATAGTGTGCTTAAATAATTTTTTTTTATTGTAATACTATTCCTAAAACAATTTTATATACATTTTCTAATCTATATAGGTGACACTAAATATCATAAATATTATTCATTTATACGCTTCTGCAAATTCACGGTTTCGAACGTAGTCGGATACCTTAAAAGAATAAGAATGTCTAAACCGCACAAAACACACGATCGTGTGAGCTGGGTCTTAAAGGAGTATGCCGTGTGACCAAGAGTTCACATACAGAACATCCATAAAATATGGAAATAAAACGAACTTTTTTCTATGTTCTTTCTCGTGTGCTTTTTTTTAATACACTTTTATTAGCTTCATCTGTATGTAACGGAATCTTTGAACCGATTTTGACCCACTTTAAAAGGTCAGATTAATTCGAAATTTTGCACACTTGTCAAGGAGCGATGACAAACACAATAATTTAACAATTTTGTTCCATTGTCCTGATTAGGATCGTCAGGATTAATGATTTCTCATATCCAGATTTGGTGACTGATTTCAGATTTGGCGACTAAAATATTAAATTACAACCCTAAAACGAAAACGCTCGTGATTAATACAAATACCACGAAAAAAAATCTACAATAAAAGCGTGTGTTTTTTTTTTTTTAATTTGTAAGCTATCATTTTTATTTTTCTGTAGTCATCTTGGTTTTTTCTACAACAGCTTTCTGAAACCCTGGAGGGAATTATGAATAACCTATATTCTGCTCAAAATATATATTCTAAAAAATTAAATTGATATCACTACCTACATAATGCATTTTTAGATTATAATGCACATGTATGTGTATTATCTCATGTATGTTATGATACAAGTTTGTTAAAATACATAGATTCAAAATGTAATGAAATCTTTTAAATTGTCATCACTGTTCTTTCATTCATTTCAATTTTCTCTATTTATTATATCACCATTTATAACCCCCATATTTCGATTCGAATGAATCAATTAATCAATCAAAATTGCATTCAAAGATGTGTGTGTGGGGCTACGAGAAATATTTCAATAACGTTTGAAACTTCA
Source organism: Trichonephila inaurata madagascariensis (assembly GCA_019973955.1). Taxonomy (NCBI): domain Eukaryota; kingdom Metazoa; phylum Arthropoda; class Arachnida; order Araneae; family Nephilidae; genus Trichonephila; species Trichonephila inaurata. Next base: position 25,155 of record BMAV01000647.1, read on the forward strand.
AAAAAATGCTGATTTTCTTTGAATTCGGTTCTGTGAACTGCTGTTGAAAATGTTTTAAGTAAGTGAATAATGCCTTCAATGGAAGAGTGTATGTTTATGTAAATATATGAAAATGTATCTTGCAAATGCTGTTATGAAATTTATGTAGAGTCCTTTTAATTTGTTTGAAATATTTCAGCAATGAACTTACTTATTTGCTGTGATTATGAGTAATAAAACAAAGCTGTCTAATTGTGTGTTTTTATTTACAGTGAGAAACACAAAAGTGAACGTAACTCAATTTTTTTAAGAAAATGAAAATCTAATATTATAGAATAATTTTTTTTAACTAGTTATCTACGAAACCGAATGAATAACATCCTTTAATGAGATCGACATCTAATTCTAGCAAAAAATCAATGGATTTTGAACAATTTATCCACTAAAGCTGTCAGCAGGATGCACATACATCTCTTATGCAGAGATTGCATTATAACAAGTAATATAAAAAAAATAATAAAAATATGTCAATTCTTACTTAGGTCAACAAAGAAAATTTTATTTTAGTTACTTTTTATTAAATAGTTACAGTTAATATAAATATGCATATACATATGACAGAATCACAATATTAAATGGCAAAATAGAAAGCAAATTTCCTTGCAATTTTCTATTTTCCTTTCTATATAGGGTGTCGGACTATTTTATTTTTGTTAGTTACTATTTATTCATTAATTAAATTTAATTATTCCAATAAAATAGTATAGTAAAAAGAAATCATATTCTGAGAAATCAGACTATCTAAGGTGGGATTCGAACCGACGAACTTTGGATTAGAAGTCCAACACGGTGTCCATTGACCTACAGGAACACAAAGAGTGGTTTTCCTTTTTATATAGGGTGTTGGACTATTATTTTTGCTTGTTACTATTTAGTTATTAATTAAATAGAACTAATGAATTAATAGTTGAAAAAACTGTATTAACGTCCAGTGTTATCCACTATAAGTTTAAAAACATGTATTTGAACTTGAGTGAATGAATAAAAAGTATTTTATTAGCGATTGAAAATTTGAACAAGATATATATATATACATATATAAATAAACATATATAGAGAGAGTTCCAACTAATAGTAGGAATTGTGGGGAAAAAAGAAGAAAAAAAAGCGGCGAGGAATTTTCCTTATGATAAAAATTACAAATTTGTTAGTACATGGGGATGGGGAGGAGGTAACGCACAACCCCTCTCCTAGTATCCACAAAATATTTATGCCTTTATAAATTTATCAACTTAACAGATTTATCTATTTATCCAGTACGAACTTGCAAAGATTTCTCATATGTTTTATTGTGAAATATTTCAGACGCACAATACACACAAATGTTTATTTAAGAGAACCAGGACATCATAGAAGTTCAAAAAATCGATTTTTTTAATTTTAGTATTAAAACATAGTGTAAAAAAGGGAAAGGAACAACTATATTTTTCTCTTTTTAATTTTCATATTTTTTTTTTCTCGAAAACTAGTTTTACATAAGAGAAAAGGGGGAAAAAATTCGAGATTTTTAAAAGTTTTACGGTTTTTTCAGGTAAATTATATTATAATTTTATCAAAAAACAATTTAAGTATGCTTTGCTTTTTGTTTTATATATGTCCGTAAAATATTTTGTATATTCAAGAAATATTTTTGTAAAAAATGGTACCTAAATGAAAATATGTTATTAAAATTATGTTCATGTTCAGCTATAACGAAGAAAAAACATTTTTTTATTTAAAATTATACTTTTGTAACTCTATAAAATGTTTACAGTATCATTATGAGGTATATAAAAATAGGCAGGGAAATATTAGTCAATAGTATGATGTGTAATAATAATGCTATTTTTAGTTTTTTTCACTTTTTATCCAAAGCATAATTTTTTTGCCTTTAGGTACACTTTAAAAAAAAACTATTGCACTATATGATTCCAAATTTTTTTATTTCTATAAAGGATACCTGTGCATATAGTGAACCTTTTTTTAAGTTTAAAGTAGTACATAGTTTTAAAAAAAATAGTTTTATGTATTAAAAACGATTGGAAATAGAAATTTTCAAAATTACAGTTTTATAATTTTTTTAAAAAGAAACTGTCTTAATATTTTACTAAAAAAATAGGTTCACTCTATTTTGAGTATTATTTTATATATGTGCAAAAAACATTTTACATATTTAAGAAATACTTTTTAAAAAAATGATATGTAAACATAAGCATGTTTTATGAGGTCTCAAAAATTATGTCCAACTTAAGCAGAACAAAATATTTTTTTTGAACTGAATAACTAATTTTGTATTTCTATAGAATGATTAAAATATCTTTATTAAGATCACGAAAAAAAACTTAAGAGGAGTTGGAAACCTCTCTCTCTCTCTCTCTTTCTTTCTATACTGACAATGTTAAATTGGCTGTTTTCAATGTACCTTTTCTCAAAACCTGTTATATGTACTTGCTTGAAATTTTTCATACAATTAAAGTACACCTTTCTCATTATACTGAAATGAGCTTTTAGCTAACGTTGAATTTTTTAAATAAATTATGAAATATTTTATCAAACATTCCGAAATTTGACCTATTTTTCACTTAAAAAATTTGTAAAAAAATAAATGTTTGAGTTTTTTACAATAAGCTCATTTTAGTATATATTAGACATCATTATAAATATTTCATAAAAAAAATGTACATACCTGTGAACAGTAGTTTTTCAGAAAAGGTACAACGCACATTAAAATTTACATTTTGAGATAAATTGATTTTAATGTATACAGTGAGACTTCTAGTTGGCTAGGAAATAAAAAAATAAAAGGCTCAATTTAAAATAAAAGATACATGTTTTGGTTTATATCAGATGTTACACTTTTAAGCAAAAATGAAATACTTTGTTTACATTTTTCGCCATTCAAATGGGCGTGGCCCAGATTCAACGATTATTTAAAAATAGGTTTTAAGAGCTTCTAAATACCCTAGGGGTTAAAGTAAGGTATTTTTAGAAAGGTTAAAACCTATACAATTTGAAAATGTAAAAATCTCAAATTGTCAAAAAAATAAGATTTTAGCTTTCCAACACCCCTTAAGCTCTATTGGAATTATTTAAAGGTATAAGTTCCATAAATAAAGAGTTTAATTTTGTCATTTTACTCTTTCGAGCATCTCCTGATACCCTTAAAGCGGTTTGTCCCTCTTAAGATGTGTCCATTCAATCATATTTTAATAATACATATTAAAAATTATGGAACTTCAAAGAATTTATTTATTTCATATCGATTCACATAAGGCTAATTGCGTTAGAGCACAGATTCAATTACGTAGCTTGTGATATCAAACATTAAAAGGTTCTACTTGTTATAAAGAATTTTGTTACTGTTCTTAAGAAAACGTTTCCATTTTCACCAAGAGAAGTCTGAAGGGGGTTAGAATCTAAAGAAATCGTAAGAGTAAAGTTATGTGCTCGAATGTCATATAAGTTTTTAAATTGAATTTGTTTCATTTCAATCAAAATATCATGTGGATATTTATCAGATGTGACACACAAAAAACGCGACTAAGTGTATAGCTTGAAAAAAAGGGGAGTTGGCAACAACTGTTTTGGTGACGTCATCCCACACACATCCTCTGTCCATGTGGCCAGTTTCGTCTTAACCTATCACACCAGTTGGGAGTACTGCGTCACTGAGTGAACACGTCCAAATGCATTCTGCCGGGAAAATGTCAAATCAACATCAAGTTTCTTGTGAAACAAGAAATCAGCCACGAAAACATTTCAAATATTAATCCAGGCTTATGTAGATGAAACTTTGTCTAGTGTACACGTTTCTGAATGGCATAAGCGGTTTTTAGAGGGAACTATCAGCGTGGAAGATGATGAACCTGCTGAGCGCCCAAGGTATCCAATGACAGGCTAAAGCATTGCCAAAATTCGTGATATGAGCGGGTTCCCATTCACATCAGTGGTCAGACTATTAATCAACACTACTACATTGAAATACTAAAAGGACTTTCTGAAAAAATTAGGGG
>BMAV01000647.1:29285-99293 GCA_019973955.1 Trichonephila inaurata madagascariensis
GAAGAGTCAGTGTGAAAGATGATGAACCCGCTGGAGGTCCAAGATTAAAGACCAAAACGTTACTAAAATTCATGATATGACATCAGTGACATGTTCCATCGCACATCAGTGGTCAGACTGTTAATCAACACTACTAAACTGAAGTACTAAAACAGCTTCTTGGAAAAATTACGGTAAAAAGGTCAAAATTGGGGAGTGATGAATGACTGTTGCACCAAGAAAATGCACCCTCTCACATGGCCCTATCTGCCAAGCAGTTTCTGACCAGCAAAAACATTACTGTGATGGAGCATCCTCATTATTCACATGTTTTGGCCTCATGCTATACTTTTTTTCTTATTTCCTATAATTTAACCTTGCTTAAAGGGAATCCATTTTACCTTAGTTGAAGAGGTTCAGGCAAAAACGGAAAATCTCCTGAAGGGCCTTCCAAAAATCTCGTTCCAGAACTGTTCCCAGTAATGGCAGCACCGAATGCAAAAGTGTGTGAATACTGAAGGGAACTACTTTGCACGTGATAATGTCAAAAAGAACTGATTCTGTAAGTGCAGTTATTTATTGCACTTACAGAATTAGCAAAGAATAATGAAACAGTCTAGTGTTTTTTTTTTGTTGTGTGTGTGTGTGTGTCACACTTTGTATATCCGTGGAACGGTTTACTTCATCAAATATTAACGAAAATGTATACTACTCTTATCTCTAAAAGATATTTATGTTCTTTCTTTTGCTGCCTTCTAATAAAATCACTCAGATTCATCTATTAGGTCAACTTATTATTAACCACTTATCGCTCTATTTCGCATTTGCTGGCACTTCGTCTTATATTCTGAGAATTTCTTCTTCCCCCTTCTATATATTTTCCAGGGCTTCGAACCGTAATTTGTTTCATCCCGGTTCAACTAAAAAAAAATTGGGGTTCAGTCCCGAATGAATAATTCTATTTCAGGTATATTTTTATTTGCAATAAAAATATATAACATAAACAAAAAACATAATTCTATCAAAATTTAGAAGATTTTATTCCTTTTTTAGTTGGTACACTATGTGAAGTGATACAATTAACCAGCATGTACGATACGAGTGGTGCTGTAATGCGAAAAATTTAATTTAAACTAATATTGTTCTTAATTAAATCATCTATACTTCTGATTCATTCAACTAAATTAAATCTGTTATTTATAAGTAGTTTCATGAGAAACTGAAACAGAAAAGTCTAGTGAACATCAAAACAGGACGGCAAATTAGAAAATATTGATAAGTTGACTACAGTAACAAAAGGATTGAAGATATATCGAACCAAAATAAACAGATATATTTTTTTTTCGGTTCGAAGCCCTGATATTTTCCTCACTTCAGATATGTTTAAATATTAATGCCTATTTACATACATTTTAATTCCTTTACAGTCCAAGAGGTTCTCAAATCAATCGATGCCATAAAGAAGTCTCAGTGGTTAGTATAAACTTTAAAGGAAAATGCGGAGAACCTATTGTATTTCTTTCAGAAAATTCGAAATAAAAAGTGAAAGAATAAAAAATATTACACAAATAAGCAATGAAGTACTCACGCCTCACTTCACGTTAATCAATCACTGCTATTCGTTAGCAGTCTAACCTCTCTCTCACTAACTCGAAAGTTTATTATATAAAGTCTTAATTTACATAATCACATCTTCTTCAGAGAGAAGTTTTCAATAGAATCATTTTTAAAGACCTATTATTCCACAAGAGGACTATTAGTATGAAGAACGTGGATAGACACGTTATAATGTGACAACAAATAATTAGCAACACTTAGGTTAGAACAGATTAAAAGTATATATAAAAGGTATTTATGTATCTTATATCTATCTTTTTACTTTTCTTTTAACTTAAATTCTTCGTATGTAAGTTAAATTAAATATTTCGAATTCGTAGACAACATTGTTTCAGTAATAATTGTTTTCTTTAATATTATGCAAGAAGAAAATCAGTTTAAATTATAATAAAGGAGTATGAAACATGTTACATATCTGAAAAATTGGATTGATTCTAACAAAGAGGGAAATAGAATAATAAAATATGCTATTCTCTTCTGCGAGCAGTTGTCAATCTGAAAAAAGTGTATCCATTTTTTACCATTACACGACTTTATAGACGCTTTGACGCAAAGATGGGCATTAAGTCGATCGCGATCGACCGGTGGACCGCCAAGACATTTTGTGGGTGACCGCTTTTACTAAGACCTATAACGCACATACTAAAAAAAACATATTATGGAACACCGAAGGCAGCTAGACTAGAGAATTGATCTGTCACAATCGATGCAACTGTGTTTATCAAAACATATGATTCGATAAATGAGTAGACCACACATGTAACTTCATTGGAAGCGAACAATAACGCTTAACATGCCCACTGTCATTGTAGGAGGGAAAATCTATCACTGCGATGCTAGTAGTATAGAAATGATTTTCTCTCAACACACCAACTGAAGGGAAGAATAAACGTTGAGGATCAGCTCATCCCGCGATAACATGGGATTGGCTATTGAGACATCATACTACACCTCACGCATCCCTGGGATTTGGTTCTCACGTTGATGTCATGGCCTGAGATGACGTGGGAATTGGCAGCAAACAAATTAAGCACAAGTGTTGGTTTCAGATTCATCATTTCATGTATGCTTCTTGGTCACTGTATTGAATGCATCTTCGCTCCATGGTCTAATAGTAATTTGTCATATTTTAAAAAAGGAATACAATGTCGAAAACAGATGTTAAGAAAAGAAAGCATTCAATTATAATACAGAATGACCATACCAACGCCACTGGGTGGACCGCAACACCTTCATGCACCTCTGCTTTAATGTATCAAAAAAAAGGAAACATTAGCTAATTGATGTACATCGTTGTTTCAAACCAGAAATCCCTGAGCATTGTTTCCATGGAGGCCATTTTCCTAAAACAGATTCTGAAAATATTCCAATGCATAATATTCTTGAATTTCCTTTATTTCCAGTATCTTACTGGAAATAAAATACACCCAATTCGTTTTTTACACGGTAGATACGTTTCTTAGAAAACCATGCAAAAAAAAAACAGGTAAAAAAATACATGCGGCATATGGCTAATTTGGGGATATGTTCCACAACTTTAAAAAATCGTTTAAGATGAAAAATCTCTAAATATTTACCTATAAAAACCGTGCAAAAAAGTAATAATAAAATCCATGTTACTTATTTATAAAACAAAAACAATTCATTTTTATTTTTTTTTAAAAATTAAAATTAGTGTACAGCGAAAACTTAGTGTATAAGTACATACAACGCTTAAAAATTCAAACTAAAATTAGGAATAAAACTACTAACTAACAACTATTAATCGCTACTGATAACAAGTGTGCACGTTATTTTTCATAAACTGGATCATCAGTGGATGCGTCAGATGTCTGGCTCAATTGTCAGCTTTGATTTAAATAAAGAATTTCGTTCGTTATTAACGGCTTCTGTTGATACTTTTGTTGTTACAAAGTCTGCTATTAGCAGCTTTTTTTTTTTTTCTTCTTTTTTTGGGGGGGGGAGTCTCAAGTTGCTTATATAATTCTGGATATTACAGAAAACTTAAACTTTAAATCCCGCTCTAAGTCAAGATCATGAATAAGAAAATGTGTTCCGTACTGTAGCAAATTTCAAGCCCTCTCTAATTAAATCAGCTGTTAATAGCTGAACTTCACTTTCGACATGACATTATCAACACCTTTATTATTGTAAACTGTCATAAATTCGATTTAATCGTCCTCGTGCAAAAGACACGGATCCTCAATTTTTTTTTTCCTTAAATATTCGTGCTAAAACAAAAAAAAAAAATCTTTAAATTCGTGTACCGTGTAATTTTAAAATCGTGCAAAAAAGACCGTGTCAAAAAAGAACTGGGTGTACTCAAAATATATATATAATTGCATCAGAACTCAATTCATGACCTACTGTTTACAAGTTATGAGTATGCGACCAAATATTACTTCCCATTGAAATGTCCATCCGATTGAGAAATCCAGCTTTTAACAGTGCCTTAATATGTTCCTACATTTGTCTTATAGTTTGGCGTCTTAAGACTTCTTGAGGCTCTGGATCCCTTGTAAAAGTAGGACCCACCTGTGAGACAATAAGTAGACAATATATAGCAAATTGGCACTAATGGTAATTCGTAACAAATAAATGTATGTGATTCACAATCTCACAAGTCGACTGCCACCTTTCGACTAAGGAGTCATGACAGTGTATGGCAGTAGCGCACACAGGAATTTTTCAAGGAGGGTGTCTAGGGTCGCAAGTCCATCATTCTTGTATCATGCTCCTTTTGATTTTGTAGATTTTTGGAAACAAAAACAGTAAAAAACTAACTAGTGAATAAATAATCAGCATTAATTAATAAAATTAATCATGAATAACAAGTGCTTTATTAAATTTTACGTACTTTATACTTAGATTTATAATCAATCAAAAAAATCAAGGGCTTGGGGGGGGTCCGGACCCCTTGGACACCCCCCTTGTGTGCGCCACTGGTGTATGGTTGTTTGTCTAGAAGTAGACACAGGTGACGGACATGACATAATAATTCTGTCTTGCCACTATTACTAGTTGGCACACATATAGTTTAAAATTCCCAATTCTTCGGAGATTACACCCGGGAATAACATTTGACGTTTAAAATTATTCGGATCACCATCTTACTGAGGCCGAGTCTTGAACAAGACGAGTTCCTCTCCCTTCCGAGCCTGAGGCATTGATCCTATGCCTTAAAACATACCTGAACGTGAAGCATAAAACGTGTGTGCTGTGCGGTTCATTTTAATTTTCATTATGTTAATTTGAGGGATTTTATCCTTTTTCTATCAACACATTTACATTTTTTTTTCAATATCACCATATGAATCCATTGCCTACTGTAGCATTACCATAGTCAAAGCATTTCCAAGCCTGGTTTCAAAATCTGAATAAAAGGCAGTTAAATGTTGAACGTAGGTTAAAACGTCCTGCAGATTGTCTGTGACAAATTGAGGAAATTCGGGACCTCCAGTATTGTATACTTCTCTAGCTTAACTCTGGAAAAAAACGCTGAAATGGACTTAGTTTTAATAAAATTTATGCTGTCTCCTTGTAAGTGCAAATTTACATAATTAAATTTAGTAGTAAATAAATCTGTTAAATAGGTAAAATTTGGTTTCCACTTGATTAAATTTTCTTTTAAAACTTAAGTCACGATTTGTTTTAATGAGAGTCACTATCAAAGATCCCCACTTACACCTCATGGACCCCCAAATTATTTTTTCGCTGGCGTGGACCCCTTGCAAGTCGCAATAGACTCCTGGGGGTCTATATAGACCACTTTGGGAATCACTGATGTAGATTCAAAAAGGATCAATAAATAGAAAATTTTATAAAGTAATGTTTTATCTATCTAAAAACAATTCAATTTTAACGAAAAATGTGGTGGTTCGAAGTTGAACGCGTTTTCTGACCACTTCAGCAAGTTGAGTTGCTCTTCGTGGCCGTGACATGCACCTCATTTTATACAATCAGCCATTAAGCTCTACCCTCTCGGTAAGTTGTATGCTGATCATTTGTATATACACACATACACATAAAACGCATTTAATACATGTATTATAAACACACATATTTTTCATGGTGCATTTTTAAGAAAATAAAATATTTATCATAATGCAATAGATATATGCAAAAGCACGTATTGAAAATATTGAAAAATAAATAATTTAAAAACCTCAGAACATAATTTATTTTATGTATTAGAAAGACCAGTGCAATTTGAAATGACAAGAAATGATCACATATTTGAACAAAAAAGAATTTTTACGTGGTGAACTTAGCCGCGTAAACAATTGTCCGACATTACAAAATAAAGGAAACAGGCATGTAAAAAAAAAGCTATAAAAGCTTGTTACAACAAACATGAACTTTTCAATTTTAGAACATAACATAAAATTTTGCAACACAAAAATTAGTGTTCCACAACAAATAACAGCTTATCAGAACAAAATGAATAATCTCCTTTAGAATAACTGGTGAAATGGCATCAGTTTAAAAATCTCCTCCTCCAGCCAAAGCCTTTGGTGGGATATAATCCGGAAGCTCGTTCTGAAATTGCAACATGTTGTAAGAACCATAAACCCGTAGTAGTTTCTGTATTAATATTTCCTTCTCATCTTCCGGGAGGAAACAACTTCGGGCGGCATTGAAGTTCTGTAAGAAATAAACATATTGTTACGAATTTTGTGTATAGAATACTTAAAATAGTGTGAATAATTTATATCTTGGCGTGTAATACGTTTATATTACTCTATGTTGTATTTTTTTTATGTTAAAGTTGTAATATTCGTAAACAACGCCATTAATTTCATTATAATGTCGATTCAATGGAAACTTGGGTTTTCTCGAAAGATCCTTGAGGCGTATAAATAGGGACTCGCTCATCGAAAAACTTAGCCTTGTTTGACCGTTGAATAGTAGTATTGTTTTGACCATGAAAAGTCAATCAGCGATTAGTGATTACTTCGGCTGTTAAGTAGGACGAGCGGTGCTTGTGAGAATAATCTTTAACATACTTGTATTTTAGACACTGATAATTGTGTATAAGCACTGTTGAAGATGTGAAGAACTTCCGAGATTTACTCAGCGAATTCGAACACTGTATCATGTATTTCAAGGATTGTTTTTCGACAATAAATTTCCATCTGTCCTGAAGAACTATCTTGTTCTTTGCGACTGTTTGAATAAAATCCCCGATCTACGTAGCAATATGAATTACTAACTGAAACATTTAACTTTGCAAGAAAATTTAATATCATCAACATATCATTAAGCTGTTAAAAGTGTACACCGGAGGAGTAGAAACAACCTACTGTCGTAACAGATGGCACTCTACACCAGAAATGATGGTTGAATACGTTTCTATATAACAAAGGCTAATTTTAAAAGTTGACTCAGACCTTTTCACACATGGATTAGATCGATATCTACTTCAAGACTAAAATGGGATTCATCGTTGAATCTTTGTCTACTTGTAGCCCTGATGATCGTCTACGACTACACTAATGATGTTACGCAATTAAGGATATACATTTTAAAGGACCCTAGTAGAGGGATCTCGCCACAACTAAGCTTCGTGTGTGTGATTTGTTGAAAAGTACTACAGGTGGTATGGAAGAGGATGTGGCACGTTACAATAATCTCAATGGATCGGTATTCGATCTTGTGTTGCATTAGTGCCCTTTTGACTTCCAGAGCCTTCATTCCATCAATCAGTTCCTTCTACCAATCATTGTTGCCAGCATCTATTTGCGACCCTGTCCGAACGGTGTAGGTGATGTTCTATTGTCAGTATGGCCAACCAGTATGGCGCATCCTGACTATAAGACCACTTTCAAAGCCATCCGATTCGCTATAAAGTATTCGACAACGTCATAACGGCGTTGTTGGTTACGGCTTCAGGAAACTGAAAAGTCAACAATAAGAAATATTACCTGGTTTATGAAGTGCTAGTTGTGTAGTAAAAACGCGACCCCGTAAAGTTATAACCACCCCAGAGTTTAATATAATCATAGCTGTGGCCAATCCCAGATAAAATACCAAATCCGTTTTTTGGAACATACATAAGGATGATTGATGAGTATATGCTCGTATAGTAAAAGCTGCCGTAAAAGGTAAATCACAAGATTTTACATACTTTGGAAAAGTCATGATTACTAGTTATCGAGCATTGATTATCGTATAAGGACAGATCGACGCAATACCTTCGATATATTGTCAGCTCAAATGAATCAGCAATGCACAAGTAAACTACAAAGTTAATTGTTTAACGTTATTGTTTATTGATTTCTGCAGCGACATGTGATTAAAATACCCCGTCACCAAGCGTTCACTGTAAGAAACATTGTAAATTGGCATTGAGATGCAAATATTAAACAGTAAAACAGTGGGGAAAGGTTACTTTTTTCAGATGAGCCTGGTTTCTCACTGCATTGAGTCGATGATCGCTGGCGTATTTACCGAGGATCGGTAGAAAACATGCTTCCACAAACCCCTGCTGGATGCCATCAAAATAGAAGAAATAGTGTAATGGTAGGGGCATGTGCGTTTTCTTAACATATTTTGAGTTCCTTAATTTCTTTGAAAGGTATTTTCAACAGCCGTGCACACTAATCCACTGTAGCTGATCAAGTATACCCCTACATGGCAATTATGTATCCTGCAGATAATGAGGTCCTTCAACAAGGTGATGCCACTACCATGTGACTTAAACTGTCTGTAATAGCTCTAGGAGCATGAGGATGACTTCCATTTACCAACGTGACTGTCTTATTCCCCAAATCTGAACCCCTTTGAAAATTTGTGAGAATATTAAATTGACACATCAGATAGTAAGGCCTGTAACCTCGAAAATTCGGGCGTTCTCACGGTCAAATATTCTAGTGAAAACTTTCCACGCATACATTGAATCCATACTCAATCGTTTAACTGTTGTTTTAGGTACAAAAAGAAAGTATTACGGATATTCAGTAAGTAATCATAATATTATGATTGATTGTGTGTATTAAAGACTCTAGATTGCAACCATAAACCGGATTTGGATTATACGTCACACTTTTAAAGTAGCATCGTAAATATTGCTTATACGTTATTTCTATTAGTGATATTCATGAAAAATGCATTCTTATGAATTTATATCATTACTATAAGTTCCACTCCATAATTTTATAATTTTATACTTTTAACAAAATACTTTGAATAACATTTAATTCAAATCTCTTAATGTAAATCTATTAAATGATCACTAATAAAAAAAATTAATTCGTAAATGCATATGATTTTAAAAATACTTACTGCTCTTATAAAATGAACTTCTTTTAAGCCAAAACCACGAAGGAATTCATATTCTTGATCTAAAGTTTTCCGAATGAGTGTTGGGTCGTCTCTGCTAATAGAGAAGTTCGCATCGTCTTCAGCAAATCTGTTAAAATAATAATAAAAAAGAGTTTCAAAGAAATAGCTCATAAAACAAGTTTAATGACAGACTAGATGTGCTGTCTATTCTTTCGCATAAAAAGAAAGCAGAGTCTGGACCAACTCTCAAATATTCCCTACAATATAGAGAACCTTTAGAAATGTAAAAGCCTTATCACACACATATGAAGAGTTGCTGTAAACAAAATGGCACATTCTGACGTCAGCCGCGCTCTATTCTCATTGAAAAATTACTCGCCGAATTTTCCGCTTTGGAAAGCGAACATCACTGGCGTAGCTAGTCCTGAGTGGGTCATGTATCTAAATTCTTTGGGGGCTCTTTTTTGAAAATGAGAACCTCTGTTAATTAGGATTTCTGATAGTATTTTTTTTATTTTTAGATCACATGTATTGAGATCCCTGTAGCTTAGGAGCCCCGTATCCTTGATACGATGGTAGCTACGCCCCTGACGAGCATCCAATATCATTTCTATTATTCCACTCGCTCTTTTGTTGACTGTCGTAAACAGAAATGGAACTGCATTCTGTTTAAAATATTATACGTCATTAAAATATAGTGTGTCATTTCTGATGCGTTTGACGAAGCCGAGGCAGCCATCTCGTTTATGACGTAGGGAGCCGAAGAGCCCTATTGGCTGGAATTTCGAGCAATTCTCTCAGCTCATTAGAAAAAAGTTGTTCGAAGCCGTTGCTATGGCAACTGGACAAAAAGTGTTCGAAAGGGTTGCTTGAAAGAAAAATTGCTCCAAATACGAATACGTGTGCTAAGGCCTTTACATTCTTGATACAATACGTGTTTTAATTTGTATTGAAGTAATAATATTTCTCGCATTTTTCCTATAAGGTGTTTTAATACTTTTAGTGAAAGAGCGCTTAAAAATTATGAAACTATTATCATACCTACAGAAATAATATGCGGTTGTAGTAAAGAACATAATTTCAGAATGAAAAGAGAAAATGCATTATAATTTTTAAAAGTAGTGGAAGATAATTTAATGTATCTAAATCAGTGGTCACCAATCCTTAGAGTTTCATGGACTACTAAATGTATAATTTTATATTTGGTGAACCTTTAATATGATTGACCACTATACGATGGATCACTATAACTGTATTGTCACTTATTAGCATCTCTATTTACATTTCCATCACTGAAAAAAGCACGAAAAGCAAGAACAAACTAGCAACTAAAGCAATATCAACGAGTTGAAGTGGCATGCCGCCATTTTAGTATGGTTGCCAACTCTGACTCTCAAATTTCACTAGATATGCCTATAAAGGTAGCAAAACAATCGGTAAACTCAGAAGAAATTTCGCTAAAAGTAGAAACTAATTTGTTTTTCAAAAAAATATAATCCATACTTCATAATGCGTTTTGCTATTTTTCGTTTTTGAAACTGATTCTGCATAAAAATATAAATAATATCCCAATTTTTCTGCGGACCATCGAATTTTTTTTATGGACCACTAAGACTAGTCTGTACACCACTGGTTGAATCTCTCTGATCTCTGTCTATACATAAATAATATACAGTCTCCAAGGATCAATATGGTCTTTAACCTAATTTAATGCTTGAAAGGCAAGTAAATAAAAACGATGAATTCACACCTGCATAATAATCGCTAAAGCGTTTAAAAAATTAATGGAAATTTCCATAAATAAAATCGTTACAACACAATTTTATATGGTTAAATCATACTATTCGCAAAAAGCAGTGTCTCTGATATAAAAACAAAATATTTATCTAACTGGTTAAAACAAACGAATAATCTAGTTGTTAACAGTTTGAGAATACTCATCAGAAACTTGAACAATGACACAAAATAACGAAAATAGTCTTTGTGTCTATTGAGCGCCAGAACCTAACAGCCACTTTTGGAAGAACTCAAGTTGGCGGCATTTGACACAGACACTCAAATTTAGATATCGTGCCTTCAATGAACATAATTGTCGAATATAAAAATGCAAAGAATTAAATGTGCTAGCCATGTTATAATAACGAACAAAGAACGTTCAACACAGAAAATCTTTTTGGTCAAGCCCACTGGAACAAGAACTAGGGGTCGACCCAATGTCAGGTGGGTTAACTGCTTATATAGGGGTTTCCCTACCTTAAGAGTGAGTAATTGGAAGACCATGGCCAAAAAATTTTGAGGCCTGAAGGAAGATTTTTGAGAGAGCCAACACCCGGGACTGTCGCGCCATTGAAGATGACAATTCGAGAAATTACTTAACATGGTTGCAGACTCTTATAATCGGTTGATACGTCTTTCGACTTTTAGTTAAAATGGATACCCAAATGATGCCAAGTTTGAACAAATTAGAACATAATACTCATAGATACTCTTTTCTGAAAAAAAAATTAACATCAAATATTCGTAAAATTTCTTAAGGATTGTAAGATAATTCTAGTGTTGCTCACTTTACAATGGGATGCTTGATGTCGGATAAGGGAACTGATCCAGTCAGCACACTAGAATAGGGACAAACTTCAAAGTGAACTTCATGATCCAAGCAGTACCCATAGATATCCGGATCTTCCACGACGTGATAGCCATGGCCGATTCTTTCAGCAAACATTTCCGACACAGCAGTGCGAACGTTATTGGCTGGTCCAGCCTCTCCGGCGTGAGCAGTGCGATGAAGACCAGCAGTAGCGGCACCCTGAATGAGAAAAGTTCATAAGTATATATGTATAGGTCCAGCCAGTGGTGCACACAAGGGGGGAGGGTCCATGTGTTCGGACCCCCCTTCCCCCATAGCCCATGATTTTTTTTTTCCGATTGATGATAATCATATGCATACAGTACGTAAAATTTAGTTAAGTATTTGTTGTTAGCAGCTTATTTTATTAATTAAATAATTTACTTTTTACTGTTTTCGTTACCGAAATCGACAAGAGGAAAAGAACATGTTTGGCGGCGTTTTGAGGTATGATACAAGAATAATGGACTTCGTCCCACCCACCCTAGAGAAATTTTTGTGTGCGCCACTGTAGCTAGCCATCACTTTTAGAATTTTTGGAAAAATTCTCATCAATTATTATTTTACATTAATCTTAATAAGAAATCTTATAACATCAGTATTACCGCATTTGTTATTTGACAGATATTATGCAGTAAAATAACATCGTGAATAAAAGGCTTAAAAAAACTTCAAATTCATTTATTGATCATGCAGTTAGCTGGGTAAAACCCTATTATATCCCACTCCTTAACAAATAATTTTTTTCAAGCTACACCAAAAGGGCAACAATGCGCAGTTTTAAAAGTCGAGACCATAAAAACTGGGAGAAACATGGCGTTATGTCCGAAGGAATAAAAATGGAAAATCTCATCACTTTAAGAACCAAGACAGTATTTAGTTCTTATAAGTAGGATATTAATGATATTTTAAAGCGTATAAAGTGATGTCTCCGAAGGGCAAAAATGGAAAATTTTTAAGACTTATGGTACAATTCCATGAAACATTTAGCTTCTAAAAATCGAAATTCAGTACGTTCCGAAAGAGAAGAAATTGATGTTCGAAGGGGAGAAATTGAAATTTTTAAGATTTTGAAAACAAATACCTGGAAAATATAGCTTCTTGAAAAAAAAAATAAGAACAAAAAAAAAAGTTAATTAAATATTAAGAACGTTTTAAAGAGAATAAATCACGCAAACCTTTGGTCAAAACACATACCAATCAAGCACTGTATTTTTGTTAATGTGAAACTCTTACACTACAACATTCATAACCCTTCCAAGCCGATATCCCGTAGCAATCAAAACTTCACTCATACTCAAATTACATTCGCTGAAACACTCTACCTTTTCTCGTGTTCTTACATTTACAGATATTCTATAAATGATAGTGTAAATGTTTGCAGATATCCTGTAAATATCTCTTACTTTCGAACGGCATCTCCATTCAAGACCATGAATTGCATTCTTCCTTTCTCGCAGATGCATACCATTTTCCCACAATTCGGACATTCCTACTTTGCTGCGATCATACCTTCTTAAACTCACAATTCAATACTTTACTTATTTATTTATTTGTTACAAAATTATCTTTGTTTTTTTGTTTTTTTCTGGTATTTGTGTTTGACAGCATAAGGAAATATGTTTTCATTTCTTGCTAATGTTTGTCTTTAAGATATATTTGGAGTTGTTTATTTATTTTTTTGGCCAAATTTGATAAAAAAAATTTATTATGAAGTATGTCATTGAAGATCGCCCAAATTAGTCAGCATTACCAACAGGTATGTTTTTCAAGTTGTCTACACAAACTACTCTTTTCGATTTCAATACCCCTGCTCCATCTGTGAAGAAAATAAAGTTCAAGATTTCGATTTCGATAACACTATGAATACTCAAATAGAAAGCCATGGTATTTTTAAAAAGTCACAGATTTTTATGTTACTGTCGCTTACTCTAAAAGCATTGATGGTTTCTGGTTCTGCAAAACATTTTGCTTCATCTCCTGCTACATCGATTCCAACAACTCCAAATCTCTTAAATTCAAGGCATAGTTCCAAAATTTCAACAGACCACTCTAAAAAGAAGATTTTTAAAAGCATTACTTAACGTTACAATAAAATTACATATTAACCTATCATAATTACTGCAATTATTAATACAATAATTATAATTCAACTAAACAAAAAATAATAGAATAAATATATTATGTTATCAGAGAAACTTATATTTTTAATACCAAACAATATGGGAAATTCCATTGAAACGTTACTTTATTTCAAATTGATTTTATTTTTCTTCGGTCTGACAATACATATGAAATCTGAAGAAATAACTAATATATTGATTGAAAGCACTAATATATCCATAAGAAAATCCGGTACTTCTTTATTATACCGTCGATCCATTTCGTTAAATCTTAAGACATCGCTAAATGCTGCGATATACAGCCCACAATGGTCACCATCTCCGCGCACGTTTGAACACTATAATAATAATGACAGCAATTGTCGACATTTTTTGAACTGGCGATGTCTTTTGTTTGGCGAAATTTGTCGACTGTATAATACATAAATATCGAAGATCCTGTAATAAACCTGGAAAGTAAACAAAGCCATGATGGAATGATCACAGTTGAGATTCTAATTAGAATCAAGGAAGTTAATGGACTATTTTTAAAAGATATCCAGCATTACAGAATTTTATTTCTTATAAACAAAAGAAAGCAAGTTATAAAAAAATTCAACGGTGAAGCTAAAAATAGACACGTATGAGATACGTTTATATTATGAAAAGTACCATCTCAATAGTAGTAAAGAATTGTGGGACAGATTTAAATGAATATTCGGAAAATTTTATGTCAGGCAAAGGTTTCGTTAGAGTGTGAGGGAAGGGTTGTTTTAAATTAAAATAATTCACAAAACAATATCAGAGCCTTTGGGGAGCATTTTCTTTCTCTTAACTCTTTCGTGGGCCTTGGAAAAATTATTGCTTATCTCTACATGATCGTACAAAATACATCTGTGGAAGCGCAAAGCCCATTATAATATATTGACCTTGCTATTATAATGATGGGATGATGTGCGCTTAGCCAGGGTGAGAAATCATATGCCAAAGATAGTTTCCAACAATAGACGATGTAGGCAATGTAACAGAAAGGGACAAGAAAAGAGGACCAGCTACATGTGTTCAATACTCAAATTCACAACTCATTCACAAACTGTAAGCTAAGTGCGAAATAAATGATGTGGCTATGAGTGTTTCTCAATTTAAATAAAACATTTATTAAGCTATTTACATGGATGCATAAAAAAGGTTAAATATAATCGCGCACGCTCATAGCCGTCTACTTCCTCCAAACGCATCTAGAGGAATTCTCTATCCCTCTCTTTTCGGAGAGCTTTTCCTCCCCTGTTGCCACCAGAGTAAAGAGAAACCAGGCTCACACCACTCCTCGGGTCAGTCCCCCCTTCGCTCCTTGGGTGCCTAAGATAAATTAGGCGCTCGCTCCTCCTCGGGTCAATCACTCCTTCGCTCTTTGGGTGCTTTCGCAACAACATGTGTGCGGAATGTGATGCATTGAACATGCTTCTCATCTTTTCATGGCAAATAATCACCATTAAATTTAGTTTTTTTTATGGTTGTGAAGGGTTCTTTGGGAAGTATTCTTCCCACCCTTAAAATTTAAATGTAAACATAAAATTCGGCAAAATAAAATATAGTTCCTTAAATGCTATTGTTTAACTCTTAATAAAACATAAGAAACTGCGAGAAATTCAAAAGAAAAATAAATGGTCCACGAAAGGGTTAAGCAAATTTAGAATGTAACTAAATTAAGAAGAAATAATTTTGAAGATTATAATATAAAAACTATGACTTAGAAAATGTTTTATAAATTCTACATTACTTTACCTTATTTTGAACAATACTTTTAGATTTTTATTTCCATTTAAATAAGGATACTAGGTCAATTTATACATTATTTTCTACAATTTTTTTTTTTAATTTCTAGGATTTTGCAGAATTTTTACAGTAAAAAAGACTGGTAAGCAAGCGAAACATCATTAAAAACCGTTAACTGGAACTTTAAGACATCATCTGACGTAATGGGAAAATAACTGATTGATATACGAGCTGTATTACTGTCCTTGTAACCTAGTACAAATAAATGCTGTTACGAACTCTAGACCCGTTCTGAAACTCTAAGTGGCAACGTTGACAGATCCGAGGTACTGCGCCTGCACGAGTGCCACGCCAGGGGATTCTGTGATTACCTCTCGACGAGAGAGAGGTCGCTTAGCTCCACCAACAAGATTAGTATGGGCATTTTCTTCGGTGATTGTCTCGCATCGGGAGAAGATAGTAAGCTCCACCAGCGAGCTTTCTGAGGAGATAATTCAATGATTGTCTCTCGAAGAGAGATCTGTGAGGGATTTTGTGTGAAGGTCTTTGTATCTGCCGAAGGCAGATGTGTTTGATGCCACCTTGGCCAATAATTTGCTTTATTTCTCTAAAATTGTCAACAAACTCGGGAGATTTATGATTCTTACTTAAAATGTGTATAAAGTGTAATATAATTTTATGTTGTGTGACCGTGACCCAATAAACTATTAAAATATCCTTCAAGCGTCATCAACTGACAAGCCTAGGACATTACAACACAAACCGAAACTTCATAAAGTAGTAGGTAATCTCTTAAAATAATTAATATGACACAAAATCTCGAAATGTAAATAGCTACATATAGATAACTAAGGGACATTTAAGAGGATGGGCCAACTGGGTAAGGGTTCGTGGCCTCGGTATCGGGGGGGCCTTGTCACGTTCTTAACACGGCCTCGATAAAATCATGATCCAAATAATTTTAACCGACAAATGTAATTTTCAAACATATTCTCCGAAAATTCTGAGAATATTCTCTAAATTTCGAATTATACGCCCATGCCTTAAGTGGTAAGAACGCATTATTATGTCATGTCTATCGTCCTAGACCTACCACCATACACTATCATTTAGTCGAAAGAGGCAATCGATTGAGTTTTTTTGTGCGTCACGCACATTTATTTGTTACGGGTTACTGTTTGTACGAGAATATTACAACATATGCTACTTACTGTCTTTCTAAAAGAGTCGCAGGGGATGCCTAGTATTGCATAGGGGCCCAGAGCCTCAAAGTCTTAAGACGTTACGTTATAGATATAAAATTTCAATTTTCGAGAATAACATATTTTGCATTTCTGATACCAACGACGTGAAATAAAATGAATAATATCCAAAAACATGGATTTGCTACATGTCTTTAGACATTTACTCAACTTAGCTACCATTAGAATATGATCCACATATTACACACAGAAAGCTCAATGCTTACTAATAGAATGATAAAAGAATAGCATAGTCTTTCCTAAGCAGACATCTGCGTTTTGCTTACCTGGTTTACCTCTGAAGCAGCACAATATAGTTCTCACGGTGATTTTGAAGTCAATCATTCCTCGAGATAGACCTTTGTTCACGCGCATAACCACGTCTTTGGGAGAGAGTGGACCCAAGGGCACCTTAACAGGGCCATGCATGGAGGACAACAGATGAGGGCAATACCGAACTTCAGAGTAAAGAACCCCTTCCTTGGCAGCATCTTCACAGAATTCATAAGCGACTCTTTCTATGGCCTCACCGTCGCCACTGAAAGAACGAATTTATTCACAATGAAACGTATTCTTCATATTAAGCTTAGAGAGGTTTTAGAAAGCGTTTGGAATATTTCAGTGCACAGCTAGAGATTTATTTTCCTTTAAGGTATTTTGAATTGGGAGAAGTTCAATATTTTTGGAAACTTTTAACATTTATATATTAGATAAATAACACTACGTTTCAGAATATGTCATTTATTGAGATTTCATAAGAGTATTAACATGCTGAGAATATTTCCATCTGTTTAAAGTAAAAATTCATAAAAAATTTAGAAGGTTCTTGTGTACATATTGAAACACGCAAAGTGTGTTGTTTTCCCCGCAGTGATACGTTGCTTGTGGAAAATTGAGTTTTTCAGGAAAAGTGCTTTTCCCAGCATGAACTTGGGGAAAAAAAGATCATGACCCTAGAAGCTCAGATCATAGTTACGAGATTGGTGACTTTATCACCCTTAGCGGCAAAGTTAGTGAAAAACCTTCAATAAGTCACTAGGATGGACCGTTCTGGAAATTTCCACGAGGCTATATAAAGGTCAGTGGAGTTTAAAAGGGAGAGTTTTGTTCTACTTTAATTTTTAATTCAATAGTTCTTTTATTTCAATAGTTTAAATTTTTTTTTCTCTGAGAAGGGCAATACAAGTCCAAAAGCTTACTTTCAACAACCAATAGGAACCTTCAACTCAAGTCCCCGAAGTATTCCCTCTCTCAAGTCACCCCACTGGTCCCTCCTCCAGAAGCCACACTTCCTTCCACCAAACCATGCTGACAACACCAGCCATATCACAGATTATGATAAAGAGCGGAGGACTGCGTCCGCAGTCCAGTCACTTGTGGATTAAAACAGCGTAAAAAAGGTGAGTCAGTTGAGACCAGAATCTGCTTGGGCGTTGACTACGATAAGACAGAGAGATTTTATCTGTCTGAATTTTCTTTCTAGTGGAACTGTTCTACAGAGACGTTGTAAAGCTTATTCATAACAAGTGCGTTTTGCACGATTGCAAATAATCTGTTACAATATTTCTTTGGGGATATACGCCGATTTATCTTCGTCTAGTCATCTGCTCGTTTTTGTCAATTAATAAATCTGTTATTATTCAAATAATTTGAATCCTCAACTTCTTTCCCCTCCACTCAAATTTGCAACAATGCAATCATCAAATATGCTTATGACGTAAAATTATTTGCACTCGTACTGTAATAATAATCAGTGTAAAATTTTAAAAAAATTTTACACACAGTTATATTATTTTATTTATATTTAAATTTAAGGGAGTAATGAAATTTTTAAAAATCGTTTTTTAAAGCTTTTGTAACATATTTACTTTGGGAAAATGATATTTGCAACATCTTCAAATATATAATTAAATTCTATTTAAACTATAAGATTATGCCTGTTAAAGAAAACCTCTTCTCTCTTCTGTAGTGTTTTTAGTCTAGACCTAGATAGTTTTGTTTTTTTTAGAATTCATTGTTAAAATGTTGAATTCTCTAACTGTACATTAATAATTAATTTGTGATCAAAATGTAATGAAAAAGATTGATATTTTTTACTAAATTACCCATATTTTAACCAATCATAATGCTTCTTATATATTTGTACATTTTCTTGTTTGACATTTCCAAAAATATTAAAATAATCTTAAAAATCAAAATAATTGGTACTTAGGTATTATACCATCGACCAATTTCGCCAGACATCACCAATTTAAAAAAAATGACGCTAAATGCTATCATCGAGCCAGACAAACGATGGAACGGGGGCGTGAGAACGATTTCCATTATTAGCGAAGCGTTGTTGCAACATTTTTAGACGTCTTTTGATTTGACGAAATTATTCTACGATTTATAATACATAAGTAAAAATAATTCTAAGAATAAAAATTTAGAATATGACAACACACCATACAATCAATCCTCCCCCAGAATTGATTGAAAGATGCAATGCTTTGGTACAATAAGCAGTAAATGTGACATTTTAGATATATATAAAGTTGAAAACACATTCAAAATAAATTGCTCCAGAGAGAAGCTCGAATTTAAGCTTTTAGAGTTTCTTATTGCAAAAACTGTGCAAATTTTATAAAATTAGAATCAAAAATTTTAATTTCCAGTCGTAAATTTTTTTCACACCTGGAAAAGAAAGTCAAAAGAACTTCGCCCTTTTTTTCGGGACGGGGGTGAGAATTATCTTTTAAACAAAATATACTGTCTATTCAAATGAATGTATCTTTGTTTACATACTTGTAGAAATAAAGGAAAACTTACGCAATAACAGGCAAAAATATGGAGAAGGGTTTCAAAAAATCGGCTAAACTTGATGGACATTTAATGGAGCAAGCATCAATAAGATCGTCTAATGATTTCGTTGGGAGAGTAATTCCTTTTTTCCTATAATTACAAAAAATAAAATCACATTGAGCTAATAAAGCATTTAATTTGACATAGTAGAAACACATAATCTATACACATTCAATATTTCATGATATATTTAGTTTAATATATTCATATACCTTGAAGGAAGAAGAACGAAGAAGGAAAAAGAAATTGAATGCAATAAATATGAGGGTAGATTTTGATTTATAATTCTAAAAACATTATTATTTGCCCCTATTTCAGTTTATATAAATATGTATTATTAAAAATATAGTTATATAATGGTTGAACGCTCTTTTAACCTGGCATCGTGAGATACACTAAATCGAGTAGCGAAATAACCCATTAACGGGCACAAAGCTAAAATACACTATTCTGTGATAAAGTACTTGATAAACGTAATGTTCTCATCCCCTATAAACATTATTTAGTCACAAAAAAAAAATATCTGAACAAGGTTTTTTTCCTGGGTGGTGGCTAGACGTTATAGTCACTGCGCACTTAGGACATTTAACTTACTTTTCGGGACAGAAATAATAAATCATATTACAATGAACTTTTATGAAAAATTGACATTTATGTAATAACTATTTCAATAACGATCAAATACAAAGTATAAGTGTAATTAAATAATAATAGAATAATTGTACAACATAGAATACTTGCTCTAAGAATATATATAGAATACTTAGAATACACATTGAAATTGGTATATATCCACATTTTATATTTTGTTTAATTTTTGTGTAAAAGGTTAGAAATAAAGTAATATTTTTGAGAATTTTAATTAGTTATTTCACAAATTTGATGAGCTATTTACTGTGGAACTTTATAATATGCAAACGTTTTTTCCGAGCAGAAAAGCTGTAATGAAAGATTTTCGTACCTGAGAATCTTGTACCACATATTGTAAACAAAGTTTTTTTATATTTCCCACTCCCAACATTCTCATGTGATTCTAAATACTCTCGAGTACAGGAAAAGTGAAAATTTCTAGGTCATTTTTCTGTTCTAGGTGGGCAGTAGATAGAGCTTCTATCCACATATAAAAGCTTTCCAAAAACCTAAATTAAACCTTTTTTTTCAATTGCAAACTTGCTTAATTCATTCAGATGAGAGAAAATTATACTTACGACATGTCGAAATTATTTTCAAATATCAGAAATTTTATTTATAGTAATCAAAATACAATTTGTAGATTTGCACCGAGAAACACTGTTTTTAACTACCCATCAGGGGGCATGAAATGCAAAAAAAGGTATCGTCCTGCCATGTCTATTGATTTTTATGCGTTTTAGCTTCAATTAACTCAGGTGAATGGACTAAATATCCATCACCCGCTTGGAGAAAAAAATTTTAATATGTGGCTAGACGTATTAGCCACTGCCCGCTAAAGCAGTGGTTCTCAAACTTTCACTACTGGCGACCCAATTTTCAATCATAATTTTTATCGCCCCCTCCTAAAAATAATAATGTATTGAATGCAATAATAATGCACTTTGGCGCTAAAGCTACAATACGATCATAATTATAAACCGTACAAATTAACAAGATAAGTATTAAATTTTGTATTTGTTACTTTTAAGTAATATATATTTTTATTTTTTATTTATTTTTTTTAATTTTTAGTTCATCATAGATTTACTATAAAAGCGTGTTTTTTAGTTTTTTTTAAAACTATAATTTATTTTATAATTATTTTTACTATACACGATAAAAATCACAATTCCAGTGAATAATTTAACTAAGAGAAAATATACTTACCTACTTTCAAGGACTTTTCAATTTTTCTTAGATAATTTGAGAAAAAAATCCAATAAAACTAAAGACAATGTTCCAAATGTGCGTGTCCTTAATAAAGGACATAAATCACAGACACTTTTCACTAACAATACAGGAACGTTATTTTTCAGCAAAACTGTCATATTTTGTTCACGTTTTTGTAGTTTTGCTGTCGATTGATGATCTACAAATAGCATTTTGAGCTTTTTCTTCCTTGTGTATTTTTGACAAGGCGAAGTGCTACATTTATGGTTTCGTAGTTTTCTTCATTGAGATCTTTAGGCAACATTTGAAAATTTCAAATCAACTCAAACGTTTCATGTCTAACGCTTATCTCATGTTTACTTTCGCTATCTTGATTAATATGCATTATTTCAGCAGGTTTTTCAAATGCTTGATCAGTTTCAACTTCCTTCAATACGGATCACAGATGCCCATTTTTTTTATATTCTTGCTCATTTACATTTATAAACCATAATAAATCATACAACACAGCAATCAAAACCACAAAATTGTTCATGGGGAAAGTGTAGCATGTTCTAAAAAATAATTTCATAAAACGTTTTTCATTATGCATTATATGTTTCAGAAAACTCATAAAAAATACATCTTGGCCAAATAATCCTTCAAAGCGCTCAATATGCTTATCCATATATCATAAAACTCATTCACATGGGGAAAAAAGCAACAGAAAAATATTATTTACAACTTTCCTAAAAGAAAAAAAGACGGAGTGAAACATACCAATAAGTGTGAAGGTCAAATATATGATAATCAATAGTAGAATTTAAGGGGTAAAAAAAATCTCTTATCGTGGGATTACAGTAAAGCAAACAAAATGTCTTTTTTTAATTGGTTATAGGATCAGAAATGGCTAATGAGCGTTTGAAGAGTGGAATCTTTTATTTTTGAAGATAAAAATAAATTATATCAATGTAAATGTGTATTTTTTATTATGTCAGAAAGCATTTTGTTTTACTTCATTCCAAAAAATTATTTTTTTAAACCTTTTATTTTCAATATGCTCGCGCCCCCTTGACAGAGTTACCGCGCCCCCCCCAGGGGGGCGCACCCCACAGTTTGAGAAACACTGCGCTAAAGAGTTATACAAGATGTGTATAATGTACTCAACAATAACAAAATTAAGAGAGTAACTTAAAAAAAAATTTAAGTTAAGTAAACATTGTATTTTTTTCTGTACGGAAATGACATAGCAAGTGAGAGTGTATATTAACGTCACATTATAAAACAACACGAGAAGGCTATTGAAAACGAATCTCGTGATTTTGAACATAGTTCAAGCGACAATGATGACACCTGAGCTGGGACCCCATCTAAAAACTACCACACCAATGGGAGAACTTTGAGCCTCGACATTAATGTGCAGCAGCCCCTCTCATAACGGCAGGTATTCAGTGGCACCGGGACTTGAATCCGCGACTCGGCAATGCCAACCACGAGTTCATGACCATAAACATTAGTTTTCCGCTGTCACAACCTTGACCCCTAGGCTCGGCGTGTCATGATTTCGAGCCCAGTACCACTGAAGACCCTCCGTGTAGGGGCGTGATACACATTAAATCTGTCGAGAGCTCAAACGTCCTCCCGTTGGTGTGGTAGTTAGGAGAGGGGGTGCCAGCTCAGGTGCCATCCACGTCACTTGACCATGGTTCAGAATTACGTGGTCCGTCGCCAAAAGCCCTCGTGTAGCTGAACAGTGCGACGTCCTATACTTTGGGAAATTATATCCTAGAGCAGGGGTCGGCAATCTTTTAGCCGTGGTGTGCCAAACCAATCTACCAGTGTGATTCAGCGTACCACACAGGACATTTTTTAAACAGTTCGATTCCGCGGTAATGCATGCAGAATTGGAGAATGAGTGAATATTAACGCCGCACTATTCAACTACTCAAGGGCTTTTGGCGATGGACCTCGTCATTTTGAACCATGGTCAAGTGACGAGGATGACATCTGAGCTATCACCCCTTCTCCTAACTCCCACACTACATCAACGGAAAGACGTTTGAGCTCTCGACAGATTTAATGTGCATCGCTCCCCTACACGGCGGGTCTTCAGCGGTACTAGGCTCGAACTCACGACACGCCGGCCACGAGTTCGTTACCTTTACCACTAGGTTATCGCGGCCACCACAAATGTACAACATCGCACCGTTATATATTACCCATTTTTAATATCTATTTTCCTTTTCATGCGTTAAGGTCTTCTATGACTTCCGCAAGCAAAATCGTATTTCATTTCATCTCTTTTTAAAATAGAACTTGTAAATTCCAATAGATAAGTTCCAATTTTATTCACTAAAATGTTTCGATATAGCTTATGGATGATATAGCTTAATAAAATGGAACATACCGCACATCAACGCGTGTAACGATAACGCGTATTCTATTTTGAAAACGAAATTTAAACTCCAGTGCGTGACATGGCTCTTAACTCTTCGCAAACAAGGCGGCTACTATTTCCTTTCCCAACATGTATCATCTCTGTCCTTCGCAGTGGTCTTAAAATAGCCATCATTGTTGTTGCTTTTTTCCTTTGCATAACGCGACAAGAGAAAAAGAAGAGCGGAAGCCAATCCATCTCTGAACGCATGACATATGCACCTCATACTTGGACCACTTCCCTTTTTCACAAGTGCATGGAGAGATTCTGTCAAGCCTAATAATTCTTTTGAAGTGATAAGGCATTTTAAACGTTGTTAAATCACTATATTACTTTCAGATCTTTTTAAAATGCAAGCAAGAAATAAAATTTTTAATTAAAGAATCCGAAGGATACTAATAATTCATTTTAAATGGCTATATTATTTAGTAAAATAGAAAATTTTATTATTTTATATTGAATCTAACTCGCTAAGAGGTCTCAGGGGTGTTAACTTTGTCTCGAGGGCTGAAAATGTAGACAATTTTCAAATAGATATAATTCTTTGAAATTTTAATTAAATAATATTCGAATCTCTTACATATTATTTATAAAGGAATGAGGCTTCAGAAAAGAGTAAAATGTTTAAAATATAATCATAATTTTAAAAATTATACACATGTGAAAATAAGAAACATTTCTATAAGAAATATTAATTAAATTTTGCGTTGTGCATGATATTTTTTAAAATAGTAGCTCTAATTACTAAGAATAAGTTCATTTACAAAGTTAAATGTATTCCTTTTACACTGTAGTTATTTTTATATAGATAGAATAATAAGTTATATTTTTTAAAAAATAAAAAAATTACAATTTTAAACTTTTTTTTTAATATTTTGAAATACAAGAGATATGTAACACTAAAATTAGATAGGGTTTAAAGACTATGATACATTTCATAATTCTATATATAAAGTTTTATCCGTCAAAGACTATTATTTCAGAAGAAAGTATGCGCAACGTAAACATTTCTTAATATTTATTACTGAAATGTTTCTTATTTTCGTATGCTTATAATTTTTTTAAAATATGATTATATTTTTAACATTTTGTACTTTTTTGAAACCTTATTCTTTTGTTAGTAATGTGTAAAAGATTTGAATTATTTAATTAAAATTTCAAAGAATTATTATCTATTTGAAAATTGTTTACATTTTCAGACCTCGAGACAAAATTAACACCCCTGAGACGCCTCTTAAGTTTCTTTGCAACATAAAACATGTTCTTCCTAATACCTTACTTGATAAAGATAAGTATTAGCAGTAACGTTACACTTATCTTTAAAAAATTTCATCCATTAAAATAAATTTCCCTCGATATCTTATTTTAAAATTTTGAATGAAATTAATGCATACAATTAATAATTTTTGCAGTTATCAAGTGCTGTACTGTCTCAGTATATGTCATATAAATTCAAAAACTAATGGATAATATATAATTAAACTATGAGTTCTTTTAAAATAATTGTAGGACAAACATTTTTTCATGCATTTTTCAAGTAATTTCTTTTTAACTTTGTTTCCTCGTTGGCATGTTTAAGTGGAAAATGCGTTGAACAGTTTTAATTTGCTGAAAGGTAACGTACTTGAGACGTTTCTTTCATTTTACCAGCTATTTTTCTATCTATATGAGAATTTTATATTACATTAAATTTGTGGAAGTTTTAAATACATTTCATGTAATTTTTTCCGTTAAAATCCGGAAATATTTCCATAAAGTTTCTAATTTCAAAATTTCTACACTGAAATTTTGAAATTCTATACTCTCTACATAATATATACTCCTCTCCCCCTCTCTCTCTTTTTCTCCCTCTCTCTCTTTGTATATACACTGCTGGCCACCGTAAATGCAACACCCTGAAGGAAGCATGCAAATAACATGAAATTTACAACATGCATTAGCGGAAGTGAGATATGCAAATGATTAGAATTTCAGCGCAGACACACCTCACGCTCGCCTGTGACGCCACCTCAAAGCGCTATTTAAGGCTTGGAGATTTCGACGATTTCAAGTTCGGCAATTGTGTTTTTCTTGTGGTTTTTTCAAAAAACGATCAGTTATGTCTCGTAGAAAACAGCGATCAGCTTTTGATCAAGTATCCGAGTTCGGCACAAGAAGGATAGTGGCCTACCGTGATTGCGGATTACCTTTCAGGAAAATCGGTAGTCGTGTTGGACGAAATCAAACAACTGTAATGCGGATATGTGACCGTTGGATGCAGGAGGGTGCGACGGACCGACGTGGTCGATCGCATCCACCTCAGTGCACCACTTCACGTGAGGATAGGCAAATTGTGCGCATGGCAGTGACAGATCACTCAGTCACACCACAAACCATAGCACAGCAAATTGAGTCTGTAACGCATCATTCAGTGTCTGCGCGTACCATTCGACGCCATTTACAGCAGAGTAGTCTGTCCGCAAGACGTCCATTGCTTGGTCTACCCTTGAGGCAAAACCACAGACGTCTCCGCCACCAATGGTGCGATGAAAGAAGGATGTGGGCGGCAGAATGGAATGAAGTTGTCTTTACTGACGAGTCACGCATCTGTCTGCAACACCACGATGGTCGGATTCGTGTCTGGAGACACCGTGGAGAGAGGATGCTGAACAGCTGTGTTATGCACCACCACACTGGTCCTGCACCGGGTATTATGGTATGGGGCGGTATTGGATATCACTCTCGCACTCCTCTATTACGCATTGCCGGTACTTTAAACAGCCAGCGCTACATCTCCGAGGTGTTAAAGCCAGTTGTCCTTCCTTACCTTCAGGGCTTAGCCACAGCCATATTTCAACAGGATAATGTGTGACCACACATGGCACGCATTGTCCAAAGGTTCTTCGCCAATCACCAGATTGAATTGCTTCCCAGGCCGGCTCGCTCTCCGGATCTTTCGCCGATAGAAAACATGTGGTCCATGGTTGCTCAATGATTGACCCGGATTACATCCCCAGCTGCCACACCAGATCAACTTTGGCAACGTGTAGAAGCTGCTTGGTCTGATGTACCCCAAGAACACATCCAAAGTCTCTTTGAATCAATGCCGAGGCGTGTGGCAGCGGTGATCTCCAACAATGGCGGCTTCTCTGGCAGGAACCACACTTCACAGAAGTCTATAAATTTAATCATTTGATACTTGGTCAAAACATGTTATCTACAAAATAAATTTTGTTGTGCTATCTCTTGTCTTTCTTGGTGTTGCATTTACGGTGGCCAGCAGTGTATATAGACAGAGAGATAAATGGATATATACATATAGAAGGATAACGCACTTGAGAAGTTTCTTTCATTTTGTCAGCGATTTTTCGGTATGAAAATTTTATATTATATTAAATTTGAGTAAGCTCCAAAAACATTCCATGTAATTTTTTCATTAAATTCCAGAAGTAGTTTCATAAAATTTTCAATTTCAGAATTTCTGGATTATAATATATTTTATCCATCTCTCTTCCTTTCTCTTTTTCTCTATAGATATAGATATGGATGCACAGACAGATAGCTAGTTATACAGATAGGTAGACAAACAGATAGATACGCTAACAGATGAATAAAAATATAGATAGATATATAAATAGATATACAAACAGACAGATAGATAGACAAATTGATAGATGCATTAACAGATAAATAGATATACAGATAGATAGATAAATAGATAGATAAGTAGAAAGACAAGACAGACAGACAGACAGAGGTAGGTAGATAGATATACAGAGATAGGTAGATAGACAGAGATAGATAGATAGATGTATATAGTTGAAGAATATAATTTAGAGATAGGGATAAGAGGTTCGCAATATTTCAGATATCATCAAGCTAAATAAACTTAATCTTTTTTTATTTTATCAGAATATTTTAACTTCTTCATGAAATCGATATTTAATGCAAATATACTCATTACCTAGAAATTTGTTAATTTTTTTTAATGTAGTAGTTGAAAAATGTACACAAATTCCTGTCTTAATGATTCATTTTTCTTGTGAAATCTTATGATGCTATATGGAAAATATTTTAAGATATCATCTTTAAATGTTAAATTCTTAACATGTGACTTCATTTTTAGTTAATCACCTTCGAATATCTGGTATTCTTTTAAATCAAACTGAACGATGTAACAATCTTTCAAAACTTGTTTTATTCGTTTTAATGAAAAGAATTATTTTATTTATTTTAACAAAAAGCAAACATTTATTACATTGCTTTTGAAAATTATTTGAAGGTATAAATTCGAAACCACACATACTAATCAAAGTGGGCTGAATATAAATTAAAAGCTATCTAATTGCAGCCTCTTTTGTGATAGCTCAACTCAGATCGTCTACTGGTTTGTAACTTTTAATTTAATTGAGATTAGAACATGGAAATTTGTGTGAAGTAAAATTATTATATTAAAAATCGCTGCTACTATTTCTGACAAAGTGGAGTTTTAAACTAATTAAGTTACATCTACATAAAAAAAAAACTTAGGATATGTCCATAAATACCCCAGTTGGGGAAGCGGTTAATAGCAATATTAAGATCTCTCCAACAGCAAGTCCTATTTAAGTTTACATCTTGACAATAAAAAGGTATAAAATCTTGATATAACTTGGGAATAATCTGAATTTGGGAACGCATCTGTCCAATTTCAGAGATAGGATGCGATCCAAACATCTGTTTCGTTTCCCTTACACTGCTGAAAAGCGAAAATGAATTCTTTATCAGTAACAATAACGCCTCTGGCCACATTGTACTCGACAGATGACCGATTTTCTTTTCCTATGAAAGAATTCTTGGAATAGATTGACCAGCATATTCCTTGACAAGAATTGATAAGAATCTAATCCAACATATTTAGGGTATCTGAAGAAGGGTTACCAAGACACTTATCAGTTCCAGAAATAATGCAAAGGATAAAGATAACTCTTTTATTAGAGTACAAGATAATACCCTAATCTTTTCTTGGTAACCTAATTAATTCGTCCTACTTTCGTCTAGGACCATTATCTCTAATTCTTAATCCAAAAATATGTATTTTAAATGAACAAATTATAACTATTTATTTTCGACAAATATAGAGAATAAAATGTAAATACCGCAAAATCCGGCGTATAACACGCACTTATAACACAACAAAAAAGATCGAAATTTACGAGTACGCATTATACGCCGGGTATAAAAAAAGATAGCTTTAAAAACAAAAAAAAGAGAGATGGGCATAAAAAATTAGGCTTCTACATATATCGAAATACTGTTTATTTAAAGGAAATTATATTCCTTACGAGAGAGAATTTAAAGGGCTGTAGTTCTAAAAGTATTCCCTTTTTTTCAAAAGCCTTAGGATAATACCTCGAATAAATGACTTCCAAACATAAAGACATTGCACACTTACATTTCAGATTTCTTCATAAAAAAAAGAGTGTTTGTTATACGACGAATATACCTAAAAATTAAAAACTGCAGCTTGAAAGTAAAGGTCCCCGTTATACACTGGATTTTACGGTAGTCCTTCTTCAATGTGGAGCTTTTTTCTTTTTTATGTCTTAGAATGCATATGAATTAAATATCCTTTTACAAAGCTTCTCTCAATCAACATAATTGTATTCAAAATCATAGTAATCCCTACTTGTTTTGAATTGTGTGCTTAGAAGTCCTTTTTTTTAATCCATTTTAAATCAAATATCAAAATAATAAATATATAAAATAAATGAAATGCGACAATAACTTTAAAAAAATATATATTTTATAGAAAATTTTTCCTATTATTTAAGGTATCCGCCTATATATATATACGTTCGAAACCATGATTTTAAAAAAGCGTATAAATGAATAATTTTCATAATATTTAGAGTCATTAAATTAGAATACATGCATAACATTGTTTTAAGAACAATTTGACAAAAAAAAATTATTTAAATACAATATTTTGGCAAAAAATTAACTTAGAATAATCTTTTTTCAAAATGTTCTCCTTTAGTGAAAAATACTTCTATTATAATAATATTTTGCCTGTCTATAGCTCAGACCTCTGTACAGAGGCTCCACTAAGATTTTTGAAAAATTCACATTATTGTCAGAGTTACAACCCATTGAAATAATTATCGGCTTTTTTTTTTCTTAAAATTTCTCCCCTCTGTTGTCATAAAATATGGATAAACCCACTTCTAAGTAATAAATTTCAAAAATTCTAGTTGAGTCTCTGTAAAGAGGTCTGAGCTATACACAGGAAAAATATTATAATAGAAGCCTTTTTCACAAAAGGAGAATATTTGGAAAATGGGTCATTCTATGTTCATTTTTTGTCAAAATATTGTACTTAAATAATTTTTTTTGTAATACTATTCTTAAAACAATTTTGTATACATTTTCTAATCTAAGTGACTCTAAATATCATAAATATTATCCATTTATACGCTTTTGCAAAATCACGGTTCCGAACGTAGTCGGATACCTTAATACGCTTAGAAGTTAGGTTAGTAATTTATCATAAAATCGGACGTATATATAACGCGCACCTATATTTTCAAGTTACTTTTTTAGTATTTAGGTATATTCTCTGTATAAAGCACACCCCTTTTTTACGAAGAGGCATGGAATGTACGCATTCAATACCTGTTATGTTTTGAAGTCATTTAGTCCAGATATTATCCCATGCTTTTGGAAAAATAGTATACTTCTAGAATTACAACCTTTTAAGTACATAAGGTGTGTCATTTCTTTTAAATACACAGTATTTCGATCTATGTAGAGTTCTAACTTTTTTTTTATGACCATCTCTTCTATCATTCTTAAATCTACCATGGAGTTCTACCTGGCGTACAAAGCGTACCCATAAATTTCGGTCTTATTTTTTGTGTTAAAGGGCACTTTAATAACGCCGGATTTAACGGTAATTATAGATCAACTTCAACCAAACTAATTTAAAAAAATATTTAAATATGGCTAACAATATTTTTATGATACTCTCAGTATACTATGAAATAGAAAGAAAATTTTAACATTTTTTAACCATTAGTTATGCTTCTATAGTGAATATAATCAAAAATATGGCCGTCTAAAAGAAATTTACAAAGATTTTTACAAAAACAAGAGATTTTGCGAACTACTCCTTTGCCCCGACTAAATGTACCCGTACTTGTTATCTGAGAAACAATAACTCAATACTAAGATTTCTGAAACGGAATTTTAATAACACATTTGAACCAGGAGGAAAATTTACTACCAAAAATTGATTCATGGCGCCTTACAACGACCATTGTTTGGCTCCATACTGTCTTTGTTTCAAGTTGTGTAGAAATTTCTAGAACTTTTTTTTTCTTTCGCCAATTATGTTAAAATAATCTCGAAATCATTCCTTTCCCATAAATATTCCATAGTATTTATAATTTTGTCGGATGAATATACTTGAATTTAATGCCACGGCAAACTTTTTTATGTTTGACTTGATATAGAAACCTCTAACTATAAAATTATAATCGATATTTTCCAATAATCCATGTGCCTTGTAAAATACAAAGGAAAAAGAAAAAAGAATACCTCATAGAATTATAAATATAACTTAATGTGGTTCTCAGTATTAAATAAAATACAACTATGAAATAAATTGCAATAATTAAATAAATGGAACAAAATCACAGAACGTTCACCATCAGAAAGGAGAAATTTGATACCTTTATTTAAATAAAAAAAATTAAATCTAATGAAAAGTATATATATATATATATATATATATATATATATATATTATGAGTATTTATTTAATAACAATGAAAAATTGATTTGGGGAGGGGGGGAGTATTGCAATTATATCATAAAGTTCATGGACATTTCGAAAGATTTATGGATATAAAAGTTCATATATTTTTTAATATAGGTGTAAGCTTTTGTGAAACATATATTTCATGAAAGAAATTAATGTGAAGCTTCTGTTTGAGAAAAAGAGGCTGTAACTTTGGTAACTATGAGTACAAAACTTCTACTGAAAAGAGAACACATATTTATCTTATCTCTTCAATAGCCAAAATTCAATTTCAAAAACCGCTAATAAATACTTCTAAAAAGCGCGCGTTTTGGATAAACTATACATGACTGTTATGAAACATTACTTATATATTCCATGACACGCTAAACTTACATCTTATGGAAAGCAAACTTAAGTTTGCTGCTAAATATTAAAACAAATTTGTGTAGGTTTTTCACTAAACTTCCCCTAGAAGTTTTATGCAAATGAATTACTTCATGACAATGTTACCGAGGGATATGTTGGATTAAAAAGAGAAATCTGAGTCCCTGAGATAATAGTATTG
The DNA here is from genome assembly GCA_019973955.1 of Trichonephila inaurata madagascariensis. NCBI lineage: Eukaryota > Metazoa > Arthropoda > Arachnida > Araneae > Nephilidae > Trichonephila > Trichonephila inaurata. The sequence continues at coordinate 61,340 of BMAV01000647.1, forward strand.
GTGAATTGCTTGTGAATATACGAGGAAGAACTTCTAAACGTGTGGAATGGTCGTAGAAGCTGGGAGGAATGGAGCAAGTATCAATGAAACTATCGTATTTGTCAAATATTCAGAAGCAGTTGTAACAAGCTTGTATTCAATGTATATCAAGACTGGAATGTCTGGTAAAAGACTGGGTCTGAATGGGTAAAATATGGTGATTACCGAGTGATAAATGATCGAAGGGGATCTTCCGAACTGTGACAGAAAATTTAAAGTTAATGCAGGAAATCTTAATCCAGGATTGTTCCAAAGTATCACTGAGAGTAATATTCATAGTGCTGTACATCCGTATGAGCCAAAGATCATAGCGAACACCGCTGCTGTCAGCAGTTAACAAAATAAAATGCCTCATATTTGTTCAAGAATACATTTGGAATAAAATAATAAGTTGGATCTCAAGATGAGTCATGCAGAAGGGAAAGTTAAGTAGCAATAACACGAAAGCGCAGGACACTGAATTCCTTGCTACAGCAAGTTGCTATTTGGTAATGTTAAGCTTGGGAAAGGTTTTCCTGACAAGCTTTGGTCTGTAATGATCTAAAGACCGTATTGCATAACCGTAGATGACAACCAAGCTGATCGTATTGCACCTGTGTGACCAGTACAGGAGAGTATTCGAGATTGTATTTCGAGGAGAGAAGTTTGTAAGCTCCGCCAGCGAGCTAAAGTGTGAGATTTGTGTCGAGGATAGCAGTAATGGAATCCCTCATGGCCTGATTTTGTCTTCTCTAATTATGTTAACGATTCGAACATGTATTAATCGTAAATATGTAAAAATTAGATTTGAAGTCTGTGTTTGTGTTTTCATGTGATCGTGATTTAATGAAAGAGTGATGCATCAAGCAAGCTTGAGATATTAACAACATCACAGGGCCTTTTGTTTTATGCTCATGCATGTTGGAATAAGACATCATACCTAAACATGGCTGCTGTTTAAGCCAGTAGTTCTCAAACTGTGGGGCGTGTCCCCCTAGGGGGGTATAACAACCCTACGTGGGGGCGCGAGCATATCGATATGTCGAAAATAAAATATTATTCTAAAAAATTAATTTATTGAAAGGAAGCAAAACAAAATACATTCTGACATAATAAAAAAAATAAAATACACGTTGCATATTTATTGTAATCTGTTCCATTTTAAAAATTAGAAAGGAAAAGTAACATAATGTCATATTACTTAAAAGTAACTTTTTTTTTTATTTCTTATGGGCTGCGGATTGGTGACTTAAAAGTAATTTAAAAAATCTATAACTTAAACGAAACATATATATAGAGTTTAATATTAATCTTGATATTTTGGATGGTTTATAATTAAGGTTGCATTGTGTGTAGTCTTAGCTTCAAAGTACAGTATTATTGAAATCAATACATTGTTATTGTATGGAGGGGCGATGAAAATTTTGATTGAAAATTGGAACGCAAATATTGAAAGTTTAAGAAGCACTGATCTAAGCACATCCCATAATGCTGATAATTTATCCTTAAGACAATGAATACATTCAACAGGATAATGATTTCTGCTATAATGCTGGTATTGTACAAGATTGGCCTGAAGAACATAGCGAAGGTTTCACTTTGTTGAGTTGTATCCCACAATCCCCAGATCTCAATCCTATAGATCAGCGGCTCTTAAACATTCGCGATCACCGTGCCCCCATTTATGTATCAGGGAGAACATCCCCCCCTCCCCCTGATTTAATATTCTTGATCAAAATACAAGTCCTAGTGCAGTTTCTTCAGTGGACACTATTTAGTAATCTAGTTTAAAATGACACATTTTTCAATTAACGTTACATGAGAGTTTACGCGGACCCCCCAGTTTAAGAGCTGCTGCTTTAAATCAGGGGTGGCCAACCCAAATGACCTTGCGGGCCACTTCAGAAAAACATTATAGTCTCGCGGGCCGCACATAAAAATATGTACCTTTATATCAGATTTGGAAACAAAAAAACATTTATTGGAGCGAAAATTTAAAACAGAATGAATTATTATTATTATTATTTTCATTATTTTTCATGTATACAGACATAGATAATATAATAATGCTTATACACAATACAATAATGCAATGATCAAATAATGTTTAAAATATTACATTTGTCATTTTCTTGAAAATCACGGTGTTCCTTTTGAATTGATCTTTCGTAACTCATTGTTGAAATTTGATTGTGCTGTCATTCGCAAACGATTAAGTATACATTGCCCTTTACCACTTTAACCGTCCTGAATATTTTTTTTAAACTTTATAAAACATCTCTGTCTGCCTCTTGCTTTTTGGACACTCCAAACAGAAAAGGAGAAGGAGAAATGAAAGTCGTACATGCAAAGAATCATGTACCATCCATAGTAAAGGATATGCACAGTGCAATTCGGAATTTATTAAAAAAGTAATTTATTATAGTAAAATCAAATGTAACTGTTTAGTAAAATATATAAATCTATTTTAATCTAAAAGACATTTCTATTATCAAAAAGGATTTATTTTAAAACAAGAACAGGTAGTAGGCAAATACATTGCAGATTTATATATATATATATATATATAAATTTCCCCTCAAATAAACTTCAAAATGAAAAAACTTTAAAAACCTGATATTTAAATTTTTTTAAAAAAAAGAGTTGTGGGAGAAAGTTGAAATAAAACCATCTGCGATCTAAATCTACATGTATTCAACCTCACATTGTTGGGAAGTGTTATTTTTCAGGCCTGATCTCTGACTTCATAAGCCTCTATCAACATCTCGTGAAAATCCATGACAAGAAGAATCAAGGTTATAGAAAGGTGGCCCAATGAGGTATTGATGGGTTTGCCATAATAAAGAGACTTCTCTGAGTATACCTTGTAGAAAAGCGTCATATAGAGGGCGCTGCTCTGTAACGCGAAACTTTTGTTTTTGTTTATATGGAAGAGCTCAGTGGTAGGTGAGCTACTGTTTTGTATAGCTGTAGTTGTAAGCTGTAATCGAAAGGTATATAGGTTGCCCTAAAAACACAACCTAAGTTTTAATCATATATGTTTTTTACGTGTTTCTCAATGTCCGTGTCGTCCCGTAATAAAACTGTACTAAAAGACAAAAGAGGAGTTGTCTTTATATGACTGACTGAACCACATATTAAATGTTATACACTTAAAGTTAATATAAATTATGATTGAATTTTGTTCCAGTGTTAGAGGACTGCATTATTAAGCATAAATAAAAAATGTAGATATCACACGAGTATTGATAAATAATTCACCAAATCTGGGAGTGTAAATTCTTATCACTCACTTGATATTCATATTAAATTATTAAGAAAAACACACGTTATTATTGTGTTTAACATGACATTTTCAACAAGGTCATTATCAAAACTGAAAACAAGTGTTGTTGATTTTCAGAACGTAAACAAAAACTCAAGTTCAAGGATATAGTTTTAGAGAAAATATGTTTTGCGTTACTTACTCAGCCAATTCCCAAACAGTCGTAAGTCTAACAGCTCCATCCAGATGTGCGTGAAGTTCCACCTGCATATAGAAACAATAACATTATTTACTTTTGAGCAACCTGAGTGAAACAGCTGGAGGGACACAGTACGCTTAATACACAGTAAATTCCTATAAAGTAAATGTAACGCAACCTATTTTCGTTTTTGTTACATAATTCTTAAGGCAATGCTTTTTTTTAAAGGCGATACATTGCACATTCTATAGATTTTGTGATTTTTCTCATGATAAATTAATTGCATTTAATTATATATATTTCAAAGTTTTATTATTTATTTTTTACATTAATTTTATTCCATTTATAATTTCAATTTTTTTTAACTTTACAGTACATTTCTTAGCCTACAAACATTTTTTTTTAAAATTAAGTTATAATATTAGGTTATTTTTATATTTCTCCTTAAAAATTAAAGGAGCTAACTGTTAATTCTCCAACTGTGCTGTGGCGTTCCTGGAAAATTTCACCTTTCCTTAGGATCTCCCGCATATTAGGAAATTTCTCATTAAGAAACTTGCGCTACTTTCCAAAATGTATTTCTAAAGTATGCTTGCTAAAATTTTGACATCAGGTGGTACCGAAAATTAAAAAAGTTTGAAAATGACTAAATTAATAAATTTGCTTAAATTGCAACTCTTATATTATTCCCTTTGAATTAATATTCTCTCTATATTTGTATGGACTTATTTACACTACAATCTTTGATCTAATGGTTTTTACACTGTTCTACTTGTAACCAATGTATATGAGTTACGTAAAACTGATTTTGTTCTTAATACTAATACTAACCATTTAAATTTTTAAAGAAGTTTAGAAATTTACGAAGGGATTTGAAAAGGCTACTTCTCCAACAATAATTGATGTACGCACATAAAATTTGATTTACAAATACGTCAGACTATGTATAGCAAAAAAAATGGTATGGGTTTACTGCTCACATGATTGATATATATACATAAAATAGGTTTTTTTACTGAATGCTTATTGAAAAATTCCTTAAAAAAATATAAGAACTCTAAATTCAACTACTTTTTTTAAAAAAATAATTATAGCTTTGATTCAAAAATACATACCAACTTTTGTTACACGTAATATTAATAAAAAAATTTCAAAGAAATAGACAAAATAGGGAAAAAAAGCCGTAGCATTTTAAATGAAAATAAATGAGTTATTTTTCCATTCTAAGATAAATCCGTTTAAAGATTTTATTTGCCATTGGGATGTGAATAAAAACGAACATAAAAACCATTATAATCTGGAATTTTTTAACTTGGAGCTTTCACAAGTTTTGTGTGTGTGAAATTATAGAAAATTATATAAATAAGAATTTAAGCTAAAAAAATTTTATTTGAATTTTTGACCGATTTTTGTCAATTGAACCGTAGTACTGTGTCCCCTTAACCTTTCAAAACCATTAAAATTATTTGAGGTTAAATCTAATTGGAGTAATAACCAGTGATATTTTTTGCTAGTGCATTGATTAAGAATTAAAAAAAATAATAATCTTTATTTTTTTTCAGCAATATATTTTACTGTTTAAATCCTTAAATGTGCAAGTAAAAATATATGTTGAAAATAGTGTTGCTCTTAGAAATGAATAATGCATTAAAACATTTATGCTGTATTTTATAATTCTAAGAAATTCTTCAAAAAGTTTTTTTATAAAAAAAAAGTGAAAATATTTTTTAGATATAATTGAATTGAGAACTCGCGCGAAAAATCAACTAATGGAACAAATCATCTCATAAATATTCCGTATGTAATTTAGGCCTTCAATGCATCAGGGTTCGGAATATAAATCAGGCTTATCTGTACATTTATCTGCCCTGAAAATGTTTACACTAATATATGCGTATTTCTACGAAAGAAATAACAAATTCTTGGCTTGCGGGTCATTATGGCCAAATTAATTCAAAGCCGTATGCATGAAAATTCACGAAACAAGGATAATTTTCCTGAAATTTGCTTTCAAAAGGAAGGAAAGTAAAGCCTCTGATTCGTGTAATTTTCTACCAAGTCGTACATAATTAGTTCTATTTGTTTCTACTCCTTAAATTTTTAGACAGGAAAAGAAAAAGAACTATTTTATGCCTTTTATATAGGAAATAGATAGCTATAGCTTCATCTTTACCCTTTTTTTCCTGTGAAAATAAAAAATTCACTGCTAGCAGTTAAAATTCTACCACCATGAAGAAGGGATGATACAAACGTCAAATTTTGGCATGGAAAGAAAATGCTAGGATATGCAAAAGAAAAGTATTTAAGCACAATCAAATGACGCAGGTTCTGCATAAAAAGAAAGTTGCGTAGTGGGCTTATCATTCGGAAATCGTACTTGAATGTAGTTTGTGAAAAAATCCTTTGTGTGCCATGTAAAAGTAGGAGAAAAGGCTACCAGCACGTGTCGGAGCTTGAGAGTGCGGTTTGTCATTCAACGATATTGCTATATGCATTGGTCGAAATTCAATGACTCTTATTCGACTAAGGGAATCGATATACTTATGAAGGTCAATGGAACGGCATGAATGATCTAAACGGTCATCCGCAACTAACGCCTTAGCAAAAAAGCGTGTTCTTTGGTCAGTCTTGCAGGATACCATAGCCACATAACGGATCTTGATCCAGGAAGTGGACTTGTGTGCAGTACGACAAGTATCCACACAAAGAGTGCGAAGACGTCTGGAGCATCATGGGCCCGTTTACATGCAAACCCACAAATTGCCGGCGAATTGGGATTGGGGAGAAAAGCCAGCTTTTTGACGGTATTTTTTTTTCAGCCCGTTTACGTGAGAATCTGGTGATTAGTTGATAGATTCACGTGACTATACAATGGTTACCGTGGGAAAAAACCAATAAAAGTTAACTATAATAAACGTCATCCCCATAGCAACCACATCACCAAACGATAGAAATATCAAGGTAACCATATTGTAATATCACCCATCTTGGCAAACATAAACAGCAACTTGGTGCGTAGCACCTCTATATCACATCAATACCAAAATGATTCCCTTTCAAAGCTTTTATTTTGCTACGAACTTGTGGAACTGCCCGAGAATATCCATTTTTTTTAATTCGTCGCTATGTTTTTTTATACACTTCCGAGTCCCGGACAATTCCATCAAATTTTTGCTGCATTTCTTGATTTTCCCAGATGTCTATTAAAGCTCTTATTTCTTCAGTGGACCAACATGCACAATCAACAACAGCAGCCATCTTTGAATAAATGAATCTGGGTGGGAATGCATCATGGGAAAATTTGAAAACGAACTCGCTCTTCTCCCCATTTACCCTGTTCCAAAGCGCGTACAAAAATCAAATCCGCTTTTCAAACCGATATAGTACCGGCTCGTCGAGTAAACGGGTCTAGAGAGGATCAATGCCGGTATTTTGCCCGCAATTTTCGTCCATGTAAACGGGGCTCCGGACTATATGTACAGTGACCCTCACTACGGCTTCCTTTAACATTACAACATAGACATTGGGCGACAATGGTGTGCCTAACGACAAAACTGGTTACAAGAGTGAAGCCACAAGTGGATTTTCAGATGAATCCTGGTTGTTACTCGTCATTTTTTAAACTGCATATTCACAAAAATATACATGTCCCATTTTTCCTGAAGATCATCAAAAATTTTCATGGACCACCGGTTGACGACGGCTGTTGTAGAAAATCATAACTATTTTTTTTTTAAATCTCATTAGGACTTTTTTTTAAAAAATTCTGGTGTTCTTACATATTTATCTAATTTCCACATATGCATGAATAAATCTTTGAAATAAAAATAATAATCTGGTCAAAAAAATATGGCAATCATGATTAATGTGGCAGCGCTTACACACACAACAATTAAAACACCATTAACACATATATCCTGTCGTTGCTTCAGTGAGCGATGTCTGTGAAAATCAATCCCACAATTAAAAAATTAGCTTAAAAATATTAGAGTTATTCAAAATTCTCTCCAAGGTTTCGGAGAGCTGCAGTAAAAAAGCTAAGACGAGTGAGAGAATACAGGAAAAAAAGAGCATTTGAAAGAATACAAAAAAATTCAAGTTTTATTTACATTTTACAGGTGCTCTACACTTGAACCCTTGGTCACATGGCGTACATCTATGCGATAATCTAGTTCCTGCCACTATCTAATCAATATGGCACCATCAACGTTATTGACAGTACGTGTTATACTTTCAAACAGTTCTTTCTGCTACATCACTTGGCAAAGGGGGCACGAAAACTTAGTCTTATTTTAAAGACCAAGTTTTTGGTTGTTAAGGAAAGGATTACACATACTGTCTATAATGTTGATAGTACCATGTTGTCTAGAGTGAAGCAGGAATTAAACTGTCGCATTGATGTATGCCGTGAGACCAAAGGTTCACATATAGAACACCTGTAAAATATGAACCGTAAAAGCCGGCGTAAGACGCGCCCCTTTACCACAAAAAATATGATCGAAATTTACAAGTGCGCGTTATACGCCTGGTATAAAGATGATGACTTTAAAAATAAAAAAGGAGATAAGCATAAAAAAATTAGGCTTCTACTTATATCGAAATAATGTTTATGTAAAAAAGAGGACTTATCTTATGAACTTAAAGTGTTGTAGTTCAAGAAGTATACTATATTTTCAATTCTGGGGTAATACCTCGAAAATATAAATGACTTCAAAACATAAGACCATTGCTTACGTACATTTTAATAGGCTTCTTCTTAAGAAAGGAATACGACGAAAGCTTTATATACGACGAATATACCTAAAAATTAAAAAATGCAACTTGAAAGTATAGGTGCCCGTTATACATCGATGCTCGATATACGCTGGATTTTACGGTAAATAAAATTTGAATTGTTTCTGTATTCTTTCATTTGTTCTTTTTTTCTGTATTCATCTTACTTCTTTTACTACAGCGCTCCGAAACCTAGGAAAGAATTATGTATAACCCTGTACTATCTTTATATTTTTAAGTAATTTTAAAACATTTTTTCTTTCAAGAATTTAGGGTCATTTATGGACTATTTTTAGCCATTTTTAAGCTTAATGGTCACTAACTGTTTAAAAATTTCTAACAAGTAAACAACATTCTACGGATGTTAAGTAAATAAGCTGTAAAGGAGGGATTTATTTTCCTCATATGTTACTAAAAAGAATATTTACTAAAACTAATATTTATTTCTAATTTATATCTCTTAATAAACACGCATTTAGTGTTTTTTGTTTAGTTGTAATTTCCTTGTTTGACTGAATATATCTGAAAAAAGCTTTTTTGATAAGTTATCAGAAATTCTATTTATTTCTTTTGTCACCCACTAGACAATTTTTCTTTTATATAACCTGTTGCGTGCCGTTTGCAATACTTTTTGCTTATATTTGTTACGTATTTATCAACATTTATTTAAAAATTCATCTTTATGTTGTGTTATATTTATCAATATTTTTTCATAATATCAGTAACCTTCAATTCTTATCAACCACGTAATTGTTCTTAAAGGGCGTTTTAATTGCTCCACATACGCATTAAAATAGACGAAAAATCAGAATATACCAAATGAAACTCAAAATAAGAGGAAAAGTCAAAGTGTCGCAACTTATTCTTCAATTCGTGACATACCGAAAAATCCGGCGTATAACACGCACTTTGAGCACAAAAAATAAGATCGAAAATTAAGGGTGCGCGTTATACACCGAGTATAAAAACGATAGCTTTAAAAATAACAAAAAAGGACGGGCATAAAAAAAAATTTACTTCTAGATGTATCGAAACACTCTTTATTTAAAAGAAGCAACTTGCCTTATGAACAAGAACAGTTGTAGTTCTAGAAGTATACTATTTTTTCAAAAGTCTGGGATAATACCTCGAATAAATTACTTCAAGACATAAAAAAATGTATATTAATATTTCAGATTTCTTCGTTAAAAAGGGGGTGCGCGTTATACGGCGAATATACCTAAAAATTAAAAAAATTAGCTGGAAAGTATAGGTGCGCGTTATACACCGGATTTTACGGTAAGTATAAACATCTAATTATATATCGTTGGTGTATAGTTGGACGAAAGTGGCATCTCTTTTTTGTGATGATTTCAAAGGACATTTCACTTATGAGATGTTGATGAATTAGTTAACTTTATTCATACATTTAATCAGTATCTAAAAAATTTACATTATAAAAACTTTTTTCCTTGTAATAGGTTTATTATCAGGAATTTAGCCTAAATTTTAAATTTTGTAGGATTCTCTTCAAAAGTCCTCGAGTTACAGGGGCTTAAAAGATGGTTCCCCTTATGTTAAATGGACATTTTTCTAACAAATTTCCAAACAATAGTTACACTAATCAATAGATAATTATTTTCAAATTCTAAGAATTAAAAAAAAAATAGTAAAATATAAATATCATAAAAATATGAATTACTAAAAAACATAAAAATCTATAACATATCAAGAATTGTAATTGTGTATATGTTACAAAACTGGTATTTATGTATATATGTCATGAAAAAAAGGGCAACCCCGATAGAAATTTCCGTTTTTTAGAAATCCATTCGTAATTTAATTCCGTTTTGAGTCATTTAAACGGTTATCAATTTCCGACCACCTGTGGAAAGGAAATCTGAAATTATTTAGAGTGTCTTTCTTGTTCATTTATTGCTGTTTATTTTTACTGTTGCACATGAATAAGTAAAAGGAAAAGTATTCCGGATTAGAAACCAATGAACCTAAAAAAAAACTACTAGATTCTGATAAAAAAGCTAAACAGTTTTTATACGGGACAAATTTTTGAAGAAATTAACTCCATTTAAGTATACAGCAGTTTTATATACAAGAATTTAGAGTTGCTCGAGCATACAAAAAGCTTTACATTTTCAAATAAAATTGCGGGATATTTATGTATTGTACCATTGACCCCAATATTGTCAAACAAAATAAAGTCACACCAAATACTCTCATTATATTTGTCGTATTGTTAAACGCAGGAATGGTTTTCCACTGCTGGTTGCATAACACGGCATTTGACGATGTCTTTTGATTTGAAGAAATTGGTTGACTGAATGTGTGTGATACATACGTAAATACCAGTTTTGTTCACAAGTTTCGCGATGAATTCAAATAAAACATAATTTCAAAAGTAAGCACTAAAATGTATTGCTGCATATACTACGTTTTTTTTATACAAAAATAGAAACTCGGATCTGAAGCAAGGTCAAAATAAACTGATTTATAAGATAATTGGGAGCCGTGAATTTCGAGAGCCGGATCGCCAAATTATATCTAGGATGAACAGGAGAAAAACATGCCAAATAGTTTTACTTTTGCGATGTATTAGAATTCTAAAATGTTTTTCTAACTTCCTAAGTGAAATGGATTAGGATATTCCTTAAGGAGAGATAAAATGGTATTTAAGTATTATTGCAACCGTATTGGCGACATTTTATAAAACGAAGCACATGATTGGCAATTCAGCGCGTATGACATAAGAAATCGGGATTGTCAACTTGGCGAGTTATCTCCAACGTAGACATTGCTGCGATAATACGTAAGTACCAATTAAATACCTTAAGGTATCCGACTACGTTCGGAACCTTGATTTTAAAAAAGCAAATAAATGGATAATTTTCATATTTAGTGCCACAGATTAGAAAATGTATATAAAATAGTTTTAAGAATAATATTTTAATACAAAATTATTTAAGTACAATATTTTGACAAAAAATGAGCATAGAATGACTTATTTTCAAAATATTCTCCTTTTGTGTGAAAAATGCTTCTATTATAATAATAATTTGCCTGTATATACCTCAGACATGTATATACTACAGAGGCTCAACTAGAATTTTTGAAATATATAACTTAGAAGTGGGTTTATCCATGTTTTCCGACAACAGAGGGGAGAAATGTTAAGAAAAAAACGCCAATAACTATTTTAATGGGTTGTAACTCTGAAAATAATGTGAATTTTTCAAAAATCATAGTTGAGCCTCTGTACAGAGGTCTGAGCTATATACAGGCACAATATTATCATAACAGAAGCATTTTTTATAAAAGGAGGACATTTTGAACAAAGGTTATTCTAAGTTAATTTTTTGCCAAAATATTGTATTTAAATAATTTTTTTTTGTCAAAATGTCCTTAAAACAATTGTATACATGTAGTCTAATCTAAGTGACACTAAATATCACAAAAATTATCCATTTATGTGCTTTTTTTCAAATCCCGGTTCCAAACGGTGTAGAGTCGGATACCTTAAAGATATTAAAATGTTCACACAATCTCTTCTACAGTTGCCATATTATTTAAAATTTAAGACGGAGCTTCTAAACAAGATCAAATTTATTAATTTTTTTTAAAAAAACACATCTTTTTGAAATTGAATTATAATAATAACAACAATAATCAAAAGCAGCTGTGTAACTTTCAAGGGAAAAAAAGCGAATTTTCAAAAGAAAGGAAGTATGACTTCAAAAAAAAGCGTACCTTCAAGAATAAAGGAAAAATTCGGATTATATATAGCTCATTTCAATGGATGGTATTATTGAGATTTTACCAAAATTTCTTTGTTTCCACAAGGGGATATATTTTTCAAACAGTTCAGCTATTTTGACTAAAATCCAATAAATTAACAACCAGATGAAATGTATATTTAAACAGGTTTACATTAAGAATTAATGAAAATACAGCAGAATAATTTTTACCTCGTCCATGTAAACAATTCAAGGTCTAACGAAAGATAAAAATCATTTATGTAAAACAGTACTTCCCGAATTCTGTCTCGTAATTTACACGCACTTTAATTTTTCAGCTTCAATAGTAAATATACTTGGAGCAAAAGAGCTCAAACTCTTTGGTATTTTTCTGTTTGCCCTCAACAAAAAATATAGGCTATAAAAATAATATTTATCTGGCTTCCGAATTATCAAAGTCTGAAAAAATGTGACTTCTTTAGATATTAAATGAGAGAACAGTAAAAAAAAAAGATTTTTAAAAAATAAAGAGAAAGATTAATTCTTTGAAACTACTTGCATTCAATATAATTGTTCGCATTCAATAAATAATCGGTAAAAAATAATATAAATTACCGGAATGTATCACAGCATTTTGTAAAAGTTTGGAAATATTACTTTTTTTTTTCTATTACGCTTTTAATATATAAATCAGCAAAGTTACAAAAACTGTTTACTTTCGGTATGAACATTCTCAGAAATGCTAATTTTGAATTACGTATGAACGTATTTTTTGTGTTCAATATTTTCTTAATGCTTATAGCACAAGGGAAAGATCGCAAAAAAAAAACCCCGCATGTCTTTCTTTTTATTTTTCTTTCTCTGAGGGAGTGAATATTAACGTCGCACTATTCAGCTGCACGAGGGCTTTTGGCGATCGACCATGTAATTTTGAACCCTGGTCAAGTAACGTGGACGACACCTAAGCTGGCACCCCCTCCCCCTTTCCAACTACCTCACCACACCAACGGGAGGACGTTTGAGCTCTCGACAGATTTAGCGTGCAACACTCCCCTATACGGCACGTCTTCAGTGGTACTGGGCTCGAAATCATGACACGCCGAGCCTAGGGGTCAAGGTTGTGACAGCGGAAGACTAATGGTTATGAACTCGTGGTTGGCATTGCCGAGTCGCGGGTTCAAGTCCTGGTGCCACTGAATACCTGCCGTTATGAGAGGAGCTGCTGCACATTAAAGTCGAGGCTCAAAGTTCTCCCATTGGTATGGTAGTTTTTAGATGGGGTCTTAGCTCAGGTGTCGTCATTGTCGCTTGCACGATGTTCAAAATCACGAGATTCGTCTCCAACAGCCTTCGTGTTGTTTTATAGTGTGACGTTAATATACACTCCCTCACTTGCTATGTCATTTCCGAACAGAAAAAAAAAATGCAATGTTTACTTAACTTAATGTTTATTTTAAGTTAATCTCTTAATTTTGTTATTGTTGAGTACATTATATACACATCTTGTATAAATAACTCTTTAGCGGGCAGTGGCTAATACGTCTAGTTATGGGAAAATAGACTCTGGAAAGTATTGGGAAGTATTAATAAAAAAAATCCCTTTTTTTTTACCTGTTAGTTGAGTGAATATTAATGTCGCACTGTTCAGCTACACGAGGGCTTTTGGCGACGGACCACGTAATTTTGAACTATGGTCAAGTGACGTGGACGACACCTGAGCTGGCACCCCCTCTCCTAACTACCACACCACACCAACGGGAGGATGTTTCAGCTCTCGACAGATTTAGCGTGCATCGTTGCCCTACACGGCAGGTCTTTAGTGGAACTGGGCTCGAACTCGTGACAAAGCTAGCCACGATCCGATATCTATACCACTCGGCTACCGCGGCTACTCACTTCCTCTGAAGGCGGTATAAAAAATGTATATTACTTACGTATTATACCGGCGATTAATTTCGTCATATCAACAGACGTTGCCAAATGCCGCGATATACAGCCAATAGTCGTGGAAGTAGTTCTATGGGTGTTCGAACGGAATAATAGCAACAATGACAGCATTTGGCGACATTTTTTTTAAATTACGACGTTTGTTTATTTGGTGAGATATATATATAATATACGTATATAAGGACTAGAAATATTTACCTAGAATAAAATTTAACTGCTGCTAGAAGTGGATTGAGATTCTGTGAAATCTATTAATGCAATGATGATTTTATGTTTTATTGTATGCGTAATGATTTTTTGTGCATACATTTACACTCCCTAAAAAATTTTTTAATGGAAAAGAACGCCTTTTTTCGCGTGACTGGATTATTTTGGAATATTATTACCAAGAAGTCGAAAGAAATTTATTGAAATAACCGTGACATTTTTCAATCCTTTTCCTTATTGCTAGCGATATGTCGATTAGGTATGAGTTGATTGAAAACAGGTTTAAATCTCTGAATATATTCCCCGGACTTCTAATGAATGATTAGTGAAAGTTGAGTTAGAGTTTTCAAGCTCTGGCTGCTAAATTTTTCCGATCTGGAAATAAGAATACAGTACAAGGCTAATTTTATTCGTTTTAAATTTTTGAGGTGAGCGCAACAGCAGATTAAAAAGGGTTTTAGCACACACAGTTAATCTAATCTCTTATAAAAATTTGAATGTTTTTAAATTTATTTTTAACTTAAACAAATTCACTCATTTGATCGTATGGTTCCAAAATTTTGCAGGGAGCGTCGCTGATGTTTCCATGAAGCCGTAGGTATATGTCCGCCAAAAAAATATTTCGAACTAACTTTTATTGAATTTTTATTCTAAAACTCTTGCTAAATGAAGAATTTGTGTGTGCATGTACAAAGTCGCCACAGGCCGTGACACGCAGTCAACAGTGCAAAACTCTTAGCTTTTGTTAAGAAAACGATTATTGCATTTGGCGAGACCTTTTGATTTGGCAATGTCTCTAAAAATGGGTATCACGAAAATCGACTTCCAAGGAGAAATGCGGAGATGTTATAGATATAAATTCCTATTTTATAACTATATTAGACATACATATACTCGTACTTGAAATTTGGCAAGCCTGTTTCTTTTGTTAAGTAGATATCCGCGAAGTACAGATTTTGCGCAAATCGACTCCAAAGAGGTGGAATTATGGAGGCTTAAAAGATAAAAAAATATTCCGTTTTAGAAATTCAATTTCTGTTCTTCAATTCCTACTATTAGCTCGCACTGTCTATATATATTTATTTATTTATCTTGGTGAAATTTTCAATCGTTAATAAAATACATTTTAAAGCGCTGAATTGAGCTGAAATTTTATATACAGGATCATTTTGGATGACAATACAATATAATTTAATTATAATTAATAAAAATTAATTGATTAAAACTAATTATTTAAAGAATTTCAAATACAGCCATGTTGGCGACTTAGCGCGACCCTTGAAAAGGTTTTTTTTCTCACGTGTTAAAGCATTCAGTTGGATTGAAATTAAAAGGACAATACGATATACTTTAATGATAATTAAAAAAAGCTAATGTGATTCTGTCCTATGTATATACATATTTATATTAATTGTAACTATTTAATAAAAAGTAGCTAAAATAAAATTTTCGTTGTTGATCTAAGTAGGAGTGAGTAAGTGAGTGAGTGTGGCGTTTTATGGCGCAAGAGCCAGTTTTGGCTATACTGCGCCAAACATTTGTTTAAACATTCATAAAATTTTTAATACAAAAATTGACTTTAAAATGTTATATGAATCAGATACACATCTAAGTATTAAAATACTATAAAATCGTACTGAATTCAGTTCATAATTTAAAACTATAAAAACTTGAAAGTTAAGATATATAAAAACATTGAAAACAATGCTAAAAATAAAATCGGAACACGTTATCTACAACAATTCAAATCTTTCGCTTAACTTATTTTTTTTTATTTCTTGTCGGTATTGTGTACTCTTTGAAACCTGACTTTATATTCCAATATAATTCAAAGATTCGTCCATATCATAAATAATCATTTCCTCATCTTCTGACGTGTAATTAATGTTACTTTTTTTTTTTTTTTTTTGACTTATGTGGAGTCATTTGAATTTCAGTGTCGGGTTTTGGTTCTGTTATGAGCTTTTTCTATTTTGTTTTAAATTACTTGCAACCTTAGATACTGCTGAAGTTCGCGAGTACTGGATGTGGTAGGGTTAAGTAATGGTACAGTTGGCATACTTTCAGCTGATAAAGATGTAGAGGTATTTAGGTTATTGCCATGGGTAATACTATTAGTGGAAATGGGTATAGGTAACCGAGATTTACTTGATTTGTCTAGAGTTACTGCAGATGTGGAAGGAAGTAGATTTACTTGAGTAAATGAGGATGATGTAGAGTCAACAGAAATTGTGGACGTGTTTGGCATCCGATTGGCAGAAGATCTTGGATTTAGATATCTCAAAGGTGGACAAAAGATATTTGTGATGTTCGGATCTGTTTGGGTTGCAGTAGATATATTTGATGGTTTAGTAGCTTGAGCATATGTTGGAGTTAACTGAGGAACTATTAATTTTCGCGCTTCTAAATAGGATATGTTTTTACTGGATTTAATTTCCTGGGTCTGGGTAGTTTCTAATTTCCATTTTGGGCATAGTTTTGAATTTGATTGGTGGGTTTCTGCACAATTGACACATTTCGGCTCTAGTGTACAATCCCTGGAAGAATGCCCAGTGGATGCACATCTAGAGCAAGTTAACTGACCACGGCAGGAAGTTTGAGAGTGTCCGAACCTCTGGCATTTAAAGCAGCGCAGAGGATTCGGTATGTAGGGACGGATCTTGCAGTTTAAATAACCAGCCTTTATTGTTGTTGGAAATTTTGGGTTATTGAATGTTAAGATTAAATGTTTCGTAGGAATAACTTCAGTTTTTTTTTTTATTGGAATTCTCCTGACCTGAATTACACCCTGTCCTGAAAATCCCTCAAGGATTTCAGTCTCAGGAGTGCACATCAGGTCAGGTTCAGAAATGACACCTCGGCATGGGTAAGAGATTTATGAGGACACTCTGTCAAAGGACAATCTAAAAATGTTTTTGCCAATAAAAAAGATTTTGTTTGCAAGGCAGATATAATTTCGATTAACAAATCACCGGAACGTAGTTTTTTAACGGATTTAGGTTCTCCGCCTATTCCTTGAATGGCTTTTTGAATTGCAAAAGGAGATTTTCTTGACATTTCATTATTGGGTATCGATAAAATTAAAAATCTACAACACATAGCAATTTGTTCAATGTTGAGATCGGGAAAATTAAGGCCTTTATCCGGGCACAACATCATTGGATCCATAAAAACGCGAACACAACTTCGTTCTGGCGTGCCTCCACCCACCACGGAGTCCAACAAGGGAGGCAGTGTGCCGGTCATCTGGCAAATACCAGGCACGGCGCTTACCCAGAGTACACCCAGAATATAGTGATACAGTCCAGGGCGAGGATCCAACGGGTAAATCCGACACTCCTTATCTGCAGCACTAACCCTACAGCAGTGTCTCTTCGGGGGCACCGAAGAGAGGTATTACCAGCCGATTGACAGGAGCGGGCTCACTCCTGCCTCCCGTCTACAGCGAAGCGTGGGCCGAAGGTATTCCCAGGACACCATTTTCCTCCTTACGGGACGCCGCACACGGCAAACATGCGGGTTGGTTAATCAACGGTGTTAATCGAACACAAATAAAGCAACATAATCAAAATATTGAAAGAAATATATGAAAAAGAAACTAAATAAACGCAATACAAAAGGTAAACCAAAAAATGTTAATAATAAATTGTAACATTTCTCTACAGAAAAGTGATTTGAAATGTAGTCATTTCATAATATTTATCTGTGGTTTGGACGTGAAAATTTGTGATCTAGACGGGTTGATTGATTGAATATTAACGTCGCACTGTTCAGCTACACGAGGGCTTTTTGGTGACGGACCACGTAATTTTGAACCATGGTCAAGTGACGTGGACGACACCTGAGCTGGCACCCCCCTCTCCTAACTACCACACCACACCAACGAGAGGACGTTTCAGCTCTCGACAGATTTAACGTGCATCGCTGCCCTACACGGCGGGTCTTTAGTGGTACTGGGCTCGAACTCGTGACAAGGCAAGCCACGATCCGATACCTATACTACTCGGCTACCGCGGCCACGTGATCTAGACGGGAAAGGAAAGAAAGGATAAATTGAATGACAAGAAGGAGGGTCGAAAATAGAGAAGGATCATTAGGGTACCCCGGGGTTAGTGACACCCATGTTTACTAAAGTCAGTAAACCCCTTGGGAAAAGGAAAAGATCACTAGGGTACCTCGGGATTGTGTGACACCTGTACTCACCTAAAGAAGGTGAGCCCCCTGAGGGGGATCTAAGTAGGAACTGACTTAAAAACTATTTTTTTATATTACTTGTTTTTTAAGTAAGAGAGTTTAATTTTTCCAAATTAGTGTATTTTGTTTCGATAAGAAAGTTTCCAGTTTCCTTCATATCGTTTAAAAAAATTCTAACTGAATATATCTCTCTCTTTTTCTCTTTCTTCTACACTAACAATCTTTTGTTTCAAGCATTTTCCTTTCTTTCATAAATTCCAGCTATTTTCTCTCTCTCTCTCTCTCTCTCTCTCTCTCTTTCGAAGGTAGCAGAAAAATGATACATATTGGTTAAAAGTAACTATGAAGCCAAACATGGTCACACGTAGAAAACATGCCGGTACTTATGCAATATCGCAACAATAGCAACTTTCATGGCGCTAAATTGCCAGCCATATGCTTCGTTTCATATAATGTCGCAAACACGGTTGCGATAATACTTAAGTACCAACATGCCAAATTCTGTTCCGTCAATGTGTTGGTAGGGAATGTATTTTATCGGCAATGATAGTGTCGGCAGTATTACGGAAAAACAATCACCAACCCTTTCACAGAAACTGTCATACCTTACCACAAAAACTAACATACAAATAACCAGAGTATATTTGAAATAACCAATAGAGATAATATTTCCAGGTAGATATTTATGAGAAACATATGAGGCTGTATTAATTGTTGAAATTTAATTAACAAGTATTTACTTAAAACTTTGGATGAAACGTATTGTGATTGACGCAAGATATCCGTTATGGTTTTATCTTCTTTTTTTTTAATTAAACTTACTTTAAATCTACACAATGCCCCCCATCCGGTGTAGTGGCTAGGAAGGCTGACTGTAGTACCGTTAGTTCTGGGCTCAAATCCCGGAGATGGTATGGATGTTTGCAAATGTATAGTGCCTTTACGGCAGAGGGTATTCTAAATAGTCGTCGAGCTGCAAGTCCTCTCGTGAGGTTGATGGAAGAGGAAGAGAGGTGGGAGGCCACTGGCCACCCGCCGGATGTTCTTCACAATTGAGGTGGAATCAAGCCAAATCGAACTGTCACCTGTATGGGGTTCAAAACTACAGCTAACGACAGGCTTAAATGTTGCCCTTTGCCGTGATGAATTTCGCGGGCCTTGATCTGATGTTACTGTCAATCGGGTGTCATAAGTAACAACAAATGTACACAATGGTGGATCTGTTATTATAATTTACAGTATTTTTCCATTTCGCCGGCGCAAAACCCGCCAAACAGACTTTTATTGGCGATAACACATAATGTACACATTTAAAAAAATGTTAACTCTAAATTATTTTTGGTACTTAAGCATTTATCGCAACCTCTTGGCGATATTACATGAAACAAAGTACATGGTTGCCAATTCAGCCCGTACGACGCATAGGAAATCGGAGTTGCCAACTTGGCGAGTTATCTTGAACGTTGGCGATTTTTGCCGTTATATGTAAGTACTTAAAAAAAGAAGTCTCTTACACGGAATTTAATTAAGTTTTGGATTCTTTAAATTAGCATTTTACTACTTACGTATAGACCCCATGCCACTGGCGATCTTTGGCAATTTCCTAAAAATTGTCCTTATTGTTGGCCGCAACTCGTAAAAATTTCGGCAATCAGTCTTTGGCATGCAATTAATCTTAAGTGATAAGTCGTTGGTAAAGATTTTTTTTTTTTTTTTTTTTTGGTATTATTTTACGGTTTGTGTGTGTGGTATTTGGAAATAATTGGATAAAGCAAAATAAAAATTAAACCTTTTTAGAATAAAATACACACCAATTTTATTCAAAAATACTTAGCCTTAAAAAAATGCATGTATTAGATAAAAAAAATAGAAAATAACTATGAAAAATTTAATAAAGTACTTATTTCCCGACTCTTTTTAAATCAATGTGCCACGACAGAAAAAAAATTCATGTAAAATCCGTCAAGTGTGTTTATTGATTTTTTTATGTATTAAGATAGGAATTATTAGTTTATATATAGCCAATGCGTAGTTATTTAGAAAAAGCTTATTCAAATATCGGTTTCAATAAATATTTTTTATTTCAGGAAAATCCTAAACTAATAAAATGAAAACATCAAAGTAGGAAAAAAGAATTACTGAAAAAATAAATAAATAAAGCAATAATTAACTGATCAAAAAAATACAGCAGGAAAAAATTCATTTTTTTATGAATCAGCTAACTGGTTGATTTTCTTCTATAATTAGCACTAAATAAACTGGATCAAAAATACCAATATCTATATAGCAACTGTTTGTTTACCTTGTATATAAAATAAATGAAAAGAAAAGAGAATTGAAATACTGATGAAAAATTACATACCTTACATCTAGGTTGCTTCGCAGGATCAAATTCTATGAAAGACATGTTAATTGAATGAAAGATAGTAAATATTTGCTTGCATAACTACACTAAGTGAAATTCAAATAAATTCTTTTATTTATCTTTCGCGACTGCAAATCTGCCAATAAAATCTTTACTTTCATCTATACACTGCTGCCATCTATTAGAAAACTAAAGTATGATTTCTAAATAATTTTTCAAAAAGTGATGTTTCTATGTACTAATTTAAATTTATAAATTGCAGTTTTTATTCCGACTTTTTAGCTGCTTTACAACATATCGTGAAAGGATAAGTAACAAAATATTTTGTTTTACCTTTTTATTTAAATGAAAGTGTTGCTACTCTTGAGAAGCTGTTTACCTTGAATAACTCTTATGAGGAAAACGAGTTCGAAAACGAATAATTATTTCGTAAATAAACTTAAAACAGGTCTTCGACTTTTAAACTTTTACCAATGTTGTCCCCGGAAATTTTACGCGGTGTTTTTTTTTCCCCGATTGAAAAGAGAAGAACCAGAATTTAAATTAATGCAGCGCACGTGCGAAAAAAAAGATCGTTTGCAATCAAATCATTTGCATCATAAGGAAAGATTTCAAATATGCATAAAGAACGACCCAATCAGAAATACTTTTTATAAAAAGGAAAAAGTATTTTAACGAAAAAGAAATTTAAAACTATTTTAATTTTTAAATATGAGAACATTATATGATATAATATTCTTTTAATTATACATAAAGTACTTCAAATTTCAACCTAGATACACCATTTTTAAACCAAAAATACTTCATCATTCTTTAAATAAGTTTCTTTACTTCCATTTTCTTACAATACATCTCACAAATTTTAAAAAAAAAAAATTTTTTTTCCTCCAGTGTTTGTTTTTCTCTCACTCTCTCTGCATAATTTTTATTACATTAAATTTATAGAATCATGTAGATATACAAACAAGCAAAAAAGATTAGATTTCCTGGAAATAATTCGAATATTACAGAATTATTATTTAAAAAATAGTTGAAATATAATACTGATTTCTTTTAAAAGCATCAAATAATTTTTGAATTCTCAAGATTCAGATGGTTGTCTTAAAAAAAAAAAAAAATCTTACTACGTTCAGAACCCCATCAATTTAAAAAAGTGTTTTTTTATACATGGGCCAAAAAAGGTGTTCTACCTTGCAATTTCTTATAAATTTAATGTTTTTCGACTAATAAAATTAATATATTGTAATTGAAATTTTTTATGATATCTCAACTTTTTTCAATGGAATTCATAATTATTTTTTTTTAAAAAATATATAACTATTTTTAAAAATTAATAATCAAAACAACTAAAAATTCCCCACAAAGTCTTCTACACTTAACAAAAATTCAATTTATTTTATTTCTTTCTTAATTTGTACTTAGTGGGATATTTTTTTAAGTACCCCACAAAACTTTTAAATTTGGTATGATTTAAAAAATTTTTTTGAATTTCTGCATCAATTTTCCTCCATTCTTCTGTGATTAGTTTTTTTTACTTATTCTTTTTTATTTGTCATTTTTCTTCTTTTTTTACGTAAAAATTTTCTCCAAATATGTTCTACTGGGCTAAAAAGGTTGAGGGGTATTTTCTAATTTGGGGACAGTTAAAAGACAAGGGGTTACATTGAGAGCATGCGCTTGGCGTCTTTACCCTGTTAAAAATAAAGTCTTTTCCAAAAATCAAATTTTCGAAATTTAAAATTTTCTTTAAAATATTTAAAAAGGAAGCTCATGATTCAAAATATGAACAAAAAATTTCCAAAATTTTTTTTCTTTCCGATTTACACCCACACAAGAAACTTCCACCTCCATTTTTATTGTCAAAAATTCTTGGGATTAAGTTTCAGAAAATTCAAAATTTATACAAATTGTTTGTATGGCAGATAATTCAACAATTTTATTCCGATCCCATAATAGCTTGTAAATGAAAAAAAGGAGTTTAATCCCCGGGAAATTTTTGTGGCTCGGTAGCCATGGTATAGGGAACGTCCCCGCTGGGTTCAGGCCGTATCACTAAGACCGGTGGGCAGCGATGCCGTTAAAACTGCGGGGCTGAACGTCCTCCCGTTGGTTGGTAGTTGGGGGGGGGTGCCGCTCGGGGGTCGTCCGTCCGACCATGTTCAAAATTACTGGTCGTCCCAAAAGCCCTCCGTGTAGCTGAACGGGGGCGACTTAATATTCAATCACCAAACCCCGAAAAATTTTGTGGAACAAAAACTCCTCCACTAGCCACTTTAAAAAAGGTTTCGGGGTGGGGGGTTTAAATGGGCCCCAGAAAAGGAATTTGGTAATTTTTATGTTTGGTGAATCCGGCTCTATTTAATATTTTAAAAAAAAATTTTAAATTATTACCCGAAAGTGTTGGCTATTGGAACGACATTTTAACAAGGTAATAAACCAAGGCACTGCTCTCAGATGTACCCACTGGTGTACCTACTCTATGCCCCAATAAAACCTCCTCAATCACTTTTGTCAGTGGGAGTATTTGGTGAGATGACGTAAAATACTGAACAAATAAACACAAAATGTGAAGTGAAACAATCACGAGAATGGAGGAAATCGAGCGAAATTACAAAAATATTGATTAAATCTATCCAAATAGCAAAAGTTGTTGTGGACTAAGAAATATCTACAATACTAAATAAGAAGAAATACAATATTTAAAAGCTAAGTTGATTTTTGTTGAGTTACGAAGATTTTGTAACATAAATCTTTTATTATTAATTTTTAAAAAAGTTATACTATTTTTAAAAATAATATATCATTTCTTAAGAATAAGTACGAATATATAAAAATTACAATTACAATATATTAGTTTATAGTCACCTAAATTTATAAGCCAAGTGTATGAGCACTTACAGTGGTAAGATACTATATATATACCTTTACCTAGAAAAAAGTGCCGCGTAGCTGAGTGGTATAGGTATCGATCGTGGCTTGCCTTGTCACGAGTTCGAGGCCCAGTACCACTAAAGATCCTGCGTGGAGGGCGCGATCACGTTAAATCTGTCGAGAGCTGAAAGTCCTCCCATTGGTGTGGTGTGGTAGTTAAGAGAGGGGGTGCCAGCTCAGGTGTCGTCCACGTCACTTGTGACCATGGTTCAAAATTACGGGATCCGCGTAGCCAAAGCCCTCATGTAGCTGAACAGTGCGACGTTAATATTCAATCAAGAAATCAATCAAGAGAAAATGCAAGTTAAACAATTTAAAATTTAATATCGTCTTAAGATATGAAAAAAAAGGAAAGAAAATTAAAAGAAATTCCTTGTATCCTAACTAAATTTTTTAAACAACAAACATAATAAGTTTTCTAAGAGTTAAATTCTTAGAAAATTTTGAAGAGAAAAAAATTTTAAAATATAATTCAAACTAAAACTAAATCCCGGGATTAGTTATTTTAATCCTGGGATTTCGGGACTGGAAAAAATACCGGAATCTCGGGGCTGCAAGCCCTTTTATCCTTACGGGAGCATGAAGCCAATATGAATTTAGCATGCATTGGTCATTGGTTTTGAATGAAAAAAATTCTAAAGGCAACTCATTGAACATTGCTTTACCAACCAATTAGCAAGAATCCCCAGTTATTCTGGATAAAAACACAGAAGACTCTATTGGGTGACAAATTATTATTTTGTAATTTTTTCTTTACCTATTATCCATTCTCTTGACTAGAAAATAGCTAAATACAGTATAAAGCTAGAGAATATTTATATTTGTTTTCAAAATTTTCTTGAATTACGTTATAATGATTTAGAATATTTATGATAATCCTTTTAACTATTAGAGACCGATTATAGACATAAAAAATTTCCAAAAAGCCATCAGGTTGCAAAATTTGAAAATTTCACTTTTAGCTCAGGATTGCAGCTAGAGATGCTCTTTAGGAGCTTGTACATTTAATTTACTATGGAATTTAATAAAATGAATTTATAAATTATATGAGTATTTTAATTTTACCTGAATAATTCGATTATGGAGACACAATAAAAAAAACTGCGGTTACATATTACAAAATAGCTCTAACATGAAGTTAAAACTTGAGAAATTTCACAGATAATCCTTTGAAAAAGTAATACTAATAATCTTTACGAGAATAACTAAAAACATATATTCATAATAAATACAACAAAAAATAAATTCTCAAAGAGAACTTTGCCTCCGTATTTCTGTAATGTAGTACAATTATATTGTAGAAATGGTATTTCATGGTTAATAGTCATGAAATTTTTATACATGATTTAGTTAACCAACTCAATCATTAAGACTAATTTTTAAATAATTAGTTATAACTCAGTTATTTTTTTACCTTCCAGATTCGTAACATACTCTTGTGAGTCATGATAATCTCTATGATATTTTTTATACTTTACTTATTTGAATAACTTATCGACATAAATTCCGGAGAAAATCTCGAACACTTCATTACTAAGTCGCCATTTGGTTTTCTATAGGGCGTGTACGACAACAGATTATTTATGATCCTCTCATAGATTAACAATGGCTTGACGAAGTTTAATAATTACATTTTTTCACCCTTCATACTCTTTATTAAACTTGTATCAAAATGTTACTTTATTCTCCTTTTTCTAACATCTAAAACAACTCTGTATTGAAAATGCGTTTTTAGAAAAAAAAACCTTCCGAAGTTAGGAATATTAACTGATGTTTGAAAAATTTAAGGTTTGGGTGTTGAGTAATTTTTTTTAAGCTAAGAAATAGTTGCAAGGCTAAACTTGTCACTGAAGCTGTATAAAATGTAATACTATGTAATAATAATAATAATGCGTCTCCTTAAATAATATTTTAATAATGATAATTCATTGATAAATGATTATTGTTTCCTGTTATTGGATCATTTCCTTGAGTAAGCAAGACAAAATAACATTTTTTTTTTAAAGTAGATTATTTTTTATATACATAAAAGCAAAATTTTCAAGCATTTAAGAGATATCCGAACTAATTTAACCCTTTATCTACCGACGGTTTATATAAGTACCACTCACTTTAAAATTACATAGAGTAATCGTTTTTACGAATACTCTGACGATACTTATCAGGAATATTCTTTTAAATCAACTCTTCCAAGATATATGGCAACACGGGTTCTATGATGAGTATTTTAGCGGGGAAGGCGAATAGTTTTATAGCAGAAATTGCGTTTTCAGTTGACCGCGTTTTCAGCGTATTGTGAAAATTGTCATTTTTGTTCCGAAAATGAAATTTTTTGTATGTAAATGAAGACCTTAGAAAATGATTTGAATATTTATTGTAAATGAACAGTGTATATAATTAATTTTACATTTGATTATCTTTAAAATAATTAATTAGCTCTAACGGGTTAAATTTCCCAAATTTGAGTATTTTTTTTTATGTATACCCCTTAATTTTCAATGTAGTGATTCAAAAGAAAATATTTCATGAAAAAAACTGCAGTAAATCATAATGCGGTAGATAAAGGGTTAAATGACCAATTTCGATCATAAATATGTCACATTCCTTATAATATTTATTCGACTGGCTCTAAATTTCTTACATTTTATTACAACATTAAAATTTTAGTACATTCCCTAGATTAGGGATCGGCAAACTTTTGAGATAGAAGAGTCGATTTGTAAGTGAAACAAGACAATTTAATTATCAAAGAGCATTTTAAAAGAGAACCTGGCTATAAAAGAGCCTAAATGAGCTATATTCATACGCTTGCGCTATAGCGGAGATGGGGGGCCGGGGCCAGGTAGCTCTCGTAATCATGACTCTCGTGCTACAATTAACATTTTTTTATTGTATTTCAATACAATTTTATTTTAAGTAATATTTTACATTTCTTCTAAACTAAGAACTATGGAAGATATTTTTATTTTTGTGGGGCTCAATGCAAGAACAACCATTGTGAAAATTTCAAAATGTTGTGAATTTAAATTTAAAGCTACGTGAAAGAAATAGTGTACCAATAATATCATGAGTGCTTTATTCTAGAATTTTATATTTGCATTAATAATAAAAATTAATTTTGGTTGTTCTTGCATACAAAAGTCATTTCAGCATTCTTTTTTATCACCCTTGTCATAAAACTTGGAATATGTTTTTTGCCATTTCTGTTGGGGATTTAAATGTATCTCTTGTCCAAAATCATAGGTGCTCCCAAACTTATTTATATAAATAAATAAACATCGTTGGAAATTACTTTAACGTATGTCTTCCCATGGTGGTATTTTTACCAATAAATTGAACTTCCACTGCTTTAGAAACAATTGTAATATTTTCAATGATTTTCAGAAAGCTTTGGTAATGGAAAACAATCTAATACAGAAATAACAATCTTAAATAACTATCTTAAACCGGTCGAATGTTTAAATGTAGAAGCAAATGCAGTAATTTTTTCACTAAATAATTATAAAGGAAAAGAAAAAAGGAAACAATTTTTATCAGGCATAATTATTTTCTTTTATAATTCATTGAGAAAAAAAGACTGAAGGGCTGCCACCTTTTATGCAAACAGCCACATGCGGCTCGTGAGCCGTGGTTTGCTGATCCTTACGCTAGATAAATGTAGGTAGTTTATTTTGGTAATACTTGCATTGATAATATTATTTTGTTTCTCCAAGTACTTTAAAGAATACTTAAACAATTGCTAAAAATTTAAACATATTTGTTGTTTTTTTTTAATTTTGATAATTTATTTTAAATACTGCTGGTTAAGTATTAATATTTATTATATAATAGAAGAAAAGTTATTTATATTAAGAATTTATTTATATATATTAAGAATTCTTTAAGGAACTAGGAGAAAAAAATTAATAAACTTACGTCAATAAAAGTACTGCTAAAATAAACTACTTACATTTATCTTGGATAGGGGTTGGCAAACCACGGTACTTTGCATAAAAGGTTGTGGCTCTTCAGTTTTCTGCCTCTGTGAATTATTTAGAAAATAATTATGCCTGCACTAAAAATTGTTTCTTTTTTTTTTTTTTTTTTTTATTATTATTATTTAGTGAAAAAATTACCTGCATTTACTTATACATTTGAATATTCGACTGTTTAAGTATTAATATTTATTTCTATTGATCCCTAAAAAAGTATTTATCGCGTTTTAGTACGTTATTTTCATAAATGAAAGTGTTTTGCATACCTTAAATGACTATTAATTGTTATTAGCTAATATTTTGTACTTACCGAAATAAATGTGTGGATATTATTTGTTAAAATTTGAGACGAAAGAAGGAGAAATTTTTACAATATTAATAAAAAAGGAATTCAGCTCTAAAGTATTCAAAACAAACTCGCCAAAAACCGACAGGTAGCATAAACTCAATTCCGACAATGGTCTTGCCCCACCTTATTTTTTAACGAGACAACAGGGATCTCGTCTTTAATAAATGTTGACGAGATAATTCACTAAAACTAATTGTGAGAGCAATCAGTGGTTATTAATGATGCAAACACCCACTTTCACAAGGCGTCAGCTTGTATACAAAAGCAGGGAGAGAATAAAGGAAGAATGGGGCATACACACAGAGACTTTACGATTAAGTTCAGAGCGTAACTTTTTCCTTTCGTCATTTTTTTGAAAATTTGACGTGGAAATTATAATGCAAGAGTGCTTATAGTTTACCGTAACTTTTTTTTCGAAGATATTACTATTTTGAGGGATAAGAATACTGAAAGAATGATATTTTATTGATTGAAGCGTTGCCTGACAGATTCATTTGACTGCGCAATATTTAGAATTTGATCTTGTCCATTATTATCTCTATAGTTGAGGATTTCTTCAAGAATTTTATAAACAAAGATTTTTAATTATGGTGTTTCTGAGTGTTTTGTACCCTGGTACTCGAGAAAAATATCATTCTTTGCATTTTTTCCCCACTTAATTCGAAGGAACATCTTAAAAATGCTGAATTTTTTTAATGTGTAACACACAGAGGTTAGATCTCTATATTCATAGCATTTATAGGTAAGTTTATTAAAAGTTCAAAAATATTATTTTGTAGCTTTATTTTAACTAAACCACATGTAATAAGTTAATTCGAATGAATTAAAAATTGGGTAGAACTGTTCATTGAATTCTAATATCATGAACAAGTTAATTTTGACTCGTTTGTTAGGAGTTTATAAGTTTGTTTGATTTTTCATGCATACTAACTTAATTTCAACAGAAAAATAGTCTGAAATAACAATTTATAAATTTTAAATTCGACATTAACTTCTTTTTTGAATACTATTTGAAATACCCATTCTTATCGCGAATTAATTTTTTAGAAATAAAATTCGGCTACCAAACATTTTAAATGAGGATCAAACCCAATGTAAGACAGAGTGTTCCAAAAAATTCGAAATAGTGTCTTTAAATTAATGCATTACCTTTTAAAAAATTTTCAATAATATCAATTTGGCTTGAAATGAAAGAAGGATTAAACAGAAACATATATTTTAATCAAAAAGAGAAAAGTGACATGCCAAAAAGGAAAGTAGAAATGAACGGATGAAAAACTGACAATTTATAGCAGAAAAATAATAAGGGTAGTAATAAGCTTCAGCGCTGCTGTCTCTCAAATAAATAATCTGAAGCAGATTAACAAACAAACAAACTTAAAGATCATTAAGTATTTCATAAACTACTATCATAAAAAAAATATACGTCAGGTAGCCTACAACTGGAAAAGAATTTGAATTAACAACTAAAACCAAAAAACTCTCTAAAACAAGTAAAATAGGCCTAGGTTGAATTAAACTATTATCAACAACAGCATCGAGGCAAAATAAAACTCAAATCATGTTGCCACAAATAAAAATTATTTTTTGAAAGTATATTTTTTTGTAATTTTTGATTTAAGAAGAATTGCAATTCTGTTACAAAAAACACAAACAAATGAACGAATATAATGTTAAATAACACAGTGATAATTAAATATATATCATGTGGATCGGATTATCTGCATAAAAAAGAGACAATTGCCTAATTTCAATGAAACTGCCATGAACAGTTCCGATCAAACAAAATATAAATAAAAAAATCTTACAAAGAAATAGAAATAAGACAAAACTAATATCACATGAAGTAAAAAAAATGTAAGATAGATAAAATAGGCGTAGCTTTGATTTAAAAAAGCTATTTATATTGAATAAATGAATCAATTATATTTAAGAGTGCTGGGGAAAGATAAAACAGGCTTTAAGATAATACACATCAGAAAAACTTAAATGGGAAAAGAAATTACAAAATTAATTCACTTTAACTTGTTAAAAACTACCTAAAATAGATAGATAACTCAAGCCAATTTAGATTGGGAATGAAATGAAAAAGAAATTACAACATAACGTTAATTGATGCAAAATAAATTAAATATCCTTAGTAGTGCGAAGGCATAAATTGAAAAAAAAATAATTTCAATATTAGCATAAACTAAACTTAAAAACTATCAGAAAGAGATAAATTAAACCAATTTAGCTTGGAATTAGAGGGGGGGGGGAGGGAATTAAATGCGCTTACTTTACAACGAATTACATCAGAATACGTTAAAGCACAACTGTAGACACAAATGTGTTGCTAAACCTGAAATCAATTGGTTAAAGAATATATAAAGGAGTATGAAGAGCATATAAAGGAGTAAGTATAGCAAAAATTAAATGTAATGATAATTAAAATATGTAATAATCCCTAAAAAGCTCAAAATGAAGAATAAGTTTTCTCATTCAGAGATAGATGTGAGGTCATAAGCTGTCATACCATCAAAGCTACATACATAAAAAGTGCTTTAAAATTGAATTTAAAAAAAATCTAAAAGGAATTTCGAAAAAATTTCTTCGAGGTGCACATCATCTTGACCCATAGTTTCAACAAGTCAAAACTGCCGTCTGAGTAGCTCTGTTTTTGTGCTACATGTCAAATACAAACTCATACAATTTATTTCTTTTATTATAACAGGTAATAAAAAAATATATACCAATATAGGTTAAAACGCATAATTAGGGGGTGACTACTTCCAAAATTTTTAATTAACTGCTTTTTTTTTCGTTGAATCTCTTTCAAAACTTTTTTTAGAGTTTAATTTTAGCCTTGATTTGGAATGTAGTACACGCCAATCAGAAATAAAAATTTTAAGTGAATAATTCAATTGCGCGCTAATTGATGAAAATTGAATTATATCAAGAAAGTATGAAAAGACAATTCTTGTAAGAAGACAGACTTCCATTATTTTTGAGGATTTTATAAATGACTTTAAAAAAAAAGAAAATTATGTAATAAATTATAGCCGCGCACATTTAATGCTAATGTTGGTGTTTTTGTATGTATGTATGTCAATTAATTGAATATTTATTTGTTTTTTATAAAGAATATACCTTATATTATATATAATTTATTTTTAAACTATATAATGAAATGAAGAGGGCTATAGAATTTAAATTTCAATATTCCTGACTCGATTACGGAATATATATCATCATACTTAGTAAGAAAAAAATCAGATTTAATTGTGCTACTTAAAATTAGTTTTTAAATTAAGGAAAGAAAAAATTTAAAGTGATATAGTTAAGCAAATAACTTGCTATAATAAAATAATATTTCTGAGTTTAAATCTAATTTTACTTTCTTCTTCTATGCTGACAAATATCAATGTATCAATTTAAACAAAGAAAGGAAAAATATGTTTAAACGATTATCTTTCATTATCATATTTTCCACCTTTTCAAGCTGTGGCCTCCAAGAACGTTGGTCACTCTCTACCTAAGTGGGGCCATTTTTGTGAATCAGTTAAACCCCTCCTTAATTTGTGTGATCTTTCATAGCATCGTCTCCTAACACTTGCTGAATCTTACGAGTTGAAAAATTACCAAGCTTTTGACAAAAAATTCGATGCAGTACTTCTGCTCAAGTTCTTTAGCATAAAAAATTCGACGAACACGTATAACAACATTTCACTCGAGTGTCTGCTGGAAACGATAGGTACACTGGAACAAAGGGGGAAAATTCAAGCTTGTGCTTTAAGCTATCACCATCCACTACGCACAGTGGCGCCGTTTTAAAATCTCTACTGTGTAGGAAAATTCAAGATCGGATACTTTTTTAACAGACCTTGTATATCATTTTGTAGAAACATAACCCCGCCAAGAAAAATTTCAACTTAATAAATGTCTCTATAATTATTTTGACACTATTTTGTAGTGAAAGCCAATGACATAAAATTACTTTTTCCCTTCGGCAATATGCTTAAGTTAGCAACGATCCAAAACTATGATACTCTTTTTAACGTTTAAAATAGTTTCGAAGAAATAATATCAGATTAAGATGTTAAGAAAAAGACTTCAACAAGAATGTCAAGTGGTAAAAGACAGCATTGTTTGCAACACTTTAACAAACACAGCTACATAATTTAACTATTTATTTAATAAATAAAATAGAGATAAGGTTGTATTTTATATTTCTATTAATATATTAAATGTGAATAGTGATATTTATTTAAGACATAAAATAACAAGTTATAGCAATCAAGTTTTAAAAAAAGTCATTTAACTTGCTATTAAAACATTATTTTTTCGACTATCTGTAAAATCTACCTGAAAAGGTTTTTACAAAAAAATATTTCAAGAAGCAATTTTTCAAATAAATATAAGAACAATTATAATAATGAGGAACCCCCCCCCCCCCACAAATATTAAAAATACGAAAAAATGCATTAAAGTACTCAATAAGGATCAAAATCCTGAATATAATACAAACAAAACAAATTTCAAGTCTAACACACAGTTTACCTAATAATCGAATCAGAAATAAGAAAAAGGTGAACAACACAAGAAAGAAATTTTTTTTAAACAGAAAATTTATTTTTTGGTTATATCCAATAAAAGCGAATTTGAAAAATTCCATTATGATGTAATAAGCATCTTGAGCAGTTAACATTTATTTTCTCATGGAGTCTAAGAAAATCAAATCCTTTATTAGAAATTTGTGGGGAAAAGGGTAATAATAAAAACACGGCGAGATATTGTTTCACACACAAATTTAAGCTCATAAAAAATTTTAAAAAAAATCGATTAAATAAAATAAATAAATAAAAGTATTTTGTAAAATGTATTCGAAAACTTCTCATTATATACGAGGGAACATCATAAAAGACTCCAAAAAGTGCAATTCTACTCCAAAATTCACCTTACCAAATGTTTGTAAAGAACATTCAATGTAATGTGGACCATGAAAATGACAAAAAAAAATTCACATATAATCATACCAATATACCTAAACTCCCTGGATAACATCTCATATATATGTACAAGTAAATTAAATTCAAAATTGCTATCAAATACAAATCCAAGAAATTTTAAAGAAAGGGGGAAGAAATTAAGGTACAGAAAAATTTTGCAATTATTTTCTCAATGTTAAATTCTTTTTCAGTTCTGAATTAATACTATATTTAAATAATTAAATTTTTTTATACCACTATTCTTATCCACAGACGCTAAAATTAATATAAATACCACATTTTTTTAAGCGCATTTTATAGAGTGAAATGGAATATGTGCATCTCACCATACATCACCCATAATTGAAAAATATTTTCCTTTCAAATTCTTGCTTCTTAAAACCGACAAAGCGGGTCCCTAATACTTATTTCTTTGAAAAGTTGCTTACATTTTTTTTTATTTATTTATTTTTGAAAAAAAAACATCGATAAAAATTAATATGCAAATGACAAAGATGATTTTTGATTTTTTTTAAGATGAGAAATAAAAAAAAAAAAAGTTTTATACAAGCTTTCCTTTTTTTAAAAAAAAAAAAATTCTTTTTTTTTATTGTTAAGAAAATTATTAGTTGTATGGGAAAAATTTCTCGAAACTTAACTTCGTTATTGCTAGCACGCTATTTATCTTCAGAATTTTGCGCTGAGAACGTAAGATTATTATTCAGTTGTTCAAATACATTTTCTAAGAATGCAATTCAAAAGAAGACGAAAAAAAAAAAAAAAAATTAAAAAAAAAAAAAAAAAAAAAAATGGAAGAGAGAGAGAGAAAGAAAGAAAGAAAAGACCGCATGAAAGAAATCAAGTCTTAAAATGTGGATTCTTTTTTTCGCACAGGCGTCAAACCACTAATTCTCTTACAGTCTTGATGATCTGTAACCTTGGCGAAGGTCTGGTCCTTTTTATTTCTTAATGCAGATCATCCGTAAAAAGTCTCTGCATCATTTGAAAAATACGCGGGTAAAAAAGACTGCTCGGTCTGATGAACAGATCACAAAATCAAGCTTCTCGAAACACAGTTATGAAAAAATAATCGTATAATTTATTTTTAAAGCATAATTATGGGCAACTTTGGTCACAGAAATTAGTTCAGGTACTACTTATTTATTTATATACGCCATCCTTTCAAATCTTGACTTTGAAACAAAATAAAGTTAAAACATATATTCCGAGAAATGAAGAGTGAAATTTATGTTTAACTTCTTGATAACGCAAGTTGAGTTAATTAAATTTGATTTTCTAATCTTTGATGTCAGGTGTCAGTTCCAATCTACATAACGCAATATAATACAGCTATACGATTACAATGTATTTAAAAGTAAATGATTATCATATAAGAAAATAAGTAAAGACTAAGCAGTTATGCATTAATTAAGTTATAAAAATTTAATTACTCACGTATAGTTGATGTAGATAAGTTAGGATCTTTTTCTTTTATTTTGAATATTAATATAAAGTTAATAAGTTTAAACTTAAAAACGCTTGAGGATGACAAACACACTTTGTTCTTTTCTAATTTATTAGTACAAAAGAAAACTTTATTCATTTTTTCAGAAATATATATTTATAGTTAATTATTCTCTATTATAGAGACAGAAATAATTAAAACACTAAAGATAAAAGAAGCATTTAAAAACAGTTAATGGAATTTAAAACAGATATTAAAATTTAAAAATATGGATGATGCAGTATTATAAACATTGCCGACTTAGGACAGCTCATATATAAAATAATTTATATAAAAGTTGGGTTTAATAAGTTTTATGGCTAGCCAATCTTCCCCCTTTCTGTTTATAATACTGAGCGAAATCCTAGGGAAAATAATGAATAGAATTCCTAAGCCCATTTCAAGAAAAAGGTAACTTACAGGGCATAGCTACCACCTTATTAGCGGTATCAATGATACGGGGCCCTCCTAGTTACAGAGGTCTCTACATGTGTAACTACAATCCCTCTAACAGTGCTCAAATATCTAAAAAGGGCCCCGAAGGAATTTTGATACAGGGCCCACTTAGAATTAGCTATGCCAGTGGTAACTTACCAAGGCCGATCCTAGGGTGTCGGCTACCCGCTTGCAAAGACCTAATGTGCCGCCCCTCTAGAAGATTTTCCATATTTTGACTAATACTTAACGTTGACTCTATAAATTCATCTCTACCTGTATTAAAGTAAAAAGTAAAACATTAATAAAATATAAATACAACTCTAAGTGCAGACCCCCCACCCTTTTTTTTTCTTTGACCAGCTAATATGTCCCAATAGTGACAAAATATTAAACAATAAACAAACAAAAAAAACCACCTTTAAAAAAATAAACATTTTATAATTAGAAATAAAAAATAACTGTGTGCTTACCGAGAAAATATAATCTAATTTAAAAAAAAGTACTAAAGCATAAATCTCGTGAAACGAAAAGTACATAAATCAGTCCTACGAAGAAAAAAAAAAAGATTGCCTAGTAGTTAACTATAAAATAACTTTTCTAGCTTTCTGAGAAGCAAATTTGTCAATAGTTTCGGTGAAATCCATTTTTTCTGAGATTTCGAATTTAACAGAGATGATGGCTAAATCTGAAAGCCTTTCTTGTGTGTCATATTATTTCTTGATTAATTTTTAATAATTTTTCATTTACTGAAACTTCTTTCCCCTGAAGCTAGAGAAACAGGTAAGGTTGAAAAATTCTTATTGCTTGAGCAAAATTTGGAGGTCATTCTTAACTATAATTTCTAATACCTCAATTGGCTGTTTTTACCTGGAAAAATATCTTTGAATGAAGTCATTTCATTAAAGGGTTGTATGCCATTTATATCTTTCTTTCACAATGCTTCCTTCCTCTTGTACTTGTAACCTAATATTCAAGTCCATTTCAAACTTTCATGAGATCATCACTAGAAATGTTGTGAAACTCATACAGAAAGCAGAATATCGAATAGCACTCAGATAATTAAGTAAATCGTCTATTTGCTGAAGAGATCTCGAATTGCTCGAAGGAATTTGAAGCTGGTTCATCACTCCCCTCATAAGCAAACAAATAGACTTTTTTCCTCAGCTTCGAGATGGAAAATTCGGGATCAATACCTAAATCTGTAGCAAGTGTTGTTACTGAATCGACAGATATCTTAAAGTTATCATCAGATCTTTGGGAAACTAAATATTTTTTACGATTATCTAAGCCTTCAATGCATTCCACGATGTGCAATTTAGGATTTTGAATCATTTTACTCAATACATCAATTCATGATACTAAATCATGCCAAATCAAAATTGAACACAAAAATTTGAATGTTAAAAATTTTTTTCCCTCTGTCTAGTGGTATCTTCAGTTAAGGCATTTAATGCGGTAATAATATTTTTAGGTCTTGTTTAAGAGGTCTAATAGTACTGATACAAACTTCATTCCTTGTTTCCCTAAACAGTTTTAAAGTTAGACTTTTCACGCGTTTCTCCTCTTTTTCGGGGGGGCGCCCATTTTTTTAAATGCCATTGACATGGTGACGCAGTAAAGTAATTACATACCTCTTGTACCATATAAAAAAATAACAGAAATTTCACCAATGAAGCTGGCAGCGTATAACTCATTCAGTTCTAGGTTTGATGATTTTCAAGATGATAAAGAAAATGTTAATCTTTTCCCAGACCCGTTTTCAATTTCTCTGCAAGACGTTGATTGTTACTCACCCGAAAACCCAATCAAAATTATTGACCTACAGCACCATACTACACTGAAAAGTAAGCATAAGGAACTTATTTCAACTGCAAATGATCCGCATTATTTAGAATTTTGAAAATTTATACAAAACAATGTCCCAAATTTACACGATTTAGCAGCCAGATATGGCTGTAGGTTTGGATTAACATGTTTCTAAGCAAATGCTTTCTACTATGAATATAATAAATCAATCTTACTCAAAATTAACTGATATGCATTTAAAACGACTTAATTTTATTAGCTTCTTCAAGAGAGAGAACTAGCACTGTAATATAGATTACTTGGTAAAAAAACCACAAATTCAAAAGCCGTATTAAGTAAGTACTGATTGCTTAATAAGTATTTAGAATCAAATGTTCCGAGTTACTCATTTTTATTTTATACCTTACCTAACTAATTGAACCTGCAAAAAGTTTATTAAAAATATAACCTAAGATTGTATTTTTATATTTATTATATTATTTTTAAATTGAAAGTAGTAAGCAAAACTATTTTTTATCACAGATAGTGGCACTCTCCCCTAAAAGGTTGGCCACTTTTGATTTACTGGAACTATTACCTGTGCAAAATCGTCATGGTTTGACGGTACGAAGTTAGAGAAATATTTGTTGTGACTACAAATTCCTAACTTCTCAACTGTTTCGAACAAAAGACAAACCTTTTCACAGATTTTTTTTAAAATTAGAAGTAATTGCATATTGTTTATGTAAGTGATCGTGGGAAAAATGCGCTGATGTATACGGATGCTTAGGCGCCAGTGGCTTAAAAATGACAAGATCTCAGGTTTTCTTATATTATCTACAGTGTGTTCAACTTCGCGTATTATTTACTTCTTTAAAAAAGGAACAAAAATGCTTTTGTTTCCTCTGTTTCTCAAAATATTGGTGGCTGACCTCTCATACCTCATTTTTACTCCCAGTGCTTTCTCGCGACACCATTACGATCTCTACTTCAAACTGTGTTCGACGCAACCCTAGGATTCCACCAAGCTTTTCCAGGGACTTCCACAAGTCAAAATAAAAATTCGAAAAGAAAAAGTAAATATATATGCTTGCCAATGGGCTTGTCATATATATAATTACACTGGTGTGCAAAACTTAAGCAACAGGTGGTTTTATTGCCATAACTTCACGAAAAATCATCTGAGAGACATGAAATTCTGAAATGAGGGAGAGTATTATGTACGTAAAGGATGACGAAAGCATCGGCGCTGAAAAAGGAATACAACGCATACGGTATGGAATCAAACAAAAACAAACTTTATTGAACGC
>BMAV01000647.1:122465-135951 GCA_019973955.1 Trichonephila inaurata madagascariensis
GTCATTTGCAATGCTCACTTGTATTCTCGTTTGAGTATTACATTATGCCTCGTTGGAACACAGAGCGTGACACGTTGGCACAAGCGTCCTTTAAGGTCTTGCAATGTTTGTGGTGAGGTCGCAAACACCTGCTGTTTCTGGTATTCCCACAAGAAAAAGTCCAGTGGAGTCAAATCAAGCAAACGCTTAGATCAATCTTCGACGCCACCAAACCCAATTATTTGATTCCCGAATTTCTTGACCTGGTACTGCTTCAATGAAGGTGTCTTGTTGAAAATAACTAAAAAAAAAACAACCTCAAATATATTTCAAAAATTAACTCAAGAAAAAAAATGACACGTTTTTAATTCGAAACGCAATCTCAAAATTGACTATTTGAATACCAGCCTTGGCACGCTGGATGGGACGATGCCAGTTTCATTATTGCCACACCCTTCATGTAGGAAACCTATCACTCTTGTGACTTATACAAATGAAGTCTTTCAAGAATATAAAACTGTTTGTTTTACAGATGGGAGTAAATTGAATGGAAGGGTTGGTCTTGCCTGCGTTATTTACGAGGAAGATGTTGAATATGTTACGTTCCAGCATCGATTAAGAGATGAATGCTCTGTTTTTCAAGCTGAACTACTCTGCATTAATTTTGCCGTAAAAATGATTCAGGACTCTCTCCGCCAGGGTGGAACGCTCAACTTTCTTATCTGCACTGACTCACTCTCTTCACTCCATTGTTTGCTCAACGTAAACTCTACAGAAAAACTTGTGTTGTAGAGGTTCAGTCTATTCTGTACTATCTAGACTGTGAAATCCACTTTTCTTATGTTCGGGGCCATAGCGGAAATCTCGGCAATGATAGAGCGGATCAGTTGGCCAAAGAGGCAACTTGCCAAGATATGAACCTTTTGATGTCTGTGCCATTGTCCCACTGGAAGCATTTAGCTTGGGAAAGAACTGTTTCTTCCTGGAACACTGAATTCTTGGCCTCGCCTAAAGCTTTGTGGACTAAAAGGTTTTTTCCGTCCCTTTATCAACGGCTTAAATGTAAGAATTTTTTTACTGATTTCAAGTTATTCCAAATTCTAACAGGACATGGAAATTTTAATAGCTATTTATCTAGATTTAATTTAATTGGTAGTGATATTTGTTCTTGTGGTCAGAATGCTGTAACTGTGGAACATGTATTGTTGTATTGTAAACTTTATTTCTGTAAAAGAGAAAATTTTAGAAAGGAGTTGAAATGTTTAGGTATTTCCTGGCGACCTGTTTTGTCTTTGTTGGTTAAATGTACTGAGAGCTTAAATGTCTTACGAAAATTTGTCTACTGTATAGATTTTTAAAGTTTTATATATATTGGTACTTCCCTTTTTTATATTTGTGTATTTCCACTCTTCCT
The DNA here is from genome assembly GCA_019973955.1 of Trichonephila inaurata madagascariensis. NCBI lineage: Eukaryota > Metazoa > Arthropoda > Arachnida > Araneae > Nephilidae > Trichonephila > Trichonephila inaurata. Next base: position 123,859 of record BMAV01000647.1, read on the forward strand.
TTTTATTTTTGTTTCGTCTTGTTTGTTTGTTTTTCCCTTTTTTTTCTTCCAAATTTGTTTTGTTATGATTTAATTGAGTTACCACTTACGTCTGTAAGCCTCATGTTATGCATTGCGGAGCATGAGGAGTTTTGCAAATAAATTAAATAAAAAAAAAATAAAAAATCTCAAAATTGAAACAGAAACTCATAGAATTACCAAAAAGTAATAACAACTGAGTGTTGCCATACAGATTTACCAAAACCTGATAACATTAAATTGTAGGCTCAGCTTCTACATGTCTTGCGAGCAGGCACGCAGTCATGTTGGTTAAACAATATATTTTGTTACTTTAAGTAACAATGTTTCCACTGATTATAAAAATTGCAGTCCTTCTTTTCAAAACATTTCTTAGCTTTTTACATCCTAATTTGGATCTGTCGATGTTGAAAAGTATTGCTGGTGTTTCCTCGAGTTTTCCTTCAATAATTGTTCCTTTACAATGATCAGTAGTTTGGAAGACAATTGTAAAAAATAGTAAAGAACGATGTTGCTTTAAAATGAAATAATAGCAAAGTTTTATTAAATATCGAGAAGATTTGTTTGTTTTTTGATGTGTAACATCTTTTTTCTTTTATTTATTTCACTCAAGAGCTTGTTTAGAAGACAACAATCGGTTACAATTGTGGTTTGGACGAAAATTCTCATTATTGCAACCGCTATTTATTAGATAGGGGATACAAATAGTTATCAAATTTTTTGGTTTAGGTTACTTTGGATCACCGTAATCAATGTCGATTTCTACGAATTTAGTTATTGAAACTGGAACTTTCTATGATGATCCTTTAGATTAAGCTGATTAGCCACTCAACTACTGAGGCGGTTAGAAGATGGTTTCGAAATTTTGTTTACAACATTTTCATTGCTGTCATTTGCCGAGATTCTCTATAACCGTCGCTGATTATCAAAAATGTATTCTGCTGAAAAAACAGAAGTTAATGTTCAGAATTAAATAAAGAGAAATGTGCGTTTTTTTGCGAACTGGTAGAGATTACTGCAGTTATGTCGAAAAACCATAAAACAGGTGAAAATATTTTGTTATTTTTATGTTTAATTAAGTTACATGTTTCTCTTGAATATTGTGTAAAGTTTTGTTTATATGCAAGCTGTAACAAACCGAAGTCCTATTTTCAACATCGTTATTAAACTGATTTAAATTGCATGTTCCTTCAAATGTATTTCAAAAATCTATTAGATTAATTTAATTTTCTGTTTTTTTTTAAAAAATTGTTTTATGAATACTTATTATCGACTAACTTTTTTCTTTTTTGGTGTATCATAATTTTTACATATGATCGTTCTTTCGAAAAATATATACTATAAACCACGAATTAATTCATTGTCTTATTTTATGTGTCAAATATGATATTAGAATTGAAATCGTTATGTTTACTGCAAGTCTTTGGTTTTTGCATATTTTTGTAATTCTTTTTTTCATTTGTGTTTAGAATTTAAATGTAATCACTTTTTAAACGAAAATTTCGACATTACTTGCACATAAAATAATTAGTTACGTATCGAAACATTTTCTTAAATTAAATTGCGATGGGAATTGTGTTATGTAAAATTATTACTTTAGAGTCATACACTTTTCTTATTGGTTGCTGTATAATTCATTAGATTGAAAACTGTATTGCTGAGATGATTGATCATAAAGTAGTGTATAGTTTCATATTAACTGTTTTGCGGTACAGCTTTTCATCATTTAGTTTCCTTGATTTCTTATTTATATTTAAAGGTTGCCGACATGGGTAAGATGAAATTCTTTATTGCTAGTTAGAACCTTCTGTTAATAATAATTTTAAAAGTTAACATTTCTTAATGAAACTAATATTTGTTAAAAGTAAACAATAACATTGACTATGTATTAATTTAAATTTAATGATTATTTCAGTGATAATTCTTGAATAATCTCTGAATGTAATACTTGCTTTTATATGTTTTTTTAGGCATGTTATATTTATCTTATTAATACAGTTAAAAAATCTCTTAAAATTATATTCACATTGATTAAATAAACATTATTAATTAAACATATTTATACTGATTAAATTTTCTTGCTTCCTTCTTTTTAAGTTATAATTTATATAATCATATGTATTTATTGATTAAAAGTTTGTAATACTGATATATATTTAGCACAGACCCCATATGGGTGAAGTTTTATTTCTAGAATAGCCAAAGTGTAAAGCCTTTCAATTCCATTTTTAAATACAGATTTTTCTGATTAATGTTTGAAAGTATTTTTATTTTAGAAAAGTTATTAATATGTTTTTGTGTTCACAACTTTTGTCAAGAAATTAAATGTTTTTTATAACTAATATGCAATTCAACTATGTATAATTTAAGATTTTGACAAATTAAAAAAAAAAATAAGTTTCAAATTTAGGATAAATGCTTTTATTTTTTTATAGTTGGCTAGTGTGTGTATCTTTTAAAAATTTTTCTAAATATTTTTTTTAAATATATTTACATAATTGGTTTTGAATTGATGAAGATTAAAAATGAAACAAAACAAAGCTTTTCAATATAATTTACATTGAAAACGTATTTGACTCTAAATGTTCAATGACTTTGCATTCAATAAAAAATTTTCTGATAATGTTATTATATTTTTCATAAATTTTAAAATTATGGGAAATTGTAGTATTTTTAAGTGCTATATTATGTGAGAAAAAGTTGAATAACAGCTATCAATAGTATTATGTGAAACTAGTGTTTACTATAACATTTGGAGGTTATAACTAATAAATTTGGTTTAAAAATTTTGTATTGAAATTATTTTTATGTTTGCAGTACAGGGAATCTTATGTTTGTTATGGTTTATTTGATTCTTAACCCTGGAGTGCTCGTACAGGGCACAGAGTTGCCTCATGCTCCCAAAATCTTTAATTCTGGGAAACTTTTTTTTATTACATATGACCTTCTCAGTATCTTCATATTTGACAGTCTCCATGAGATCTGAAATGTTTTTGTCCTGTATTTCCCCCCTTTTTAGGAGTGGCAATCGATTCTTAGAATTTTAGGGTATTTGGGGGTGACTGAATTCCCCACACAACCACATTTGATTCAAGAATTTTTCTACAAGCAGGCTACATTTTTTCCCCTTTAAATGACTTTTAGGTTTTGTAGCTGTGTTGTATGGCTTTTAAATGTAAATTATCCGAATATAAAAATGAAATTGAGTATCTGCAATCTCTATTGGTTTAAGCTGTAACTCCAAAAAAAAGAAAGTGATCAAGCCAACAAAGAAAATGATGATATAGTAATCATGATAGCATAAGTGAATTTGACAAACTGAATGAGCATCTATATTTCAATTTAAAAAATTTTGACATTAGTTTCATTATGTACCTAAGAAATCATAATATGTACTTTTGTTATCTATTATGTATATCAGTAATACATGAAAATGATATCAAAAAGAAATCCTCGATCATTTCAAGATAAAGTCTATACTGTTGATGAAATGTTAACAATATATTCTACATACCGTAAAACCAGCGAATCACCGATAGTAATTTTTATTGTGTATTGAACATTTTCCATTAAAGCCCTCCTTTCCAGCGTAAGAAGTTTCTTAAAACTTATCGCTTATTAAACTTTACATATACACACTAAATACTAAGTTCAATGGGAGCTGAAGAGAAACTAAAGAACTCTGTCGAAAATATATGAAACCAAAAGTATGCTACTAGACACAGTGCCCATCAAATGACATTAGCAAGAAAAAGGCCAATGAGCTATTTGTCAAAGATCTCAGGACAATAAAATTACAATTACTTGCATAAAATGAGGCAAATTTGCCTGCAAAAATCATTCCTGTGATATTAGTGCTAAATGTCTGTGATTTGTGTTCTTTTTTAAAATCACTTACAATTGAGGAATATTTTGATTGAATTTTTTCTTAAATTATCAAAAAAAAAGATTGAAAATTCTTAAAAATAAGAAAGTATACTTTCAATTATAAGTTAACTATTCTTTGCAATTATGATATGTTGTCCTGTGTAGTAAAAAGATTTATAAAAAATTTATTGGGGTGTCTACATCACCTTGCACGATCACTAATATCAGTAATATGTGTGCCCGGGTTAAGAAAACTTATGTAGAAAAAAAATTATACCCTAGGGAACATAAAAAAACTAAAAGGTAGGGTTAGACTCTAAATATGAAATTGCATTCTGTTTTTTTACAACTGTGAAAAATATGTTGACCCTTTATATTAATAATAGAAGTAATTAACTAAATTTAATCGTAAATTTGCTATTAATTATATTGTGTGGTAAAAGGAATAACTTTTCTATAATTTTAACCCTCCAAGCGGTCTGCATGTAAAATTCCGCCATTCCAGAGATGCTTTTTCTGCCTTCAAGCAAGATTTCCAAAAGCGGCCAAGCTGCATTCTTAAAAATACGGCTCAACCGCTTTTGAGAACCCCACCTGAAAGCAAAAAATATGTGCAGTGCATTTTTGAAGCATCTCCAGAATGGCAAGACTTTAAGTGCAGACCGCTTAGAGGGTTAAACAATTTAAAGTATCTTTTTAGAAATACTGTATTATATGGACAATATATTGCCCTTTTATTAAAATAAAATTCTTAAAGATTTTTAAGTGAATTAAAGTAAATTTGGGTCTTGAATTTGAATATAATGTGTGTTATAGCTATACTGATATTATGAACTAATTTAGATAAAATTATATTACTGTGTAAAATTATCTTTAAATTTGTTCTAGATAAATATTTTATCATTACTTCAATTTATATTAATTTATTTTTATATTTTTCTTTTAGTTATTATATTTACAAAATATCAAGTTTTGAGTAAAAAAGGATTTTTACTATAAATTCTATTGTTTTATAGAAAATTTAAAATATAAGTGTTCATAACTACAGTGAAATACATTTAACGGGAAAACGCTTAGGAAGAAATATTGGTTAACACGAAATAATACTACAATGGTCCTGACTAACTACATTGTAATTTCATGCATTTTTTTTTCTCTTAACATGAAACAAAAGTCGCTTAACACGAAAAGATTTCCCTTCTGGATATTGAAACTGAGTCGACTCTTAATGAAATGTTTAAAAAAGTTTCTGTAATATTGGACTATACTACTGTATCACTGGAAGAATTTGTTGCAGTAGATGATAATGTGTGTGCCCCAATTATGGCAGACAAAGACATTTTGGAGTTTGTTCAAAACTAAAAAAATATCGTTGATGAAGATTCCAACGACGAAAATGAAATGAATAATGCAGCTCCTGTTCCCATATCCAAAATAAGTAACATCATAATATGTATGCTTAGTTATTTAGACACACATTCTGATGGTGAAAAGAATTACTAAATGGATGGCATCAAACAATTTGTTGACAATTTGATGCTAAAAAAGACAATGCAAAGAAAAATAGATTATTTTTCAAAAACTCGACAAATGTTTTGATTTTCAAAAAACTTAAATTTATATTAAATTTCATTAAGTTCTTGGGAATGTTTTTATTTCGTTGATTTTATTATATAGATGCATATATACGTATCTATGTAAATAAAATGTACTTTAATGAACTTAATTTTGTTGAATATATAAATTATTTTTGCAATATCCTTTAACACGAAATTCTTTTAGCACAAAAAATTATTTCTGTTCCTTCAGTTTCATGTTAAATGATTTTCATTGTATATTAATATTTTTTAGTGATGTCATGGTTAAAGTAATATCCATTAAACGTTTGAAAATGTTCTTAACTGACAGTCTAATTTCTGTCCCACTTATTTTGGATGCAGTTTAACAAAGAGCAAAAAATGTTTGAAACATTGTTAAAAAAAATTTAAATGAGCAATTGAACTTTTACATTTTTTATATGTACTCTGAAAATTCAAAGTTAAAAAGAATTATCAGGAATCTAAGTCAGGTCTAGGAAAAATAATTTATAAATTACTTTGAATAATTATAAAATTTTAATTTCCCCATGTATATAAAAATGACTAAAACCTCTGGAGGTAAACAGTCATTTCTCATACAAAATAGGACTAAAAAGAAAATTCTTTTTAATGAACTGTATAATATAAATGAATTAAATAGTTTTTGAGGGTATTGCTATTTTGATACAGTTTATTTCAAAAGCTAAAATAATTAGTAATGTAACTTTATAAGACTATATGCAATATAAGACATAAAAGAAATAACTACTGTTCACAATTTTTATTTAACAACTGAGATGAAAAATTACAGTAATCTTTATTCAGCTTGCATTCTTTTACAAAGTTAAGAAATTAGAGAAAGAGAGAGAGAGTCAAGATATATATATTGGGGCTTCATTCAGTGGCGTAACATACATCCCTGCATTGCGGGGGGCCCAAAGCTTGACTGATACTAAGTCTGTATTTGGGTTTGGGGCCCTAAACCTGAGTTTTCAGGGGTGCCCTAATATTCTCCGTTACTCCACCGGCTTCATTCATAATCTTAGTTGTAAAATTTGTGATTATAAGTTTGTGTTCTCTTTGCGTAAAAAATTGTATTAAAATTGAAGACTATTTGCACTTAAAGGCTTTTCTGTATTTTTCTAAGGGATATTGATTGATTTTTACTGATGACATTTGTATCTATTTCTCAAATATAATAAGCAAAGTTATATTTTTATGGCCAGTTTTAATTGGAAAAGAATTTTTTTTGTGTGTCATATATTTGATAGAGAAGATTAATATTTGATTTTCAGTTCATTATGTAAAGTACTAAATCAATTTAGAGTTCTTTGTTGAGTAATTTTTAAAGCCACTTTTATAAAGTATTGAATGTATTATGTTGGAAATTTTTTTCACCTGAATTGTTTTGATAATAAAATAATTTTTTGACTATTTTTCAAATATGTTTGTACAATTTTATTTTCAGAATGCTCCATAGCATTGAAAGTGTTATGTGTGATTTAATTTTAGCTATATCATTAAATTTTTAAGTTTTCAAATAAAATGATTTTGTGATTTTCAAAAATGTATACGTAAGAAAAGAAAAACTTACATAAAATGTACATAAGATATATACATATCAGAAAAGTAAACTTTAAAGATCTTTTCACATTAGATGAAACTGAAAAGGAAGTATTGTCTCATTAATAAAAAGTGTTGATGCAAGGTTTATTAAAGGCTAGGGCATAATATATGCAATAATTGACAAAAGAAATAGTCTCATAAAGAGCCATAATTAAAATTTAACAAAAAATTAAATTTTTTTTTTTTTTTTTTGAAAAAAGTTTTTATGAAGATTTGTGGAGTGATCCAGAAAGATATTGTAGCCAAGTAATAATAATTTATTCATAGGAATAACATAGGGGAAAAAATTCAGATTATATTCTCACAAGGAATGAAGGGGGAGGGGGAATTGAAAAATATTTCATTAATTCTCAAACAAAAAGTATTTCTATTGGTCATTAATAGATTACTATTACACAAATAATTGCTGTTTTTGGTTCATAAGGGCCTATTAAACCTACCAAAAATGACATGAAATTTTTTTATCTGGTTGTCAAATGCTTCAATTTTTTCTAAAGTTGGAATTTTTTAGAAAAAAAAATAAATTTGTCTCTTATAAATACTAAATTACTTAGTCCAAAAAGTTAATGCTTATAACACCTGTCATTAATGATCTGATTTTATTTAATGATGTTATATTTTGAAATATATGTTCAGTTTTTGATGTTCACTTCCAATAGATTCAAATCACTCTAAAGGTGGACGACTTGCTCGTCGTGCAAGATCTTTCAAAGATGATTTTCTTGGGAGAATAAATCAGATAAGAAGTCCATCTGGAAATAGGGCAGCTTCACCTTGTAAAAATACCAAAAATAAAACAAAAAATGTTCCAGAAGCTCAAGATGATTCTCCGCTAAATCGTCCAGGAAAGGTAGTTTCCATTCTTGATCTGATTGGTCAAGTCTTATATAAATGAAAGTTTTTAATGAATATTTTTAATATAATGTTTCTTTTTCTTTTTAAAAGTACAAGATTATTTTGAAATCATCTCCTAAGAAACTGTTAAAACATGTTTATCCTTTTTAAGGGATTGCTCTTGAATGAAAATAAAATATATAAATGCTTTTTGTTAATATTTTTAAGTTATAGCATCATTGATTAATTTCTATCAAGTTTGATAAAAGTTGTAAATTAATGATATTAGAGCTGGCTAATAATAACTGGCTATTATAAAATTTTTAATACCTATTAAACTTTTCATTATCAAATATTCAGGTTTTTGAAATTTGAAGTCATGAAACATTTTCAATTTTTTTGTGCCTCTTGATTTCAAATAAATTCTAATGTTATTTTCCTTGTACTATAGCTTCAAATTTGCAACAAGTCTTTTATTTTGGAGTTCCATATTTTTTTAGAAAAAATTAATATTCTGAAATACTTACAGGCACATTCATGTTTATAATATAAATAAGGATTTTATATATGTGTCATGAAACTATTATAATGTCAACTATTTAAATAAGATTTCTTTATAGTATTGCTATTTTATCAAGACAGTTATTCTGAATTTGTCACATTGTAAGGAAAGTTATAAATGTGCATATTTTAATACATGATTCATTGTGGTATAAATTATATTCTTCAGTGAGATCACAAACTGCAGCTTATTTTATTGACTGTAATGTGAAATTTTAAAAAGTTGTCCAATATTTAAAGAGATAATGATTGTTGTACTGACTGGAGACTCAAGATCACATAAACAACTAATATTTAATACTATAATTATATTTGCTAAAGACAACTTGCTGAGCTGAATTATGAACTTAAAGTATATTTCTTAATATATTGGCATGATATTTATTGCTCAAGATTTAAGATAGTGGGACAGAGTAAAATGGTAAAAAAGTTACATTATGTGCAAATGAAGAAATATATTATTTTATAAAGACAGTTAGAAATATAATTTCTCATAGAAACATGATGAAATTATATACATAGCATTTATAAGATTGATCCATAGTAGTGAAATTGCTTAAATTTTTTAAAGATTTTTATAGGAATCAAATTTGTTGTACAATATTATTAAAAACGTTGTACATTAAGACATACAGGGATAAGTGTTTTTTCTCCTTTAAATATAACAACTGGCATAATACTCTTTCTTATAACTGATTTATGTATATAAATTTTGTTTGCTTATGTATTTTTTTGTATCACATTTATAGGATGTGGACACAATATTGCGTTCGGTTCGTCTTCTTTCAACCGATCTGAGGTATTTTCAAGATGTAGTTGAAAAGAATATTTTAGAAATGTTGCCGGGATCAGCTACAGTTGTTTTAGAAACTGTTCTAAATATCCATTCAGTCTTACGGGAGTCTCTACTTAATGAGCAGAGGTAAATAACATTGATAAGTTATTTTATAAATTTTTGTAGTTATGGAGAGGATTAACGAATCTTTTTACAATGAAAAATTATCAGATCGACCACTCAAGGACAGGAACAAACTATCTGTTGGGCAACATAGTATATTGATTCATATTGTCGTTCTTGTTTTGTCTTATAACAATATGAAAACTGAAACATGATTAAAATACAATAAATTTATGTGTGTAATGTTATTCAGAACTCTAAATTTTCTCATCCATAATATTTTTTCCTTAAGGAAACAGAAAGAATCAAATATTCTACTTATTCCAAAAACCTCTCTCACAACTTTTGCTATACCTTGCAATAATACCTGGATATTTTTCTCACAGTGAGTGAGAAACATGACAGATGCATTACGTTCTTATGCAGTTATATATTTCAATATGGACAAGAAGATAAATTTGAGATCATGTTTGCACATTTACATGTGCATATAATGCAGAAAAGTTAATATTTTCCTTACTTTATTATAATCAAAAGAAATCTGATTCAATAATTATGTACTTTTAATTCATGGAAAGGGGACTTTGAAAATAATTCTTTTTATTTATTTTTCTTCAGCCATGTATTCCATTATAAAATTTTGAGATAATTGAACTGAGCCAAAACGTTCGTTATAGTGCTGCCAATGTGATAGTTTTTATTTCATTTCTTTGTTTAGAGTCAACTTTTACTTTAATCACATTAAAATCTTTTGTAAGTTAAAAATAATTTGTGTGTGGGGGGTCATTTTTAAGTACCTGCACACTCAGTCAATGTGTTGCAGCATTATTAACATGTTTTATATTTTATCCTACTGTTTAAATTAGAAGATACAATTGATAAATTATAGATTTTATAAAATTGGTTGTGTGTAAAGTTAATGATAATAATTTGTAACTATTCTCTTTTACAAGGGGAGTGAAAAACACAAAACACTGAAGAAAGTGTATTTTTGTTAAAATTAAATATGCATAAAATACATAGTCAAATGTACATTGACTAACTTTAGTTCACTTAAATAATTGCACATCGAATGTTAAATCATTAGAGCTAATAAATTCCTGCTTTTTCCTGCTGTTGCTATGGATAGCTTACCATTTATGTACCTGTTTAATAAGTGGAGGCATGATGTGATTGTATAAACCAAAAAAGAGTTTGGATATCTGAATAGTAGAGAAAAATTCAGAGAAATGAGTTACATGGATTCTGACATGTTGAAAAATGATCCCCATATGATGTTTAAATAATAATGAAAATGGTAGCAAAATATGTCATGAACCTATTATTGAGCTGTTAAGACAGTCTTTGCTTTATGTCTAAGAGCCTGATCTAAACTCAGAATATATTTTCAAACGAAATAAAATCTTAATTTTAATATAAATTTGTTATATTGTGACATACAACCGTTTACAATGCAATATTTTAAAAATTTAGAAACATAATGGATATAAATTTCTTTTTATTTGAACATATAAAACTGTAAATTCACTTAGCTTTATGGTGCAGGAAACCAAATAGGGGAAACATATATAAGAAAAAATAGATTGACTCAAACACATAAATTATAGTTGTAAGAAATGTACTGCTTTTCATAGTTTATTGATGTCAGAATGTAAGATTGCTATAGCATTCTTCTGTATCTGAAAAATTGTTTCGATTTTGGGACCTGTTCTATATTGTGCAAAGACAGCCAGAAAGTTATACTCTGAACTATTAGGAGAGAGCCTCTTTAGCCATTGCACTGATTGTGATTGCTATTTGCTTTTGCAAAACATAGTCTACTGGGAAGCTCTGATCCGACTTTCACTTATGAATAGGAATTACTGTATGATGTCTGTGTGCAGTCAATCACATATGATTAGTATGCATGGCAACATTTGAGATAGGTTGGTCAATGTGGGAACATTAAAGGATGAAATCTTAAGTGATAATATACAGTTCAAGCCACAGTCTTTTTTTTTTTTTTTTGCTTTTGTATTGCTTGGTCTTTAATAAAGGTATATTTCCTTATGACTGTATCAGCAACAGTGAGGAAAAAATGTAGTAACCTGCTTTATACAATCACACTTGATCAGTTAAAACTGTGTTATGTTTGAAAATGTTTACTTATAGTGAAAATTTCATTGTTTGCTGCCGTAAGGGAATTTACATTTGAAGTTTCATAGTAATCAGGAGGCCGTGGTATCCAAGTGGCCATGGAGGTGAACTGGTGGCTTATGTTTGCTTCTGTTAAATTGTTGTTTCTAGTCCCAGTGCTACTTATGACCTGCTGTGTAGAGGGGCTGATAAATGTTAAATCTGTTGCTCTAAATTCTCATGTTGTGATTTGGAAGCTTGAAAAAAAAGAGATGTTACTTCATTGAGACCTCTTCATTTGTCTGTGGTCAATTGTGAGATTCATTGCAGTAGTTCTGATGTTGCTTTGAAATTTGAGGTTAATTAAAATATCAATCAACCGAAGTAATGGGATATTTTCTGAGTTGCATTTACTCTCTTGCTCCCTTTTGCATGTGCTGTTTTTATGATAGATGTATTGGCAAAATTAAGGTAAAAGTTCAGTAACATAAATACTATCCTAACCCAATAAACTGTGCCTTGTTTGCAGAATATTTTTAGAAAATAACCATAAAAGTTCTGTAATTGTTATTACTTTTTTTATATTTTTGTCTACTT
>BMAV01000647.1:146731-166815 GCA_019973955.1 Trichonephila inaurata madagascariensis
CCCGGGTTTAACAATTAGTAATGAAGCGCGTCAAACAATCGCGCCGTGAAATCGTCGGGAAAAAGAAGTGAAAAGGCCTTTAAAATAAAAGGAAGAGTTATTCCTATTGTAAAATTGCTTTTTTTGTTAAAGTTTTAATTTTTGGGGGCTTCTTTTTTAAGTTAATGTCTTCAAACTTCATATATCGATTGGAAACAACAGTAATTTTTAAACAAAAAATGTAACAGAAATAGTTTTTAAATATTTCTAGCAAAAAGGGAAAAAAACGAAAAACACAATTTTTTTAAAAAACCGTAATTTTTTCATTTTTTGTACCGATTACGGATAATATCGTTCTACACACGGAAAAAAGTTTCGTGAGATTATTTTTATAAATAAAAAAGTTATTAAGTATTTAAATAAAATTTTGAGTATTTTTTGAAAAGTCGTAAAAAAATAGTTTTTGCCATTTTAGAATCTGCCATTCAAAAAATGATTGATTTTAAAAGAGAAAAGCATGAACTTTCTTAGTGTAAAATATTTTTTCATTAGCGCAGAAGAAAATGCAAGCAGAACGATTTAGAAATCATTTTAATAAAAACGTATAGATTTTGACTCATTTTAAAAAAATCGTAAAAAATAAGAAAATATAATTTTTTTGTAAAATAAATTATACCGTATCGTCGCGAAGTAAATGATCTTTCCGATTCTGTAATTATTTTTTGTCCGAGGCTCAAGAAAAAAATTATATCACGTTTTAAAAACGTCTGGAAAAAAAAAAAGAAGTTCCGAGATTTTGAACTTGACCCCTGGCGGTGAAAAATGGCACTAATTATGCGTTTTATGGTTTATAATTAATATCTTTTTAACTAATTTGAATATCGGAATATAAATGGTCAAAACGGATTCCTCGGATCATTCCCGTTGGTACCTTCGGCGAGTTTCTGCGTCGCGGGGTTCGTGAGAAGATAGGGTCCCATAGATAGATACATTTGTTTACCTACGGATTTTAGTAGTGTAGATAAGTCTGAAAGATCATTCTGCACCTTGACCATGATCTTTGTTTCACTTATTGCCAGGCGTATCAGCCTTAATAATTTACCAGGGATTTTAAATTCTTTCATGGCTGCAATAAGAACCTTTCTGTTGATGCTTATCGGTTCCAAATTCCCTTGTTTTTTCCAAAATCTTACAGATGTTGAATATTTGCTCTGTAGTGGATCTTCCTTTCCGAAATCCATTTTGGAATTAAATGCTTAGAAATGAATTATAATTTTCATAATATTAATTCTAATATAATAATTAAAAAAACAAATACCAATTGTCCTTGAAATACACTCATTGCCAGAAAAATTTGCGCACCAAGAAGGAAAAGTGGAAGTGTTATGAAATTTGGCATGAAGGTAGTGTTAGGCAGATATGTAAATCAGCTCTTCGATCCATAATTTTTTTTTGTTCCGATTCAACTAAAAAGACATATTGGCTTAATTTCGGTTTTCGTTCCACGAAAAATTTCGGTTCAGTTCCGAATGAATTATTTTGTTTTATGTATATTATTTGTACTAAAAATACAATTCTATAACATAAACAATAATGCAATTATATGATTGGCTTGTAATGACGATAATTATATCGTTGACATTAAATTAGAAAATACTGATAAGTCGGTTGTAGTAACAAAATGACTGAAGATGTATCGAACCAAAATAAACTGATATTTTTTCGGTTCAATTCCGGTTTTTGTTCCGACCAAAATAATGGTTTTTTTCGGTTTTTGGTTCAGTTCCGGTTTGAAGCCCTGATGTGAATGATTAGAAATGCTGCGCATTGCGTTATGCCTCCTGAGAGTTTGAACTTCATTCTCCTTAGTTTATAAAACAAATAAGTAGAGCTTGTTTGCGTGAATTTAATCTGATGCAGAGGGACGCTTTTTCACTAGATGCCATTACTCTAACATGGGAGACAATATGAGCAGCTATCTGAGTTTGAGAGGGGAAGAATCGTAGGGATGATGGAAACCGTATGGTCAGCTCGTTGATTAGCTTGACTCCTTGGCCGTTTTGACTTTACTATGAGGAGTTGTTGGGACCAGTGGACAAGAGAGGTCTGTTACACGGCAACCAGGCTCAGGACGCCCTCGACCTAAAGTCCAAAAGACAGTCATATACAACACACGCATAGTGACAACTGTCTTGTTGCCCATCATCCATACACAGGCAGAACCTTCACTATGGGCTTCTGTGTCACTCTGTATAATCACAAGGCACCTAGATGAAGGACAGTTGCTATCCTGGCGCCCATTACGTGTACTGCCTTTGACACCACTCACTGTCACTTCCGTTTGGAGTGGTGTCGCTCTCGAAGGGATTGGACTGCGGCCAAATGGAATCGTGTCATCTTCAGTGACGAATCTAGGTTCAATTTGTGCAGTGAAGTCAATCGTGTATGTGTGCTGAGGCCCTGTGGTGAACGTTTCAATCCTGCCTTGCTGAATAGTGGCACACCGCTTCTATAACTGGTGTGAATGTAAGGGACGCCTTAGCATACGGCTCATGGTTACTCCTTATATTGATCCATGGCACCATTAACAGCACAAAAGTATTTTGTAACATTCTTCAGCCACATTTGTTGCCACTTATGGACTACTCCCTGGCCTGCATGATCCTCTGATTTGTCGCAGATCGAGTATATCTGGGATGATTTAAAATGGCAAGTTGGACAGCATATGAGTTTGGTCGAACTACATGCGCATTTACATCAATTGTGGAACAAGATGTCGTAGGACATCGTATGGGACATGTAAGCTTCAATGCCTGACTGTATCACATCACGCATGCGTGTTAGAGGTGTGATCCTACGGGGTACTAAAATCTCCATTAATTTGAAATGCTTTCTACAACAAATGATCATTTTACTTTGATTTTGTGATAATTACACCAATGTTGTAGTTAAGTATATAAAATTTTGTTTTATTCTGACAACTCTTTCTTAGTGTGCAAATTTTTATGTTCATGAGTGTATATTATTTCCTCATTATAGTTTTAAATTAGATTACTTTATTTCATACTATAAGAAAAGTTATTTTCTTTCAATTTTAGTGTAATTTCAGATAAATTAAATATATTTCATGTATTAGAAATTATTTTCTTTGAGGGAAACCCCAATGTTTATTACTTGAAAAATATACATTCATTGACATTATAAATGTTAAAGCTTAAAACATACTATAAATTTGAATTTTCACATTAATCTATTTACCTAGAATATTTTATGTTCTACTTATTCCATGAGGTTTTTGTGTTTTCATTGACATTTTCTTTAGACATTTTAGAAACATTTTTAAAATATAGTTTTGTGCTATTCTAAACAAAAATTTTATTATATGATTGTCATTTTGCAAAGATTTCAAAAACATTACATACAGTTGTTTCTTTATCATCCCATTCAACAGTATTATATTCTAATGTTAAGATAATTTCGGGTCAAATAAAAATATAAAAATAATTATCTTTTAAATTTTGCAGGGACTAGAAGAACAGAACAGTGAAAACTTTATTATTTTAAGCATACTGATATAAAATAATTACATCATCTACACAGATTGGGTTTTTTCAATGAGAATGGGGGCTAAAATTTTCTTTATTGATGATTTTAAAGAAAAATTTACATTTTATCTTTTAGTGATACGTTTTATCATATTGTGATCTTCTCATACTTTAGGAAAATGTAATACTCTAATTGCTCTAAAATCTCTTATATTCATAAGCTCTTCAATGATTTCCTTTTTGATCTGTACTAAACTAATTTGATTACTTATACATAATGATTAACTCTCAGTGTATTTATATTTGTAAGCATAATAGAATTTTCAGTATAATACTAATTTACTTTTAGTTAGGAAAACCTCAAAAATTAGATATCATTAAATGACTATACAATATCATGTAGTTTTCATAATTTTTCGAATTAATTTTTTCGAATGCATTTCTTTGATATTTCTAAATGCAATATTATTAACTTTTATATATTTTAAAATATTTTCTGTAGTGAAATTGAGGTAAAATTTAGAAATTGCTTTTGTTTTTAATAGTTTGTTTTAACGTAGCTGCATACATCATAAATAAAATGTTTACTTTTAAATGTTTATTTACTGTTGAATAAAGACATTTTTTTGTTACATTTAATCAAATCTTATATCTATCTTATCAAATGTTTTCTTCAAAATACTTACTGATACTTGAGGTTATGATTTTTTTCCAAACAGTCCACATAGAAGTTCCCTACCTGATATACCTTTGACTCCACGAGAACTTGAAATTCTGGAGCAAACTAAAATTCCTGATGCCCCTGTATTATCCCAACTTCATCATTCTGCATCTTCTGATAGCATACTAGGTTCAGGAAGTTCAGTTAGGTTGCATGAATCTGAACCACCTCCAAAACCTCCCCTTCCTGCATTTAGAGAAAGAGTGGCAGTTGATAGGTAACTTAGTTTTCATTTTATGGTTATTTCACAGTTTTTGTTTTCCCAGAGTAGTAAATTTTATTAGTTGAGTATATATGTTTTTGTTATTAGTTAATTTTTGCATGTTGTGTATGAAGTGTTTTGTCATACATATTTCAGGGAGGAAATGCATGCATTGAATTTTGGCCTAATTATACTTAATTTCTCAATATTACTTCATTTTTTAAATAAAAATTTTCTTTCTTTCGTCTTTTGCTCATGTAAAAGAATTGCTTAAAAATTAGTTTCTGATGATTAATATAAATGATGTTTTTTTTTTATAGGTTAATTTTTCATAAAACATTTTTAATTGGATGGGTCTTTTTATTGCTTATATATATTTGTTTCTTAATTAATTCTGAAGAAATTCCTTATAACTGGGTCCTGTTAAGCTTATACTTTATTTATACAGTTACTTGTAACTGCAGTATGACTCTTTTTAAAAATTTCCACATACAACGAACAAGTGATCAAAAAGTATTACTTTACTATTTAATGAGATTTTTTTATTTCCGAGAAAAGCCAATATTTCATGTTTGTTTGTGAATTATGTAAATTTGTGTGTGAATCTTAAATGTAAAATTCCAAAACTAAAATCTTAAATTTTGTTTCTAGTCATTCTATTAAATTTAAGTGTTTTTTTTTCAAAAATTTTGCTTACATACAGCGATTGATTTTTAAAAACATTTGGTACTACTATAATGCTTCAATTAAGTGGTTGCATTTAAATCTGTTCATGTTATAGAGTGCATTGTTCTACTTTTTCTAATGCACCATTTTTGAAGCAACATTCCTGTGTATATACTCTTAGGAACGAAGTCTTATTTATAAATACATATATATGCTTCATTTTAATTTGAACTCTTTATTTACTTTAGTAACTCAAGTTATGAAGATTCTCTACTTGGGTGTGAATTTCAGTTAGACTCAGCTCCACCTCTTCCACCCAAAAAGAAACTAATTACAACTAGTGTACAGTTAAATGCTGATCAAGCTAAAATGTATCCTACAACTGATAGCTCAAATTTATGTGGTAGCTGTGGTTCTATTAATGCTGAATTAAATTCTTTGTGTACTGTTGATTGGATTAGTCCGTGCAGCCAGTCTTCCCCAGATAACTTAACCCCTATGAGTAAATCGTCTGCTTCAAGTCTGGATTCTAATTTAAATGTGTCTGTTGATGATTTGTCATATACCAAACATAAATATTTGAAGTGTTCCGATACGCAAGAATTTATGTTCGCAAAGCAACAATTTTTACCAGCATTTACATCACAAACATATAATTGTCAGCTCTCTTCCTACACTTCTTCAATGACTACTGCTACAACATCTATTTCGCTGCATTCAAGTGATACTGTAGAGACTAAACATGAAGTAGTGGAGTCTGTAAATGAAATGAGTGTAAGAAAAGAGTACAGTTATCATCAATCATGTGTTAATCCTGAAAGTGAATCACCTCCTGCATTACCTGTTAAGCTTCGAAAATTAAGGAACCTCACCATTTCTCAATATGACAATATGCCTCAGTTGCTTATTCCTGATGGAGAAGTAAGTTATTTTTATAGATTGACTAATATTTTTATAGAATTATTTATGAAGTATCATACATTTTATTTTTTAATATTTCAGAAATTCATGTAACAATAATGAAATTTCTTTTGTTCTTTTGTGGAAAGTGATTATTAACTATTTCTTAAATGTGAAGTTTTACTCTATATGGAATTATGTGATAATTTTTACTAATGATTATAAATTAAAATAGTATCATTTAAACTTAGGAAAAATTTAGTGCTTAGTATTCAGTATAATTTCTAAAAACCAAATGAGTTTTTTTACAAATGTTTTGCAGTATGGATACATTTTTTATTTATTAATTTTTTTAAAAAATTATATTGAAAATTTGCACTGTTTGATTTTATTAATTCATTACTGTAAAAAAATATCAGTTCACAAATATCTCATCTTGTAACTCTGGAAAATGTTTTAGAATTTGAAATTAGTGTATTAAACAAGATTAAAAACGAAGCCATTTTTTTTAAGTTGTGCTGGTAAAATCACTAAAATGGGCTCTCTCAATGTGAGTATAAGAACTGTATAGTACTAGTCATACTTTGTTATGACATGAGTCAAATACTAAATTATGTTTTGTACAGAAATAGGAAAGGGAGGATGTTTTTGCTAATGCAGTAAAATTTGAATTGAACATCAGTTAAAGATGTGAGTGGACCAAGTTGCAAGTTTGTTGGCAGTTGAGTTGCATGTTCCAGCCCTGATTATGCTAAAGATCTATTGAGTATCATGTCTAGAAGTTTTCACATCAGTGTGATGTAGAAGTTATTTGAGTGTGGGGGAAAGGCAGAAACGTAGGGCTTGCAACCTAGTTAGAATTGAAAGTAGCTAACCAGTTTTTTGTTAAAATTTACCTTGCTGTATAACCCAGGTTTTCCTAAAAAAATCAAAAGTCAATTTTATATATTTGTCAAGTAATAAATAAGCATGTCAAGTAAGCGTGTTTACATTTTGACATTGCTTACAAAAAATATTGTTATTTTAGCAGGATTCTGAAGGGCATAGTCCTCAGTGTCCTCTTGTTCATAGTCCTCAAAGTTGGCTTGGTAATAATCATGCTCCATTGTGTCCACATCATCATATCACTTCAGATGAAAATGAAAATGGGAAGCCTCCACCTTTGCCTCCTAAAGAAAGAACTAGTAAGAACTTTTTAATATCCAAACTATTTATTTTTTTTCCTTTACATACAAATGAAATGTTTAGTTAATAAATTCCAAACTAAGGTTTTCTTTCAAGTCACTTAAATTAAGATATTTGAACATATTTGTGTTTTTCTTTTGACTATGTGTATCATTTTATCATAAATATACATCTATCTCTATTGCCAAAATTTGGTTAAAACACAATATTGGTTGATGGTTTTTACTTTTCTTTCAAAAGGTAGCATTAATACTTGAAGGATATTAAGACTCAGTCGTGAAGTAAAACCTTTCTTTCATAAGAACTGTTTAAAGCAGAATTGAATTATTTGCTTAAACACATTGAAATATAGAAAAAAAAAACATCTAAAATTTTATTTTTCAGCAAAATGTTTCTTAAGTTTTAATATTTTTAAGTCACTGGGGTTATTTGATTATTTGACAAAGCTAGGAAGTAAATAGCTTTAAATAAGAGCTTTCAGTAATAGAAAGTAAATAGCTGATAGAAATATCTTAAATTTATTCTTTTAATATCAAAAACTGAATAAATACTTTGGTTAGTATAATATTACATAACTGATGTAATTTCCTACATATTATAATGATGTTAAAGTGAATAGATTGAATAGATAAAAATTGCACAAGATTGAAATTATTTGCAACAAAGTTTATCTAAAAAATAAAGCAAATAAACTCCAGCTCCCAATTACAGCTTAAGTTTTGCAGCATTATGTCTAACTTATGGATATAGTTTAATGAGACCTTAAGAAGATCTTGGAAAAGTCGTCCATGAGCCACATGACTAAAGATCAATATTTTTTCATTATAGTGAAGCATAACAAAAATGTAATATTTCACCGATCTCATTAATTTCATGTGGCTGGAGAAATGTGAGTTTCAAGGATTATTGTTTTCAAAAAGGTTACATAAAAGAGTTCGCTTGCAAGACTAGCTGTCTGTTTACCATGGTGCAAAGAACATTGACATTGGAGCATTGATCAATCAGTTCACTGATGATTCCAAATTTGGCCTTACCTTTGATTCTCGATGTAATTTTTATCTAGAGCAGTGATTCCCAATGTGGTTTGTATCAATCCCCAGGGGTCTATGATGGCCTGCAAGGGATTCACATTCGCAGGGAAAAAATTGAGAGGAGGGTTCTAAGATCATTTTAATTTTAACCAGTTCATAACTTTTATTTTAATTTTTGTTGACTAGAATATTCCACTTACAGATGTTATCTATTTATCTATGCAATATATTATTATAATATAAATTCCAATTTATCTATCTACACTTTTAAAATTTGAGAGTAAACAAATGTGTGTTTTTTTTTTAAATCTACATGAGACTTTTTTAACACAAACCGCCGAACGCAGAAACGTACCGAAGTTTCCAAAAGATGGTAAATAATCAGAAGAATTCTTTTTGATCATTTAAATTCTGAAATTACAATTAGTTAAAAAGATATTAATCCAAAACTTTAAAATGCTTGATTGTAATAACCCTTGTAATGTCAACTTCAGAGATTGAAAAATAGCAAGGGGAAAAATTTCCAATGTTTCCATTGTTTTTAAAACTTTCTTCTGTATATCTCTCTCTAAATCGAGGGGGGGGGATAATAATAAATCCTGAATTGAATGTCCTGTTTATTTTGCCAGGATATTTTTTTTTAAACAAAATAATGATATTAAGCCAAAGGAATATAATATTAGGAAGTTGCGAATTTTTCCAGTTTCTCCATTTGTCATAGACAATCTGCCAGGAACATGACGTTTCAACCTGCTTTCAATATTTAAATGCTCTCTCTATTCAGGTTTTGAAATTAGATTTGAGAATGCTTTGACCATGGTAATATCACAGTAGGCACTCAATCCATATGGTCACATTGAAAAAAACGTGTCATATTTACAAAAGAAATTGATTGGAACAGATTCTAATAAAGATCTTTAAGTAGAGCTAAGAAACGGATATCAGCAATTTTGACTTTAAAAGGACATTTGTTATTTATCCTGAATTATGGAATATCATGATAAAATTTGTAATTTTCTTTCCCCTGTGAAATGAATTTCAGCACAATTGTCAATCTCAAAAAAAAAAAAAAAAAAAAAAAAAATACTGTGCACTACTAACCGAGGGGATTTAGGGTTAATCCTAACATAATTGATGCCAAGTTTTGAAAAATTGTTAAAAAGCATCAAATTCATTCTTTACTTCAAAGGTGTTTTTTTTTAGCTTAATTTTTTAATGCAACAAGTACTTGGTCTTAGTTTAATTAATAAATGTTTAAAATTAATGTGCATTTCTTAAGTTTTTCAAACTACACTTCACTACATTTAGAAATTTAAATCTTTTAAAGTAAGTAGCTCTATACCTGATGTCAAAAACACATTTTAGTTGATGAATTTGCAAAAATTCAATATTACATAAATAGGGTGTCTACATCAAACTAAAAAACATGGCAAGTGATTTATGAAGCAAATAAATTTGGGAACCCCTGATCCAAAGGGACCAGAAACTTTGTATGTGCCTTCCAACATCTGAGAAAGAGACCATTATGACAACACAAGATTGAGTCTGGGAAAGCATGTTGGATAGGCACATAGATTTTTATGTCTTGGAGAGAACTTCTGACTTCTGTGAGTTGTAGGGATGTAATATTGGAACCCTTATATATATTTTCCTTTTTAAGGGTGCAATTTGCTCTCATTTTATTTTCATTGCAACCTTTGTCCATATTAGGCTCATCTGGCAGACAAATTTCTTGAAAGTGAAGATATTCACCTGAAAGATTGGTCAACCAAATCTGTACTCTAAACCTGTACTATGTTGTATATAGAGCAAAAATTGGAGATTCTTTTGGAAGGACTATTGCATTTCATCTTCCCTTTCCCAGAATCATCAAGGACCTGAAGATAGTGTTTGCTGGTAGAGCAGATTAAATTGCTACAAGGAAGGACAATGCACCAGGATCCCCCATTTAGGAAGGGGGTCCATGAAAGGTTTAATGTTAAAGCAAAATAATTGTGACCCATTTCCATTATTATTCAAGTTAAAATAAATTACTCAGGATTTTTATGAGTTGAAAATATTACAGAGTAAAATATTATAAATAGGTACATAAAATGCAAGTAATGACAAGCTTCACAAGGTGGGAATCGAGCCAGTCACTTGTGCAGCTGTAAGTGCATAAAAATAGAAATGGAATCTCACTACTCTATGCAGTAACTTGTCATAAATAGGGCAGTGTAAAATAAATAGTTGTGAATCAAATCAACTGTCTAGTTTTGTGTATGTTCCCGAGATGTCAAGTGAATGCAACTAATTTTCCTTTGTTTTGAACTGAAATCAGTATTCTTTTTTTATTGTTAATTGTTAAAGTACATTATGTAAGTATTAAATACCAATTAATATCTTGTACATAAATTTATTAACCATAATTATAATTTGGCTAAAGCTAATTTACAAAATAGCCTTATTATGTACTATATATCGATATCATTTTCATTAATCATTTTCAGGACATCGAAGTTAAATTTGCAATTTTTCTATTATGCATATTGAAACAGAGAAATTTTACTGGGGTGTTTCACCAAATTTTTGGTTAAAAAGGGGTACATGGGCTCAGTAAGTTGGGGAACCTCTGCCTTTGAAGGATTTATTGATGTAAATAATAATGCGGCAGTATCCAATGCAGAGTCTGTTGAATTTAATACAAGATATGTCACTTATTTTTATTCAGAATTGTTTGAATTTGTAAAGAATTATATTCCAAAAAAGCAAAAGATGAAGTTATAGAAAACCTGGTAGAGGAATTTAGACGCCATTTTTTAAACTATAATTGATAGTATTATAGTACAAATAGAAGTTAGATTTAAAAGTTTACCGAATATTATTTCTGATTTCAAATTAATCTCTGATATAAAAACCTGAATTAGAAAAATGTTCGTAAAACTTTGTAAAGTATTAAAATAAAGATGTAGAAGAAAACCTTATCCAGAAAATTGGTTTGCAATGGGATTTGATTTTGAATGAAAGGGATGTAATTAAATGCACACAGTACATACTAATTAATTATGAGTTATACACATGCAGTAATATATTCATAAACACTAATAATACAATACGATTTTAAATACAGTAACTAGTTATAAATACATGAGTATACTATTTGATAAAGCATTTGATCCACGAATATCCTAAAATGAGTCTTTCAGTCAAGATAATTAACATCGCGACCTTTTTACAAAAAAAAAAATATTACAAGAAAGTTGAAAATGATTTAATAATAATTTATCCCACCAAAATCTCTTAACCCAAAATAAAATTGGAAAAGAATTGCTCATAAAACAAGATATTCGTGAATAAATGCTCCATCAGAATCCTTTGAACCATTTCTAAGACTCAATCCTGATTACTCTCTACGGCTAGTTTCGGAATGCCTGATGGGATTTGTTCATTGTCTAGCCCAAACTTGTCAGTCTATTTCTGTGCTATCAAAGGATTCTAAATGTATGATATTAATATGTATGTATTAACTTGTTTACATTGTCATTTGCTATAGCAAGTGCTGAGCACTCTGTTAGCAAATTAAAATTAATAATGAATTATCTTCGGTCAAGCATGTGTGCAAATACTTAAATGCACATGCTACATTAAATGGAAACAAAGAAAGTGCCAAAAATTGTAATTTTTTTTCTGAACTGATTAAAGTATTCTGAGAAACAAAATCATGCATTATATAAATATGCATTAATAAATGTATGTTCGTCTTTGTAGTTTTTTTTTTTTACTTTACAAAAAATTAAGGGCCAGAATTGGTTTTTTGCACCTAGGCTCCTTTATGGAGAATGTCAGCTGTGCCCCATGGCCGCATTAAGTATCTGATTTCCAGCTTGAACTAACATTGTGAAAAGTGTTTAGCTGTAAGAGGGAACTGCGTTCCATATTATCCTACATTTTTGTTCCATCTTGTAACTTTTCTAACAATTTCCTGATGAATTCTACACATGATTAAGCATGTGTACCACAACTTTTGTGTGGTATTTTTGTACAATGTATCAATCTATGTGTGTGCATACCAAATTTCACTGAAAGTTGACTTATATTTTTGTTGATAATCAACTAAAAGTAGAAATTCTGTGTCAATATTGTCCTGTTGTCTTTTTTTATCGCTTCTACCTTAAACACTTAATCAATGTGATTTCATCATGCATTTTTTATAATCAATACAAAAATACATTAACTACTCTGAAAAATGTATATATTCATATTTTATGTAGTGCAATTTATAGTTCATCATCTTATATATTTTGTCATTGTGTTGTAAAATTTTGATGTATTGCTAAAAGTTGTGAGACATAAGAAAGATATTTATTCGAAATCGCATACAAATGCTTAAGCTTAGACTTTGAGATTAAGTTCTAATATAAGATGAAAGTGAATGACTATCACCATTTGATAACTATAATCGTTGCCCAAATGAAAAGTGGGCTAGTTGGATAAAAAGAATGCCTTTATTGGAAATCAAAAGAAAATACTATGGGCTATGTAACGCAGGTCCCATCCTTTCGGTAGCAAATCAATGCCTTCTCTGTAAAAAGTTCATGACTGATTCTTAAGGAAATCCTGCACAGATTCCTTCATTTCATCTTCCGAACTGAAACGCAAAGCTGTCTTAAGTGTCCTAAAGGTGTGATAGTCACAGGGTGATTAATCTGGACTATACGGCAATTGTTTCAAAAATTCCCAGTTGAATTTTGTAAGGTCATCTTGTTTCATGGGAAACGTGTGTGGAGGGGGAGGGGCAGGAATATCCAATACCGTTTGCTTCCCTCCACAAAAACTTTAACACCATTTATTCCCAGCCGTTCGACCTAAATTATGTTCGCCATAGAACGTCATCAGTCGCTTATAAGTATATGCATCAAGCTCAGAATTCGCGATCATAAACCATATTACATCGTGTTGTTCTGATCTGGACGCATCTCCATGTTTTGAATTATTTTACTTTCGATTAATTTTCTCTCGCGCGATTAGGTTTCAGTGTTGAATGCCGTATACAGTATACACTTCCTATCATCCTTTAGTGGCCGCGGTAGCTTAGTGGTTAAGGTATCGGATCGTGGCTGGCTTGTCACGAGTTCAAGCCCAATACCACTAAAGACCCGTCGTATAGGAGAGCGATGCACGTTCAATCAGTCGAGAGCTCAAACGTCCTCCTGTTAGTGTGGCGTAGTGGTTAGGAGAGGGGTGCCATCTCAAGTGTCGTCCTCGTCACTTGACCATAGATCAAAATTATGAGGTCCGTCGCCAAAAGCCCTTGTGTAGCTGAACAGTGCGATGTTAATATTCACTCACCTAACACCTTTTACATCTCTGCTCGGTGGTGCTTCAATAGCAGTGGTCTTCAAACTTTTTCAACTCACCTAACCCCTAGAACTATAAGGTGCTTTTGTGGAACCCCTAGAACTAGATGGTGTTTTCGTGGAACTCCTAGAACTGGAAAATATTTTCGTTTGAACCCTATTCTACACACACATTGTTAGAAGAATATATCTTAAAATAATATTTAAAAGTAAATCAACATCTTATAGGTATTTTATGTAAAGGCGTTTAAAAAGCAGTATTGTATTTGTTATCCATAAACTTTAATCCAAGTTTAATATAATTTATTCATCAATAATATTAATCTGTGATCCAAGTGTCACCCACCCATGCATTGTGTTTAGTAACTAGGCCATATGCTTGATTTTTTTCACACAAATTGTCTGAAGTTTAGGTCTAACTGAAGTTAACTGCAATTGCATTACATATTCTGAGCATAATATACTTCTATACTTTGTTTTTGTAGCCACTTATGGTGAGAAATATTTTTCACTTACACTCATTGTTCTGAATTGCATTAAAATGTTTAGGGAAATATTGTGTATTTTGCATGAATTTGCAACAAAAGATTTAGGAGCTGTTCTTTCTTAAATTCAGAGTTTTGACATCCAATCTCTTGGTAGGTCCATAAGTTTTTCCCTTTCCCTTATTGTACGTGTTTTCTCAACAAATGTCAAAAGGTGCATTTTCCATTGGGAAAACTACCTAGTTTTGTGACATTGTACTTACCAAGTGTACAATTATCTCGTGGAACCCGGGATAGTAAACAATAAAATATTTACAATCTAGTAGTTAATATATAAAAATAAAACATTTTAATATCTTTTATTATGTTATAAAAAATGTTTAAAAAGTATTATGAAATAAATTTATTATGTAGAAATAAAAAAATTTCAGTTTCCTAATGACAGGTATGAGCTTTAAATGTTAGTGGGTATATAAACTTCATAGAGAATATGAATCCATTTTGCATATTCATTTATAATATTCTTTTCGATTTTTTTTTATTGTGATTCATGAAACCACTCAGTATGCCTCTTGGAACCCCAGGGCTCCATGGAACTCAGATTGAAGACCACTGCTCTATAGCAATAGTCATTCTGATTCAATCGCATGTGTCCACTTTTTATTTGGGCAACCCCTATACTTCCAGCATTGTTTGTTTATTATAAATATCCGTAACAGTTAAAATTTTTAAAATCTAAGAATCTTGTTTCATGCTTCATAACTGATTATAATCCAATGGACTCGTTTTTGGAAAACTTAATAATCACTCCCCAATTTGCTGCTTGATAACAAATTTGATATTAGTAAAACTATTACTGGAATATCTGTTTTTAACTTTCAGAAACAAGTCAAAACATCAGAAGTTTTATCATCTTACACTTTTTTTTGTTAGCAAAAAACTAATAATTTCTGGAATTTTCTTAAATGGCTTTGAGAATAAAATATGGGCCATAATACTGAGTTCATGGCTTACATTGTTGCAATGTACGATGCGATACGATCGGGCATTGAGGCATACAAGTTCTGTATTATGTCTTGAGACATTTCGTTCCATTTTTGCGCTAACCTTGCCTCTAGTTCGTTCAGACTCGTGGGATGCCCAACTCGCCGTCCCAAATGATCCCAGATATGCTCGATTGGAGACAAATCTGGGGATCGGACAGGCCAAGGAAGGGTAGGAGCAGTGCGAAGATAGTCTTGTGACACTCTTGCCGTGTGAGGCCGAGCATTGTCTTGTTGAAAAATGGCTCCTGGGAGCCGTTGTATGAGTGGCAACACATGTGGTTGCAGGATGTCATGGACATACCGCTGGGCTGTCATGGTGCCACGGATCAATGATAGGGGTGACCGTGTATTGTAGGCAATGACACCCCATACCATCACACAAGCTGTGGGAGTGGTGTGTCGCTGTAAAGCAAAGGCTGGATTGAGGCGTTCACCACGGGGTCTCCACGCACGAATACGAGTGTCATAACTGCTGAGATTGAATCTGGATTCGTCGCTAAAGACGACCTGGTTCCATTTCACTGCAGTCCAGTTTCCTCGTGCGTGGCACCACTCCAAACGGAGGCGTCAATTGGTGGGCATCCAGGGCAGCAAACGTAATATGCGCCGTGATCCCAAATGTCCTTCAGCCAGGCGTCTTCGTATGGTTCGAGAAGACACAGGGGCCCCTAGTGAAGGTGCTACCTGTGCCTGGATGGCGGCCGATGAAGCAGTTGGCTGTACGCGTGCATTTCCTACTATGTGGCGGTGTTCTCGACAACTAGTCTGTCGAGAGCGTCCTGAGTCTGGCAGACACTCAAACACTACGCTGGACGTCTCTGGGATATGGAACGCGAAGCGTTCCTCCATCCCATATCGAAATTGTGCATGTGGCCTGATGTTGAAGGGCCTGGCTGAGAGAGTGTCCTTATTGGTTGTTGGATCGTGGCAAGGAGGCGTGGCTATTAGATCAGTGTGGGTCGTATCTTCGGTTTCGGCGGGAATGTCCTGAAGAGGACACTCAAACAGGCTTTGGTTACCTGTTTTATACTCCACAGAGAACGACTTTAAACGCCCTCTACCGGCTATATGTAATGCGCAATCACGCTGCATGTCTAATGATTTGCATATCTCCCCGACATGTACCTTCATGTCGAGTTTCGTTACGATCCCGCAATTATTTCTTGGTGCGCTAATTTTTTTTGTCCATGTGTGTGTGTATATATATATATATATATATAATGCTTTTAGCATTATTAGTAGGAATGGTAATTAAGTTAATTTCTCAGTGTTTTAAAATATGTTTCTACAGTATTTATAATATATTATCCTTTTGTTTCTTCTTTGAGTGAAGCAACCGTAGAAGCTCTTTGAGACTCAGAACTCTAGACTTGAGAAAACCTTGATCTTATTGGAAATATATTTAGACACACATACATTAGTTTAAAACGTTCCATTCACTTCAAATTTGCTGATGCTTTAACAACGGGAAGGGGGAGGAAGACTTTTTAAGTGAGAGAGTTGTATTAACTTCTCACCATAAAGCTGCATGAAGGCTATTGGCGACAGACCTCGTAATTTTAAACCATTGGTCGACAAGGTACTGAGCTGGTTAAGTGGATGACGAGGTCAACTGACACCTGAGCTGGCACTCTCTCCCCTCTGCTAACATCCTCATCACATCAACGGGAAGGCGTTTGAGTGTCGACAGATTTAACTTGCTGCGGACCCCTCTTCATGGTGGGTCTTCAGAGGCTCTAGGCTACCGAAGTCGGGAGACGTAAATAGCAGAGTTTTGAGAAGCTTATTTATGGAGATGCATTGGATTTCAAACTTTAGCAAAAGGGGTAACAGTATTAATAAAAACTTGTCACACATTCTTGCATGAAACAATTGAACTAAACATCTGAAAAGTGTATTTATTATTGTGTTGGGTGAATGAGTGTATGGGCTTAAGGTGCAAGAGCCATTATACATACCGTACTAGCCGTTACCCAACCGCTTCACTGGATATTTTATGATGTATAAATTTATACTGTTTATATCTTTATATATATAAAAATCCCGTATCACGATGTTTGTCTGCGATGGACTTCGAAACTACTCAACCAATCTTTATATAATTTGGCATGTTGTGTGTCATTTCATCCAACTTGAAATATAGGAGAGTTTTTATTTCAATTAATGCCGTCATAATTCTTTTACTTCCGGAAATGTTAAGAATCCAGAAAACGGGAAAATTTGCAAAATGTCGCAATGCGTGCGTCTCACTGGAAGTGGATTTTGTTGAAGAAAGTGCACGAAAAGTGAATGCCCGACGTATTTCGGGGCGTGGAATCCGATTTTAGAATCTGTTCCCAAAAATATCCGTAACTTTGCCGGATAGTGTCGGACGACCATAATTTTGACACACCGTGGCAGGGGCTTACCTTAAAATCCTTGGAGCGCGAAAACATGGTCCCTGGCGTATTTTCAGACGGGAAATTTGAATCTGATATCCGATATCAGATTGTCGTAACTTTGCCGGACAATCATCTTTTACGCAGACCGTGGCAGAGTCTTACCCTCAAAGTATTGGGGCGCGAAAAGTGCGTTTTTGGTGTATCTTGGATGTTTTCTGAAATCGGATTTCAGAAACTCCCGTAACTTTACCGGATATTGCCAGAATAAGGTGGAATGGCTACGCATTCTCTCTTCCGAGTTTTTATTCCCTCTACCGGCTGAACTTGCACACACTGGGACGCTGAAAGTCAGACCTTGACTTCGTTTCGGGGTGGGGAACGAGAATCTGAAATTGGATTTTAGGAATTTCGGTTGCATATTGACGGATAATGCCAAACGACTGTAATATAACATGAAAAATTTGTAAAATTCATCATTAGTTAACTCATTTATAAAATTAAATCGTCATATGTTGCACAACAACTTTGCAAGTAATTCATGTATTATACTATAGTCGAATAGGAGTTGAATCAAATGCAAAATTAAAAATATTACCGTTTTTTATGCTTAATTTCATCTTTCCGAAATTATAAACGAAGATGTTTAATTTAACTACATTGAATAGCTTAGAATAATATTAAATCAACGTATTAAATCTGAAATCGAATTTTGGGAGTTCAGGTAACTTTCCTGAATAATGCCGGATGACCGTAATATGCGCGGACAGCGGTAGTCTAACTTGCAGACGTAAGAAGAAAAAAGTGGGTCCCTGACGTATTTTAAGGCCTATCCCAATATTCAATCCAATTCGAGAATTTCCCGTTACTATGTCAAATAATGCCAGACGACTGCATTTTAAACGAACCGTAGCAGGGGCTTGCCATAAAATTCTTGGGGTGTGAGAATCCTGGTGTTTTTCTGGGTGGGGAGCAAGAATCTGAAATCGGAATTTAGAAACTCCCTTAACTTTGCCGGATGACCGTAATGCCCCTTTCAGGGATGGAACTTGCAGGATGAGAGGCGCTAAAAGTGGGCACAAGGTGCGTTTTAAGATGGGGAACGAGAATCTGGAGTCGGATTTCAGAAACTCCCTTAATTTTTCTGGATATTGCCGGAAAGAGGTCAAATGGCTTTGTATTCGAGTCCCGCGTCCGTATTTTTATTCCCTACAGCTGCTAAACTTTCAGGCGCAGCATTGCAAAAATACGATCAACAGAAAATTGCATTGACAATTGTGCATCTTCAGGCATTGCTGCCACTTTGTTAAATGGTAGATAAACTGCACATTCAGCATTCAAGCTGCCATTTTACCTTAAAAATTGTTAAAATCAACGCTATTAACCTCATTTATAATATTACATCTTCATATGTTGTTAATAACAACTTCGTAAATAATTCATGCATTATACTATACTCAAATAAGAGATGAATAAAATACAAAATTTAAAAAAATATGTTGTTTTATGCTTAATTTCAACTCTACAAAATTGTAAGCAAAAATTAATTTGACTACATTGAATAGCTTAGAATAATGTTAAATCAACGTATTAAAACAAAACCACAGCAGCGCGTGGCCAGGTCAGCTAGTATATATAAATATTTTATTGATATATCTAAGTCCTAGTATTAAGAATTCGATTGTACTGAAAAAAATACTTATACCTGTAACTCTCCCCTCTTAATATAATAAGGACAGAACTTCTAATGTTTTCTAATAATCTCTAAAATTGAAGTAGAATAACTTTTTACACAGTCGTAACGCAATAACCAAGCGGATTTCCGCAAAACCCATTTTCTGTGGATCTCTACTCCGTAAAATAAACATGCGGGACAAATTTCAATTCTAAATTTAAAAGAATAAAAACAGAATTTTTACTATCAATACTTCCCGTAACCAAGTTGTGAGTCGATTTCCAAAAGAACCGTTCTTAGCGGATTTCAATTTTACAAAAGAAACATGCAAACCACATTTCATTATTTTAGTCCTAGTAGTCCGAAAAGGGGAATTTTTTTGTTGATTCGCGCCAATAACGCCTGCTCCTTCCAGGAGTCGGTTTCCGTAAAATTCATTTTTAGTGGACATCTATTCCACAAAAGAAACATGCTTAACAAATGTCAAGTATGCTGGCCAACAATTGGAAAACAGGAATTTTTCTCTAGAACTTCCCTCGCAACCCTCCTTGTGACTCGATTTTCACAAAACTCTATGTTAGAACTTTATTCCATGAAAGGAACATGCCTACCAATTTTCAAGCAGGTAGGACTAATATTTTAATAAATTAAAAGTAAAAAACTTTTTTTACTATCAACTTAAAACGTCATTATACAATTTATGATATCAAAGCTTGTTGCGAAATTTAAGTACTTGTATTTCCTAAGTTTGAAAATTTTAAAAATTAAAATCCATCAGATCAAGTTATTTAATTTACTTGTTTATCTACACAGGTAAATCTCACGACAAGCTAATATATCATAAATTGTGTAATGACGTTATAAGTTGATAGCAAAAAAGTTTTAAAGGAAAAGTTTATTTTATTCTTTTTAGAGCATTTAAATAAAAGCTTGTT
>BMAV01000647.1:167143-181329 GCA_019973955.1 Trichonephila inaurata madagascariensis
AATTTAAACCAATTTTTTCAATTTTTGTACAGAATTTGGATAATATTATTGTACAAACGAAAGAAAAGTTTCTTGCAATTATCTTTAAAAATGACGAAATTATTAAATGTTTAATTAAAAATTTTAGTATTTTTTGAAAAATCGTAAAAAAAAAGTTTTCGGCATTTTATTTTTTAAATGACTGATTCTAAAAGAGAAAAGCCTAAACTTTTTTAGTGCAGAATATCGATTAATTAACACGAAAAAAATTCATACGGAACGATTTAGAAATCATTTTGATAAATCGCATCGATTTTGCCTCTTTTTTAGAAAAAATCGTAAAAAATAGAAAATATCATATTATTTTGTAAAAAGAATTATACTCTATCGTGGCGAAATAAATGATCTTTCCGATTATGTAATTATTTTTGTCTGAGTTTGATAGAAAGAATTATATGGCTCTTTTAAAAACGTCGAAAAATCAGAGCTTCCTTAAGCTCAATCCGATAAGCTGCTCGGCAGAATAAAAAGCCAACAGGGGAAAAACTATGCTTTTTAAATTTTTTAATTAATATCTTTTTAACTAATTGCAATATCGGAATATAAATGATCAAAACATGCATTGTCATCCAAACTAAACGTGTATATAAAATTGCAGCTCAATCGGTTGAAGATATCAGCTTCAAAATTGATTTGAAAGATTCCACCGGAACAAATTACATTGCAAGTTAAATAAAAGCTTGTAAAAATGGAAATATTTATCTATTACACCCCTTAATCCCCCGAAATGCCCCTTGAGGGCGATTTTCGCGAAACCTATTTTGTAGCGCTACTCTATTCTCTGAAAAGAATCTGCTTACCAGATTTCAAGACCGTACGTCTAATAGTTTAAAATAGGAAATAATTGCCTAGAACGCCCCTTAATTCTACGCAACACCAGTTGGGGGTCGAATTTCATAAAACCCATTTTGTAGCGGATGTCTCCTCTATGAAAGGAATCCGCTTACCAAATTTCAAGACTATATGTCTAATAATTTAAAAATTGTAATAATTATGTAAAACGCCCCTTAAACCCTCGCAACGCCACTTGGGGGTCAATTTTCGTAAAAACCATTTTGTAGCAGATCTCTACTCCATGAAAGAAATCTGCGTACCAAATTTCAAGACTGAACATCTAATAGTTTAATAATGGAACTAATTAACTCTAACGCCCCTTAAACCCCGTGATACTCCTTGGGGTTCGATTTTCGCGAAATCCTTTCTTGGAGAATGTCTACTCCATTAAAGGAACCTGCCTACTAAATTTCAAATCAGTTGAGTGTAATAGTTCCGGAGATATCGTGACGAGCGAGGGAGTCGCTTTTCTCCTTTATAAATAGATTAACTCGAATCTAAGCCGCACTATTTTTCCAGTGTTAATGCTACTGAGAATCGAATGCAAAACATTTGCTGGATGGGGAAAATTGAGTTTCCACCCCTTTCAAAAGAAAAAATGTCGCTGTGTCCATTCTGGTCACTTGCATCGACGACTTATCCCATTTCCGAAGTTTACCTCTAGTTTTCAGTCTATCCTGAACATCGTTGTCTGCTCGTATTTGGGGAAAAAAATTTTGTGTATAAGATTTCTTTTAATCATCTAAACATCAAAGATATCGGTAATAGCATCAAGACGAGTTCACTATAACACAAATATGAAAAAAAGGGGGGTCAATTTTATATCCAGAAAAAATAGAAACAGAGAAAGAATCGATCACTGAAAATTTGACACGGATGAAACAAATATATGTCGATGGCGTTAACAAAATGATATAATTTTTGCTTTTTATTCTTCAACAGTCTTCAATAAACCTTTTACATTCTTCTATAAAAGATTTCTTAAAAAAAAATGTTGCATAAGAAATGCATTGGATGGCACGGAAGACGACATCGTGTGGGAAAATGGCGACGCCGGCACCAGTTCTGAAGTCAGTTGGGACGTAATAAAATTGAATGAGTATTTATATTTTTAATTATATATGCAGAGTATCTTTATTGAGTGAATAATGATGTAAAACACTGTCATATTTCGTGATTATTTTAGAATCAAATTATAGCAAAATACTGGAATAAAAGTCTATTGGGTTTTTTTTAAAATTATTTTTAAACTATATATCTGTATTTGAACTTAGAATGTGCTACATTTGTTCTTGAAAACATTAATTCTATTTTTACATTTCTTTAAATTTTTTTAAATCGTCAAGTTAATAGAACTG
Organism: Trichonephila inaurata madagascariensis; assembly: GCA_019973955.1. NCBI lineage: Eukaryota > Metazoa > Arthropoda > Arachnida > Araneae > Nephilidae > Trichonephila > Trichonephila inaurata. The sequence continues at coordinate 169,375 of BMAV01000647.1, forward strand.
AAGATTTAAATTGTGCTTGTGGCTATTATTATTTAGAAATAGTTAATTTGGTAAATTTCTATTACTTTATTTCTTTTTCTGTAATTGTATTAGCAGTATTTGTCTAAAAATTGGGTTAATCAATTTGAATGAACTAGAAATTGTTTGAGAGTAATTTAGAAAATATAAAATTTTACTTAGAATATAAACAAATATCTATTTCAGGTTTAAAATTTTAGATTATGGGAGAGCATTTATTATATATTTTGTTTGGTTTGTTACAAGTTTTTGAAAAATGTTGAAGTAACTGCGTAGTTTTTTCTACGTCTAGAGCAGAAAAGTTCACATACTGACTTGTTTGCTTTGCAATTGGAAAACTGATTGGTTTCTGTTTTAAGTGAATTCAAGTGGATCTAAGTACGGAAATGGAGTATTTCCTGAACAGTGTTGTTGCATGTGTAGGGTTTCCTAGTTCTTGATTAAATTGAAGTAAAGCTGTCATTTATAGGTTTTCTTTCTGCTTTCTTTTCCTATAAAAGCAGGATATACTAGTAGTTCCAATAGAGAAAGAAGCAAATCCTCCAGTTTGTCCCTCGTACTCATTCCTGGAAAGTTATTTAACTTTTAGTATCTTTTGTTTTCTGTATTAAAAAAGATTGATTTTATTTTAAAAATAATTTTTGATTTTTGCATAATTAAAGCAAGAACAATAAGGATCTGCAAAAGGAAGAAAAAAATAAGGTAAATGTCATTGGGTCCTGTGAAAGGAGGTAAAATTTTTTGGATGTTTTTATTTAAATATTTATGCCAAATTTTCTTCCTTTTCCTTACATTGAAAACAATATTGCATAGATGTAATACATATAGTATTGAAAATTGAAATTATGTAAGTAATTTCTAAAAAGATTTGAATATCAAGCATGTCAGATTTCATGCTTAATCTTAACAAAAAAGAAATAATTGTTGTGCATGATATTTTAAGCAGTGATTATTTTAAAGATAATCAAGCCTTTCATATAATCAAAAATGTTTAAAACTCTGTGTGCATAAGTTTAATACAAAAACCGAAGAAAAAAATTATATTTTATCTGGAACTGAACTTTGTTCTTTTCTTTTTATGAATAAATTTTATTACAAAATTAATTTTCCTAACATTTTTACTAAAAATTTGTCACTTTTCCCTGTTAAAAATTTAATTATTAAAAAGGCTTTATATATAAATATATAACAAAATAGATAGGATAATCTTTAATTACAATTAGATTTTAATCTCTTACAATTTGCAGGTGTGTAAATGTTAGGGAATTTATTAATGATCATCATTATAACATGTTAAAGGAAATTATAAAATTATAAAATAACGTTTCACGGGATATAATGTATAAAAATACAGTATTTTGCTATTTTTCTAATAACAATTCTCCAGTTAAAACACAGATTAACCATATTTAACTAAATTTATTACAGAATCAGCTGATTAATATGGTTTGACTTTAGAAGTCTTTGATAGATATAAATACTGTACTTTATAAGATCTAATGAAATTGAATTATAAAACCAATTATGAAGTTACTTATAAAGATATTAAAAAGAAAGATAAATATTTAAAGAAATATTTCATTTTTTATCTAGATGTGCATGGCAATTTTGCCATTATTTGTAACTGAAATGAGGACTTCAGTGGTTATATGTTATGAAACGTTACTAAACAGAATTTTGATTCCCCCGTATTTTGTAATCCGAGTGACTTTTTGCCCAATAAGAATCGAAAAAGGTATTTTAATGTACTGTTTCCAATCATGAAATGAGCTGCGGTAGCCGTGTGGTCATGGTCACGAACTCGAGCATTGTACAGTCACGTGTTCTAATCCTTGTGCCACTGAATTCCCGTCATATAGCAGGACTGATGCACGTTAAGTCTGTCCAGACTCAAATTCCCCCAGTTGGTGGGATGTAGGAAGTTTTGAGAAAGGGTGCCAGCTCAGGTGAAGTCCATCGCCAACAGCCCTTGTGTAGATTCTAAGTGTGACGTTAATTTTCTATCTATCAATCATTCTCAAAATTCTGATTTTAAAGTGCATTACATGAATAAAAATATTGGGTAATTTTATTAACTTGTGCCTTAATAATAGGTCCTCATATAGCGTTAAAATATTCGAACTCTAAAATATGTTTACTATGTGTTAAGTTCTGTTTATTAAAGCAGAAACAATAAAGTCAAATAAATTTACGAAACGTTGCTGATTAAAAAAAAAAATTTTTTTTTTAGTTTTTTCACGAACAGTAAATATTTTGAGTTTACAAGTTTTAATTTTCTTTCAAACTCTTCATATCTCGAACTTCATATTTAGAACAACTGCATTATGACGTTTGTAAGTTAAGTAGTTAAAGAAAATTGACAAAAAATAGCAAAATTTCTCCATTTTTTGAACTTTTAAGTGCAATGCGCGAGCAAAAGATATTTTTGATTTTTTTTCGAGTGCTTTTTTATTTAGCTAGAGGAAAGAATTTTTCTAAGGTATAGTGATCAAAAAAGAACATAAAAAAGTGCGGTCCATCCTAATATGTATAATGTGCCTAGTAAGATACATAAACATTTTTTAATGTGTCACACTATAGTTTATAATTGGCTCTGATAACGGCTAATTATAAACTATAGTGTGACACATTAAAAAATGTGTCATCACGACCACCTGCTCCAACACACTAGACTCGAAATTTTTTTATGCGGCGGAGAGGGACCGCATAAAAAAAAGTCACACTTGAAACATATGTCAATTACTTATGAAGTTTATGAGAAAGTACTTCCATAACAAAATAAATAATTAAATTACACATGGAAACATTTTTAAAACATTTAGTTTCTCATTGTATACATGGAGAAGTTTTCAAAATGCACATACATAATTCACTGCTACTCATCGTAATCCAAAGCGCTCATCTTCTTGTGATGATTACGTTCAAAATCGCTTTCGTCACTTGAAGATACAATTTCAATTGATTTATTTTTTGGCACTGTAAACTAAGAGACAAGTTTTTGGGACGAATGTTGGTTGGTCAGTTGCTTGTAAATGTCACGATAACCAGATATGCATGATTGAATCTCATTTTCGAACTTCATACTCCTTTCGGAATGTGTATCTATTTGAAGAAAATGCTTTTCCAATTTGTTAGAAAGCGGTATCCCTGTATATATTTTGTCCACTGTTGAATAATCCAGTTCTTGTCCATCTTCATAATCTATCGAATTATTGATAATGTCTCTGTCATTGAAAGTTTTGTCTTCAATCAAGCTCGGGCTGCTGGCACGTTGAAGGAAAGCAGCTGAACGGGCATTGTCGGGAGACTGTTTATAACAAATTAACAGAGTGTCTTGAAGTGTATAAAAGCAAAACCTGACTTCACAGGAGGGCCCTAACATTCTCCATTATGCCACTGGTAAATTGATAGAAAACATTACAGTGACGCCAAAGCCGTTGAATTTCATATACCGCATAAAAAAAAAATCGCATAAAAAAGAACCGCACAAAAACAGGCTCTATTGTATCTTTTAAAAGAAATAGATGAACTACGGTGCATTTTGCATCATAAATTAATGTAGGTGTGTATGTATTATAATGCAGTAACTAAATTTTTGTTTCTTGTATTGTAAAAAGTCTACGGTCATAAAAAAATCTATTTTCTTATTCTAATTATTTAATTTTATTTAAATTCAATATTTTGTTAAAGATAAATGTGTGTGTATCAGTCAACGTATTTGACCGTCCTTTCTAAGTTGTTTAATAAAACTTTTGTATTCTGCAGGGTTTTTTTCCTGTAATTGTAAAGTTCATTGGAAACAGAAGTATTTTTTTTTTAATATCGCTGCCTACAACTTACCAAGGAAACCTGATTATAGAATCCCAATTTTAAGCAATATGTTTTGGTTGAATCCAAATATAAGATTACACCTTGATGCTGGGTTTTCTTTCCTTCACCAAACTGGTTAATAAGACTATCAGAAGGGAAACCTTATTACTTTGGTTACACTGTTTGTTATGAAAAAGGCAAAATTTGACTTTTTATTCCTTTTCGCCCGGAAAACGCACTCAGTGATCGTCAGAAAGGGAGAAAATCTGCTTAATTTTCATGAAGATCATTTCGTTCTTTTTTACCAGAATTCGAATCGTGGTCCAGAAGAAAGAGGGGGAAAAATGTATATTTTCCACAAAAAGTTAAACAGTGTCTCGGCGAATGAAGAAATTTCAGTTTTCTTTTTTTTAAAGCAAGTCTCCAGTTGTGATTAAAAAAAAACTGCTTGATATATATATTTTTTTAAAGAAAAATCCATTCCGTTCTATTTTACCGATTTCCATAAAAAGTTTCGGTGGATTAACGAATGAAGAATTTTCCCTAAAGCTAGACTTTTGATCGTGGTCACAAACTCGTGACCGCCGTTGTCGAGTCACAGATTCGAGACTTGATGCCACTGAAGATCCATCGTGTAGAAGGGTTAATGCACGTTTAATCTGTCGAGGTTCAAAGTCTAAATTTTGTCGTGTTGTGGAAGTTAAGAGAGTGGGGTGCCAGCTCAAGTGTTACATGATGAGAATAACTATTGTTCGAAAATCGCCAAAAACCCTTGTGTTACTTCGATGTGAATAAATAACTGATCTGAGCAAATGTAATATTTTAAAATTGTTTTTCAGTAATTGTAGATCCTAATATATATATGAATCACAATTTAATAACATTTCTTTTTTTTCCCTTCCTAATAATGCTAAAATTTTTATTAACACGGATTTTTTAAGGGACAAAATTGTATGCACTGTTATACAAATAGTGTAATTACTTCTAATTTTTAAAGTATGTATCATTCATGTAAAAGGCTATTTAGCATCCTAGACATTTTAAAAAAAAAGTGGATAAATTTATGTAATAAAGTGTGTAATAAAAAGTCTTTGAATACTGCTAATTCCCTCACTTAATCTACCTTCATTGCTTTTTTTCTTTTTCATTTAAATCGGTACTTTTAATTTGTTGTGTAGTTTTGACTCTGTGTTTTTATTTTCAGTTCGTGCGTACATGCAGATGTTTGGCAGTTATTCTCAGCCATCAGAATCTGAATTTTTTCGACATTCTGTTCATACTTACAAAGTTGTGCAAGCGAATTGGCAACAAATTGAATTATCATTCATGCAGCAGCCATCGTTTAGTACCAGCTACTCTACAAGCACCGAAGAATCCTCTTTTTATGATGGCTATACTATTAATACTAGCTCTTTGAAAGACGGAGAACTAGAAGGAATGTCATCTCTAAATCCTCCTTCTATACCTCCGAAAAAGAACAAGGTAATTCTTTCTTTATAGTGTTTTAAATGTTAATCAAAATCATGGGAATAATTAATTATTTTACTGTTATTTACAGCACATCAAATTGCTTAATTTTTTTTCTCCTCTTTTTGGACCTTTTATTTTAATGATTATCTTTAGCACAATTGTTACCTTATTTAACCCTTTATTTCCCCCCCTAGGGAAATTCAAAAAGTCGCAACAGTGTGAAAAGTGTTGATTTGGAACCTGTTTCTCCATCTTTTGTACAATTGCCGACTGAGCATGTAAATGAAACTCCATCCCCATCTTATGCAGAAAAAAAGTAATATTTTGTTTCATTGAATGTGGGTTCCCCTCCCCCCTTTATTTTTAAAAATTGCTTTATTTTTATTTTTAATTGTATTAATTTTTTTTAAAAAAAATTCTCTTTAGTGGTTGGATTTGTATTTCATACTATACTATACATGTCAGATTTATCTTTTTGTTTGTATTATCATAAATTATTTACAATCCATTGTTTTGCTAAAATGAATCGAAACTACTAATCATTCACTTCTTTCTTTTAGATACATTAAACAATTTTAATTTTTTCTGTAATGTTTTAAACAGTGTATATATATATATGTGTGTGTATATATTGTTACGAATTTTGTGTAAATAGTGTAAATAATTTGTATTTGAGTGTTTAATGCATTTATATTACTCTATGTTATGTTTATTTCATGTTAAAATTGTACCATTTACAAGCAATGCCGACCCTTACGTTATAATGGCGATCCAATGAGAACTTGGCGAAATCTTGGCGGTAGAGCCAAATTGGCATCATTTTTGGCGACCAATTTGGCGACATTGGCGAGTTCGGAACCCTCGGGAATCTTCTAGAAAGTAGTAGATCTCTCCACTAGTGTCACGTTCAATGACACGAGCTGTTATATTTCTGGAAGTTTCTGTCGCGCCTATAAATGAGATGCTCGTCGGGACGGCGAGGAGTCTGGATTAAACCAGCGAGTAGTGAGGATTGTTTTCACTAGCGATTAACTCGGCTGCGCTTGTGAATAATCTTTACTTACGTGCATTTTTAAACACTGGTTATTGTGTTTGATTGCTGTTGAAGGTGTGAAGACCTTCGGATATTTACTCTGTGAATATTACTGCTGAATCCTGTATTTAAAGGATTGAATTTTTGATAATAAATTCGCATCGCTCTTAACTGTTTATTTTCGTTGTGATTGTTTTGCATAAAATCCACGAACCCTCGGATCTACGTAACAATATTAATATTTGATTATTGATATACATTTAAATTTACAAATTGTCTTTAGAATTCTGATTCATAATCAGTAGATTAGAATAAATTCATTTCTAAATGTATTTATTAGTTCTTAATGATGTATATGTATTTTGTTTCAGTCATGAAAAAACTAATTTTCTATTACCTACAAGTGAAACTGAGAGTTCACCAGAAGTTCAAGGAGCACTTGATGAACTGGACCCTACTGCATATTTGATTATGAAAAAGAATGTAATTGTCTTCTGACCTTTTATTTTAAAGTTAAATTTGCAGTTCCTGCTATATAAGTCTTTTAATTCCTTTTTTTTCCCCTTTGTGTAAATTGAAGGTGCATCTTGAATGTAATTTTCTATGTTTATGTATTTTATTTTAGGGGGAGGAAGGTCCAGATCTTAGAGGTGGATCTGTAGATTCTCTTATTGTTCTAGCTACAAGAGCATCAAAAAATGGTATGTTTTATTGTTCTTTGATTTAAGATAAATATTGAATCTTGCTGTTTAATTTTGTCTGGATTTTGTTGATTCACAGTATATTTAAAATTAGTTCAATGAAAAAGATGTGGTGAAACATTTTTAATTTAATAAAGAATCTGAAAAAAAATAACCAAATTTTAAATGCATTTTAAATTATCTACAAAACTTAATTAACTTAATTTCTGATGAATGCAAAGTAGAGAATAAATTCTGTAATTTTGAAAAATTGTTGTATAATTTATGACTTGTCAGCATTTTTATTTTGGGAGAACTGTAGTTTTTTTAATGTTTTTTATATTATAGTATTATTCTTACTTCTTCACTGTTAATATGTGAAAATGTAAGCACATTCTACACCATTTATTTAATTCATTCATTGAAATGAACAGCCTGGACATTTTAGCATTACTTAATTTTCAACTGTTGGTGACAGACAACTGGAATTCACATCTCCCATCTTCAAAGTGTTAAACAAGTAAAGCAAAGGTGTGTTTTTGTAGGAAAATGAAAATGTAATAGAGTCAGTATGCTTTCAGACGTTTTAAAATTGATGATATTTTAATTTGAAGCATGCTTATTAAGAATTTTAATTCATCAACTTCATTTTAATTATCTCTTAGTAGATCTTAGATTTTAATGGTGCTACACAACAAAGATTCTAGATGAATTATATTTTATATACCGTAAAATCCGGCGTATAACGCGCACCCCTACTTTCAAGCTTCATTTTTTTAATTTTTAGGTATATTCGCCGTATAGCGCGCACCCCCTTTTTTACGAAGAAATCTGAAACCTTAGTATAATTGCTCTTATGTTTTTAAGTCATTTATTCGAGGTATTATTCCAAATCTTTGAAAAAAATAGTATACTTCTAGAACTATATCTCTTTTAGTTCATAAAGCAAGTCATTTCTTTTAAATAAACAGTATTTCGATACAAATAGAAGAAAATTTTTTTTATGTTTATCTCTTTTGTTATTTTTAAAGCTATCGTTTTTATACCCGGCGTATAACGCGCACCCTTAAATTACCATCTTATTTTTTGTGTTAAAAGTGCGCGTTATACGCCGGATTTTACGGTAACTCATTTATAGAATCTTTGAACAAAGTAATCATTAGTTTATGACAGGGGTGGGCAGACATTTACATGGTACGCGCGCGGTCTACTTGTAATTTTTTAAAGGTGCTGTGGTCCACCCAGTGGCGTAGGTGTGGTAAGCTACAAAAAAGCTCAACAATATTTATATTCTAACAATAAAATAAATACAGAATATACACTTACCTACCTAATTACAATAAAAAAACTTACTCTTTTAAAGCCATGTTTTAAGCAAAATGCAAGATACAAACATAATAATTATACCCACAAATTTACTAATATCAAATATTGCATTTATTATCAATCATTAAAAAATAAATCATTTTTTCATTTAAAGCTAGTTCTCATAGAATTTTATAGTCTCAATAGAAAACTTAGTCTACATACTGTCCACCCCAATCTTGAATATCCCTGTATATAATTACTAACTCCTAATCTTACAATGAACTCCAAGTCGTCCTCTGTGAAACAGGAATAGTATTTTGTCTTAAATATATTCATCATTGAAAGTGCAGGTTTACACAGATAGGGGTATTGCAAGAGAATGATGTTAAATGAGAAATGCAGTTTTTTAAAATTAGGATATTTTACTTTGTCTATTAGATTCCAAAAGTTATTCTTTTAAAATTACCTTATTTTGAAGGTGAAAAACTTTGTTTTCCTCAAGAGATTAAACATAACATATTTTCAGATACATTTTCCACATCAACATTGCCAAATGGGTAACACATGAATGCAACTATTAGTTCTTGTTTGATAAATTCTTGATAACATCTCTCAAATTTGGAGAGTAGTTTTATTATTGCATTATAATATATTTCTCTTTGCTTAATGTACCTCCATTTTTAACCAACTCAACCGAACTCAGTGGTGCAACAGCCCATGAGGGTCAAGGCCTATTGTGCCTATCTCAGTATATGTGACCTTAGGCGCTGGGGTGCATGTGCAAATGTTTCGGTCAAGTGGTCAGTCTGACGTGAAACCCCCAGTGTTCAGTTCCCAAGCAAGCTTGGTACTCATTTATAAACCCACTGAAGGGATAAAAGGCTGAGATGACCTTGCCCAGCCCGGGATTTGAACTCCAGACCTGGCGTGGAAACGCAATGCACTACCACTCAGCCACTGAGCTTCCTGTTTTTAACCAATTCATAAATATTTTTGAAATTTTTTTCGCTCTTCATCAACTGAGAAGATATTAGCTTTAACTTGTTTTTGAAAGTATTAACGAATCCAATCAATTCTACTATTGTTTAATTTTTCTTTGCATTTTCCCTCCTCTGTTGTGGTATCTACATAAACCAGTAACAGCCTCCGGACAGGAGTGATCACTTTTGTCTAGTGGTCATGTTACTTGGCTACAAGTCCATAGGTCACGTGTTCTGTCCACCGGATTTGCATCACCACAATTGTTGTCCAGTTTTAATTTTAATTCTTTTAATTTTTGTTTATGCAATTCGCTTTTTAAATGAAAATCTGTATCAAAACTCTTGTGCATACTTATGCCTTTCAACGTGTCCTATTTTTTGAAGTGCCACACTTGCATGACATCCATATCACACACATTTTGCATTCACAATCGTAACGAAAAACTTTTTTCCATTCTGTTTTAAAATGGTATGTTTTCCTTTTCCTAACACTTATTTCCAACATTATACACCTCTTTTAAAATATGACAGATTACAAATTTTTTTCTACAAAAACACAACATAAAATCTTCAAGTTGAATGTTTGAACGACTATGAGCGACAGCTAGATCGAGGAGTGTGGACGTTTTCAATGCAGCAAGCAGCAAATATATGTAAACTAATGAATCTGTAAACCAATGTATGGCCTTAACACTTTCTCTACCAGGTGCCTTCTATCGTGGTACGTAATATCAACACAAGAATCCAATCCCGCAGAAGCGTGAGCTGTGGGGTGATGTTTCATTAGCTAATACCATGTTATCACAGGAAGAGCTGGTCAATGTATATTTTCCCCTTTAGTCGATGTGTGGGGGAAAACACATTTCTACGGCTAGCATCGCAGTGATCGTATTTCCCTTTTATAGTTGCAGAGAACGTGTTAAGCGTCATTGTATACTTCCAGTAATGGTACATGTGTCGTCTACGCATAGTCGCATGCATTCTGAAGAGCCGATACTCCAGTTTTAACTGACATTGATGTTCCACAAATATATTTTAGTATTCGAGTCTTAGGTCTTACATGAAGGCGGTCACCCCAAAATGTCTTGGTGGTCCACCTGTCGATCATGATCGACTTAATGCCCACCCTAGGTTTATGATAAGGATATAATCATTATTAGTTTTTGATAAATTGCTGATATTTCATAAATTGAAAAATCAGTATGTGTCATGTAATTGTAAAGTTACTTAAATATTTTGTTTTTCCTTTGCTTATAATTTTATTTTCAAAATAAATTAAAAATAAAAAAAACTTTTTTTAAAAACAATGCTTTTATTTAAATGCTCTAAAAAGAATAAAATTTTTCTTTTAAAACTTTTTTTGCTATCAACTTATAACGTCATTACACAATTTATGATGTAAAAGCCTGTGGTGAGTTTTAAGTATTCATTTTTACTAAGCACACGACTAAGGAAATTCATTTGGGGTTGAGACTTGGTGTAATAGTAGTACTCCTTTAGTGTGTTCAACCCTCAAAGTAATTCCTCTGAATGGCCAGTCAGTTCAGAGAAAATAGCCTTCGAAATTCATGCTTGGCTTTTATACACAATTAAGTTTTAATTTCCTTCAATGAGTCTGTAGCCTTGTTGGCAAATCGTCTGCTTACTATGCGCGAGGTTAGGGTTCCATTCATGCATTGAACTTTTTTTTTCAATTCATTTAATTATTTTTTTAAATTAAATATATTTATGAAAGGTTTATTAAATATTAAATGATATTTTATGCAATTATTTTGCATTTTATAAAGTAAAAAAATTACTGTAATTATATAAACATTTATATTAAATTCTATAAATATATTCTTATATTAATAAATAATATTTATAATAGAATATATAATAAATATATCAAATGATATTTTTTACATAAAAATTAGTTACAAATAGTTTTATAATGTGAAATGCAATATGCTATAAATAAAACATTATATATAATATAATTTCTAAAATATATTATTATTAAATTTATTTAAATAATTTTAATAATAAGTTAATAATTTCATAATAAATAATAAATTAATAATTCTTTTAATAAGTTAATAAATCTTATTAATAATAATGAATTAAGAATAATTCTTATTAATAATAATGAATTTTAATTGAGAATAATTAATTTTAATTAATAATTTTAAATATTTTTATTAATAATTTTAAATTAATAATTTTAATTTTAGTAATTACTTTAAATAAAAAAATTTATTTTTTATTTTTACTTTATAAAATACTAAATAATTACATAAAATATCATTTAATACTTAATTGACCTTTTATAAATAAATTTATTTAATTTTTAAAAATAATTAAATAAATTGAAAAAAAAAATAGTTTATCATGTGAATTGAACCCTAACCTCGCACACAGTAAGCAGACGATTTACCAACCAGGCTACGGACTTGTTGAAGGAAATTAAAACTTAATTGTATAAAAGCCAGGCATGAATTTCAAAGGATATTTTCTCCTAATTTACTGGCCATTCGGCGGAATTACATTGCGGGTTGATCAACCTAAAGGAGTACTACGATTACACCAAGTCTCTACGATTACCCCAAATGAATTTCCTTAGTCGTACCCTCCCCTTGTTAGTTTGAAAATTTTACAAATTAAAATCAATCAGATC
>BMAV01000647.1:209394-235481 GCA_019973955.1 Trichonephila inaurata madagascariensis
AACAAACATAATTTTTTTTTTTTATTGAAATTTTTATGTTAAGTAGTTGAAAACATTTAATATTTTTAATAAAATTCGTTTCGAAAAAAGAATGGAGAGTTCCGTCTTATATAAAAAGTTTGCGTGGCGCCATCTAGTGTTTATTGCCTGAATTTATTTCTAATTATCGTAGTAAAATATGAAATTGATGTAGTAGGTAATAAGTAGGTGTTTAAATGTATTGAGAGAGAGTAGATAAGTATATCGACATTGTGTAACATGACGTAATTGAAGATTATGGGGCGTGTCGAATTTGTTAAAAAAACTTCGGATTGAGTTAAGATAAGCAGCAAGAAATATTCAATAAATTGAAATAATTTGTAAAGCGCGTCTGTATATTTCAAGTATTGCTTTTTATTATTTAATTTTTTGCAACAAAATAATAATTATCAGTACATCTTTTAAATTTTACGTTTATCCTTAAAGTGTAGATTATAAATTTAAATATATTTTCATGGAATTATATCTGTTAAATTCATTTCTTACCGATTAAAATATTTAATACTTTTCAGCATTATAGTGAAAAATCCTGATTTTGCATTTGGTTCTGTTTCCCGTCTAGGTGGCAACTGTATTTTACTATTCAAAATGAAAGGGGGGTGTAAATAAATATAATAAACTATTATATTTATTCATTTTTATTTTAAATGCTTCTTCTTTACACTAAATATATATATATATGAAAATTTTAAAAAAAATAAAGTGTAAAAAAATCTTATTGAAATAAGCTTACAAAAAAATCATGTGCACATTGAAAATCTCCAATACAAATGAACATTTAGTTTAGAGACAATTAAAGAAGAAGACAAAGAAACAGGATCAAAAATAATTAAAAACAAAATAAAAATTGATAAATAAGAGCAAAACAAAAAAAGTCAACAAGTGAACAACAGAACACAAAATTTGTCTCAAAAAACTATGATTATAATTATATCAAATTAAATGACGCCACCACCTTCTCTGTTAACACTTCTTCCACTTAATATTTTTCAATTCCTACTATTAATTCACACTCTCTATATATTTATTTATTTATTTGTTTGTTTGTTTGTTTATTTATTTATCTTGGTGGTATTTTCAATCGTTAATAAAATACATTTTAAAGCGCTCAATTGAGCTGAAATTTAATATACATGATTATTTTGGATGACAATACAGTAATTTAACTATAATTAATAAAAATTAATTGATTAAAACTAATTATTTAAAGAATTACAAATACAGCCACGTTGGCGACTTAGCGACCATTTTGGCGACATGTATCAAAACTTGTGTGTGTGAAAAGGTTTTTTTCTCACGTTTCAAAGCATTCAATTGAATTGAAATTTTATATACACGATTGTTTTAGATGACAATACGATATTTTAATGATAATGAATAAAAATTAATTACCACTTAATGTTGTGATTCTGTCCATATGTATACATATTTATATTAAATGTAACTATTTAATAAAAAAAGTAGCTAAAATAAAAAGTTTTCTTTGTTGATCTAAGTAGGAATTGACTTAAAAAAAAATTTTTTTTTATATTACTTGTTTATTTTATTTTAAATAAATGGTTCAACATTGGAAGGTTGATGGCTCCTTTTTAAAAAAACAGGGGGGAAAAAATACTTTAGCTTGAGGGGAACTTGTATCAAAACTGTTCAAGTTTTTTCTTTCACTTCTGCTTTTAAAACATGTAGTTTTTTTATACACTAAGTCAACGGTTCTTAAACTGTGGTCGGTTCCCAGCGCCTTTCTACGGGATCCGCGAATGTCTTTCATTGAACGTTAAGATTTCCCTCTTTTACTGACTCTGAAAAGTCTCGTAGAAAAATTGAAAGGTGTGCCATTCTAGACTTGATCATTAAATCGTGTCCCCAATGAAAAAAGTTTGCTAGAATATGTATTTCGATCAAGAACATTAATTCACTTTTTTTATTGATTGCAACTGCATAGCCATTACTAAAACGTAATATTTTCAAATAACATTGTGACTAGCTCACACGTCTTTTCTTTAACATAACCTCTGAGTTCTTTGGGGGCCAAGATTAATGGCAACTCTTTTCCAACCAAAACCCAAGAAGCGAAATGTGAAAAAAAAAAATGCAAATAAGATAGCTTTTAAATAACGGAAGTTTCAGTAAGTTAAATGGCAATTTCGGGGAATGTATGTATGAAAGAGACAAATGTGAATTGACTGCCAATCGTGAAGTTACCTGGAAAACAAGCCATTAAAACAAGGTGCATACCATTGCACGCGCGCCCAGACGTTTCCTCATATGATTGAATCTAAGTTTGGATTGAGGTAAGAATGATTATTTGATATTAGGACTTGTAATATTATTAGAAGTGAGAGTAGGCGGATTAAATAATTATAACTTGGAGAAAGTGGTCTAAATTACGCAATTCGGTTTAACTATTACTGTGTGTTTGTTCATTATAGATTCTCGCTTAACTAATATTATCTAAATTGTTAGACATTTAAGTTCTATTCTTAATAAAGTCATATTAAGAATCAAAAATGTCTATTCCTTTTGAAAACTCTACACCTCTAGCGCACGTTGACAATCAAAGATACGGTCACCATAGGAGGGCGGTATCACAACATATACTGGAAACATATATGTAAAGATTAAGAACTGAATTCATAGCGCTCCAGTAAGAAAAATGTATTCAAAATTTTGGGGTCCACGATATCAGACTGGTACATAAAGAGGGGGAGCGGTGATCGAAAGTTCAAGAAAGACTGTCCTAAGTGACTTTGAAAATGTAACACTATGAAGGAGTAGCCAGAAAGTGAAGGCACTCAGTAAACAGCAAGAGACATCAATGAGCAACAAGTGATACTTATTTTAAAAAGATGCCAAAGCAGACTGAGAACTCAATAGATTGTGGGGCACCACGAATGATGATAAACTAAGCAACAATTTTAGATGCAGAATGAATGGCATCCTGAGAGATGGTTTTCCATTCCCTGCCAGCCATTTGGCCAGCCTGCCAGCTAACATCTTCTGAACACAAAGGTAGTAGGGAATCCAATCACGTCTTAGACTTGAGAAGTCAGGGAAGAGTACAGAGACCAGAAGAAGTATCTGTACTTGAAAAGCACGTTGACTGATGCAAACATTGAATGGTTTAACATTAGTCCTTTCAACAAATGACGAGGAGTGCCATCGGCCGCAGCACATCATACACATATCGCTAGGTCATCATAGTACCCTAAGTACGAACCAGAAAAGACCTGTTATCATACGAAATAGCACTCCAAATTATTATGCCACATAGTCAGGTGATGGGGTGTCTACAGATGCTAGACAAACAGAAGCGGAATTTGGCTGAGAACGCATCTTTCTAGCTCAACCTCATTGCAAACGGAGTCTTGGGTGCTTTGAGGTCAATGGCAGCCTTCTTAGCAAACTTCATTAGTGCATTAGTGCTGGCCACAAGCAGCCTATCGATGGGTAATGGTACTAATCAATATGGATTATTTTATGCATGCTGCAAAAGGGCTCCATAAGTGGCTTATGGGGTCGCTACTACTTGTTGGTGGATCCACGTGTGTTGACGTCACTCTGGACCACCAGCATCCCTCTAATTAGCAACATTTCTTTGTTCCAACCATATTTTCTACAGCTTAAGCTCTATGAACGCTTTTAGATGGAAGCCATCTGAGATTCTCAGTCCAATCATCATGTCCCTCATGAAATCCTTGGTCCGTTTCAATCACCTCAGTTCTTGGTGGCCTAGCATTCTTTGCTATAACTCGCGTCCTCTGAGACAAGAACAAATTTCCCATAATGATTTTCTAAGCAAAAATAACGGTTAACAGAGACGTCTTAAGGCATGGGCCAACTAGACTCAGGCCATGGCCTCGGCCCCAAAGGGGGCCTAGTCTCGTTCTCGACTCAGCCTTAGTAAGATCATGAATCGAATAATTTCACCGGTCAAATGGTATCTCCGGTTGTATTCTCCGAAAAACTGAGAATTTTGGACGATATGTCAACCGGCTACATGTGATGATCGTCATCCATTAACCCTTTAACGCACGGTGGTATCTCTCCGAAACCACCATTTTCTAAAAAATACCTCTAAACGCGCAGGGGTATTTGAATGAAACCAATGGTTCTACTGATATCTTTTATCTTTCATAGAAGATACTAGATGTCAGCACTTTACAAAAAACTCTTCTTTCTGTGAGAAAAATGCATCGTTTTAAAAACCTTTTTTGAACACTTTCAAAAAAAAGTTTCTTTAGCAAATAAAAACAGATAAATATTCAAAGTAAGTTATGTACATTTTTGCTGCATATGCTGTTCATAGCATATAAAATCTTTAGAATGATAAATTATAAAAAGAACTGCCTCATAATAAGTCCTCTAAGTGGTGGTTTCATAGGGATACCACCGCGCGTTTAGAACATGAAAACTGTCCGACTTGTAGCACTCACGCGTAAGAGATATTCCCCTTGTTTTTCTTTTTTCTGACTCAGGCAGTGAAGTAACTAATAATTTATGGGGTTTTTGCCATTGCTTTGGTGGAGGAGGGGATTTTGTTTATATTGAAATGTGGTGATGTTTTTCTCGAATGGAAATTTTTTCTCTCATCTCATTTACGTTCTTTTGATACTGAAGAGAAGTCGAATTTTTTTTTATTTTTTTTTTGGATGGTGAATATATGTTCTAATATATTTGATACTATTTCTTTTAATATTATTTTTGCTTACCTCTTTCAATTAAATTTGCTAATATTTAATCTTTTGAAGATAATTTTTATCAGTATTATTGCATGTTTTAATAATTTAATAATAAAAAAACAATGAAAAATCTGGCTATTGAAGTAGATTTCAATCTCTTATAGTTATATTTTGTAATATTTAACATTTAAAATGTAATTCTAATACTTAATATTGCATGTTTTAGTAAATTTATTACAAAATATATAAAGAATAATCTTACAAATCTGATCCAAATCATATATTGTTCATCTGAGAATTATGTCGTAAGTGCGCGGTGGTACTCCTATGAAACCACCTCCCCCCTCGGGGTGGAATGTACTGTAATTTTTTTTTAAAGGTATTTTCTCTGTTCTTAGGTTCTATACATAGCATTTATTAATTTTATTTTGAAAAATTCAACGAATTTATTTTTCCGCGCGTCAAAGGGTTAATAAGCTTAGCCAAATACCATACAATAGTATTGCTCATTCAGTCAAAAGACGGCAGTCGGTTTGTACGATTGTAAATCATTCACATTTATTCGTTTCGGGTTTGTACGAGTAATTGACAACGTATGCTGTCTACTGTCTACTTTTTTGGGTCATAGGTGGGGCCTACACTTTTGTAGGGGCCCAGGACCTACTTTTGCGTAGAAACCCAAAGCCTCAAGAAGTCTTAAGGCGTCCCTGACGGCATTCATATTGCCCATTTTGCCCCCATCTCTTCTCTTGCATCATATTTAAGGTATCCGACTACGTTCGGAACCGTGATTTTAAAAAAGCGCATAAATGGATAATTTTCATGATATTTAGTGTCACTTAGATTAGAATACATGTATAAAATTGTTTTAAGAACATTTTGACAAAAAAAATTATTTAAATACAATATTTCGGCAAAAAATTAACTTAGAATAACCTTTTTTCAAAATGTTCTCCTTTTGTGAAAAACGCTTCTATTATAATAATATTTTGCCTGTAAATAGCTCACACCTCTGTACAGAGGCTCAACTATGATTTTTGAAAAATTCACATTATTTTCAGAGTTACAACCAATGGAAAAATTATCGGCGTTTTTTTCATAAAATTGCTCCCCTCAGTTATTATAAAACATGGATAAACCCACTTCTAAGTTATATGTTTCAAAAATTCTAGTTGAGCCTCTGTACAGAGGTCTGAGCTATATACAGGCGAAATATTATTATAATAGAAGCATTTTTCACAAAAGGAGAATATTTTGAAAATGGGTCATTCTATGTTCATTTTTGGTCAAAATATTGTACTTAAATAATTTTTTATTGTAATACTATTCTTAAAACAATTTTATATACATTTTCTAATCTAAGTGGCACTAAATATCATAAATATTATCTATTTACACGCTTTTGAAAATTCACGGTTCCGAACGTAGTCGGATACCTTAACTTGTACCAGGGAGTTACATATTTCACATCAATTGCATTACTCGGTAAGGTGCGCTCACCCTGAAATTTGCGTAATTTTTTAGCCACTCTTTGGTATATTTCCTACATTCGTACAAATATACGTAACGTTGTTTGACTTTAGAAATGATTATTGGTTCCAATCCTTTTTTTGAGGGGGGCAAAAAAACCTAAGTTCCAGATAAATGTTGAAAGTAATATTTGCTCACTCTATGTACGTCATTATTATCATTATTTACCGCCAAACGTTTTAACATTTCTTTCTCAGAAATACAAATTTATCCTTATAAAATAACGATCGCGACTTCGGCGATAAAAGAATATTACGCTATTTCTTATCAATTTCTGTGTATAAATATCTGATGATAAAGGCGCGAAGCTCTTTTCACTGACACACCCATTTACTATTTTCTAATAACATCCTTCTATAATTCTACTGGAAGAATGGCTGTTTTCTTCATTCTAACGGTAGTTTCTACCAGCCACTTAGGCTACACAGCATATGCAAGTACAAAAACTCTGCAGCAATAGGACTAGTAGCTCCAATAACTACCCACATAGTTTTAAGATAAAATCATACCATGCACAGTTGCTAGTAATACCTTCAGCGGCACAGAGACAAAAATACGAAATAATCATATAAGCTAATAAAATCTTTTTAAAAAAAATAACACGTTGAAACTTTTTTAAAAATGCAAAAGAGAAAAGCGACTCATCCACTCTCTCCTCGCGATCTCTCTGCAACTATTTGATCTACAGATATGAAATTTAGCAGGTATGTTTCTTTTGTTGAATAGAGATCCTCTAAAAAAGGGTTTTGCTAAAAGCGATTCCCAAACCCCCTTTGGGAATTGCTTTTAGCAAAACCCGTTCGGGGTGTTATTAGCAAAAATTGCCACGATTAGCTACAAGACCTAGAGATTTGAGATTTGGCAAATATGTTTATTTTGTTGGGTAGAGATTCGATCAGAATGGGTTTTGTGAAAATCGACTCCCCCAAGTGAGGGAGTGACGGGAACGTTCTAGATTTTTTTAAAAAAAATCTTGTTTTTGAAATATTAGACCTAAAAACTTGAAATTCGGCAGTCACGTTCTTTCTGTTGAGTAGAGATCGACTAAGAATGGATTTTGAGGAAATCGATCCCTAAAGGAGGAGTTGCGAAGGCGTTATAGACAGAAATTCCTGTTATTGTACTACTACGCCAATAGACTTGAACTTTGGGAAACGTGTATTTTTCCTTCAGTAGAGATACATTAAGGATGAGTTTTGTGGAAATTGACTCACATGGGGTTGCGGGGATGTTATAGATAAAAAAAAAGAGATAAACTGTTAAAAATAATTAGACTAACAGCCTTGAAATTTGGAAAGCATGTTTCTTCTCTTGAGTAAAGATCCGCTAAGAACGCGTTTTCCTAAAATCGTCTATCTTGGGGTTGTCTGGTTTTCGGGGCCATTATAGATAAAAAAAAAAATAATAATAAAAGAAAAAGGTTCCCGTTTTTGAGTTATTGGAACCACAGACTTGAAATTTAACAAGCAAGTTTCTTTTACTGATTAGATGTCTGCTAAAAATAATGTTTACAGAAATCGATTTCAAAGGGAGGGGAGTTGTGGAAGCACAAAATAAAAAAAAAGTTCTGTCTTTTTTAAATCAAGAGGCGAAATCTATAGGAATATTTTTCAATATATTAAAAGCTGAATGATAGGACTAAGTAGATGAAAATGACTTTAAAAAACAATATATAGTCAGACAATATAATGAAAAACTCAACGAAGCAGTCGGTTAATGACTAAATCTTTTTATAATTCTTTGCGATTCTTCTACATGGCATATTGCCAAAACTTTTACATGGAGAAACCCTGCGTAGACGCAGTAACCGGGAAGTTACCACATTCTAGGATGTGTTGTGAAATACCACTTCGAGATATTTTGAAAACTAAAAATTATCTATCAATAATAAAGATGTAGAAGAGATTTATTTTTATATAATTTCGAAATTCAATTACAGTAAACGTGTTCATGTATTATTGGTTAACGGATGCTGTGAGTATTGTATTTGAGGTTCCGGTTCAGTTTTTTCTAAGAGATGTGTGTATTTTCCGTATTTTATTCAACATAGTTGATCCTTTCTTAGTTTGATTAAAATTCCTTGAGCCAAGGCGTTTGTTAAAAAGATTTAAGCTTCTGAGATTTCAAAATGGTGCAGAGTAACTAGCTATAAAAGTCACGTGCAAAAATTTTGTAGTATTAAAATACTGCCATAACGACGATAAGTTTTGAAATCAATACGATTCTCTCTCTCTCGATTTTAAAAAATTGCATGTAGAAAGTATAAATAGTGAATAATATTATTAACTGTTCTTATCATCAGTGAAGTATACAGAATATTTTTATAAGAAAGGGTGATATTTTTCAGTAAACGTTGACGAATGCACCGAGACGTAATCTTCATGCTAAAAATTAAATATCGTTATGTTGAAAATAAAATAAATAAATAATGATCTCTGTGTGGGAGAAGTTTGAGCCACTAAACCTTAACCTCGTGTACGCCAACGTCAATCGTACTTTCGATTAGTAGCTAAAACCCAAGGAAAAAAATTATAAAATATGAAATTATATTTTCCTTGCTCTTGCATACAAACACAACCCCAAAAAAACAACTTTTAAATGTCTACTTTTTAAATTATTTAATAAATTACCAATCATGCCTACAAATGTAATAAATAAGAAAGCAAATTAAATAGTCTGTCTACAACTTTTCTTTAAATTTTTGAATCCAATAAACAAAGACGAAACGGTTTGTAGAGATTAATAAAGTTATAAATACATAACTTTTTTAAATTTTTATGATAAGAATAGGGGAATATATTTCACAAAAAACTTATTTAGCTTCAATCATTAATTCAATTCATTCATGTTAAAAATACTAATAAAAAGTACTACACGTGTATTCTTTTTATCTGAGTTTAAAATTTGTTCATTTCCTACCGAATAATTTTCCAGATATCGATAAATTTTATCTTATTCTGACGAATATCTTAAAAGAAAAACCGATAAGATCTGCACAATTTTTTTTATCTACTTATGAAAAGAAAAGTAAGGGCAAGATGTACTGTATATGTTATGATTCATTCGTTATGTAATCAATATTACGTCATTTTGTGATCTCATTCAGAATAATATTAAAAAGAAAAGCAGACGATATTTATTTCGCAAGAATTCGAATACGAAACATATTAAGAAAGCATAGATGTAGCATAGTATTTGCATAGAGTTAAAGTATAAAAAAATGTCTAGTAAAATATTACATAATAAAAAGAAGCATATATTAGCTAACTAATCTCGTCATACTGTAAGAATTTAGAGCAAAACCGGAAGAACAAAAAACGTTAGGGTAAAAAGAAAAGAAAAGAAATGAGAAATATATTTTAAGGGAAGAAAAAAAAGTTAAATGCTCGTGCTCTGGTAGCTAAAATGTCTGGCAAGAACGACTCACTATTGTTTCTATTTTCGGATGGCGTCAACGAACTTGAGTGTAATACCTTCTTTTTTTATGAGGATGTATGTTAAATTGTATTTAAGCATTACTATAATTGAAAAGATATATCAATTGTACCGATATTTAAAGGTACTTTTAATGAACAATTTTAACGTTTAAATTGCGACTAAAACTTTTCAAATGAAAAATATCCGAAGAAGATAATTTTGTTAATGTAAAAATTAGTAAATGTTTGTTCAAAGTAATAAATGCACAGAGAATTTGTATTCGTGAAAAGTAGAATATAATTCTTTTTTTAAAAAACAATTTTTTTGCATGATTGCATTCACATTACAGATTGTGTCCGACAAGAAGTTTGCCTTGAAAGTATTATTGTACTTTTAACACATTTCCAATTAACATATATCATGATGAAATTCCTATTTTCGTTAGTTTTATATACATACAAAATAATTATGTTGGCGAATGAAAGGAAACCTTTTGATAATGCAAAAGTTCTAAGAAAAATTTATAAATAAAATAATGAAGTGATGTAATGCTATGGAAGCTAATTCAAATTAAAAATATAATCGATTTACAATCGAATATAAATATGATTGTGAAATTATTATAACATCTTATTGATTCTTACTCTGTTAAAGAATATAAGTTAATTTTTTAAAACATATTGGTATTTCATCATGTTCTTTGATTATATATTGTTCTTAAGTTATTGATATCTAAGTCCTAACTCAAAGCTTTCGATTGTATTTAAAAACATTCTTACAGCTTTTGCCTCTTGACTTAAAAAGGACAGAACTAGAATTACCAAAACAAAGTATATTTATCTGTAACGCTCCCCCCCCCCCCCCAACTACTCAACAAAAGAAACATGATTTTCAAGTTTGTAGGTCTAATAGCTCTAGAAATCTTACGATGAATGAATGAGTTGCTTCTCTCCAATATATAGAAAGAGATGGTCAAAAAAACTCATGAAAAAGTATTAAATAGGTTAATTTCGAGATGAAGCAAAAGAAAATGAAATATTCTTAAATATGTTCTCAGGATTTTATTTTTTTTAAAAAAAAAACCAACTAAAAATGGCAATCACTAAATAAAAAATATTTTTAAAAAAAGACGTATTCAAATAAATAGAATAAATTTGTTAAAATGTCACTTAGAAGTGTTCCAGATAATACTTTTAAATAGAAATGTATCATAACGATTTTTGAAAGCATTAAGTATTTTTAGTTCTATTAAAGCGTTTTTGTATCCGTTCCAGGAACGGTGACAAAAAGGAAAAAAATCAATACTAGTAGCCTTTTATGAGGTAGTGATCCAATTCATATGAGCTAAATCTCATCAATTTTCACGTCACCTACAATTTTGATTTTCAAGTCAAAATTCGATTTTCCTAGAAATATTTATAAAAGCTGAAATTTACATTTATGGAATACCAAATAAACTGCTGATGAAAAGATAACACTGATGTATTTTAAAGTGAGGAAATGAACTCTCGGTAATTTAAACGTACATTTTTTTGAATTTATATTGAATACCTAATTTTATTTTAAACGTTACCCAAATAGGAATATTTTATTTTGTAATGTAAAAACACGTTACTTGTTCCTTACATTTGTTGAACTAATAAACTTATTTAATAAATCATTGGTTTTTAATGGGCTAAATTCATATGACGTCATAGTCACATGATAACTGCAATGTGTTTCCAGTCTATCAATTTGTGTACTTCGCTGTTGCAAACTTTAGCTTCTTGCAGGAGCTTTCTTTTAAAAAGTACATATTTGTCTATAATAATAACTTACAAAGGTAAAAAAAAAAAAAAAAAATTTACCGATTTAATTCTAAAAAAAAACTGATCCTAAAAAAAATAAACCACTTTTTTTTCCAATATCAGTTATAAAATCTTTCTACATAAAAAAATATTTAATTATCATTGGATGAAAATGTGACCCACAATGTCTTATCTTATAAGTGCTTACCAGTTATCATAAGACCACGTCCTTGGCTAGATAACTAAATGATAGATGAAACAAAACAAAAAAAAAAATTACATGGGATACAGACTACATCATAGATAAATAGAAATAATTACAGAAACAATAATTACATAACACAGATTTACTGCCATTAATACACTAATCAAAAATTACACTCTGCAAAATATATAGCTAGGAAAATACAGTATTTTATAAGTTAAAAATTAGAATAATTCTCTTACATAGCTGAAAGAAAGGTTATACTAAGGATAGGTTGTAAAACAGGCGGACCAGAAGAACCCAAGCGACAAAATGGCATTAGAGGATTTTCTACTACAAATATTCGTTTGTATGCTTTAAAAATAATAATAAATTAAACAACATAGTTAACTTCATGTATATTTTATAAATGCTTTTTATGATGACTTTTTATCTGTTCTTTGTGCGTATCATATAGTTTGTAAAACAAAAATTTTCATTTATTTCTAAATAACAAGGCGTTACCCAAACACTTCGCTGGATATGTTATGATAATGTATGACTATATATATTTATTTTTAAGTTATTGATATCTAAGTCTTTACTAAGTTTTCGATTATATTCAAAAACATTTTTATATAGTCATCCCCTCTTGATTTAAAAAGAACAAGACTTGAATTTCTGCAACGGAATATATTTATATTTTACCGTCGCGGAACGTCACCTCTTTAAGAGTCTATTTCCGCAAAGTCAGTCCTTAGTGGGTCTACTCAACAAAAGGATCATGCTTGCCAAATTTCAAATCTGTACGTCGAATAGTTCAAAAACGGAAATTTTATCTACAATTAATATAAATATGTATACATATGACAGAATCACAACATTAAGTGGTCATTAATTTTTATTAATTATTCATTAAAGTATCGTATTGTCATCCAAAACAATCGTGTATATAAAATTTTAGTTCAACTGAATGCGTTAAAACGTGAAAAAAAAAATCTTTTCAAGTTTTGACACAAGTCGCCAAAAATGATGCCAACGTGGCTGTATTTGTAATTCTTTGAATAATTAATTTTTATTAATTATAATTAAATTACTGTATTGTCATCCAAAATAATCGTATATAAAATTTCAGCTCACAATGGAGCGCTTTAAAATGTATTTTATTAACGATTGAAAATTCCACCAAGATAAATAAATATATAGAGTGTGAGCTAATAGTAGGAATTGAAAAAAGCAAGCACATTGAACAATACAGTAGGTTCTACGTGTAAATCATGCCAAAGCAATCGTAACTCGAAATGCAGCCGAATCCACGGTCGTTTTACCTCTTACAGCGCCTTCTATTGATGCACTTCGGATTTTTTTATTATTCCGTTTCTCTTTCCTCGAGCATATTTAGTTCGAATTTGAAGTCATTCTGAACAGTAGTTCTTTTTTTACAGCATTTTGAATGTGAAACTTCAATTATAATCACCCAGTACATCACCAATGCAGACCTAGACACCAGGAATTTTGCAGAAGTATATGAATAATCAGATCCCTCATTTTCCATCATAAAATACAAATGAATTTCAGGTTATATTCTCTGAAACTAACCAAATAAATTTAGCTTCCTAAAACACATCATAAATAACAAATGTAGAAAAATGAACAGCATTCTTTCCCAAATGCATAGGTTTAATCCATATGTTACCGGCAAAGTATGAAATCCGGCATTCTATAGAATGCCTAATGAGAAACCGGCAAAGTATGAATTACATCTCCGATTCGTTTCGAATATTGTGCGCGAGACTTTTAACGCGTACTTCAGGCTCAGAATTTGTCAGTTGCACATTGTGGTTTGTTCGGGAGTGTCAGAATACTCAATTTTACTTAAACTTATTCATCAAAAAATTGTTTTTTTCCTGTGCTGCATGAAAATGGAGAAGCAAGTCGTAGTGTAGGCGAAGGAGTCATAATCTAAGCAGGGGTAGGCAACCAATGGCCCACGGTACAATTATCAGTGGCATTCAGCACTACTCAACAAATATGTCAATTTTTGAATGAACTTCATGAATTTGTAATAGATCTTATTTGACGAACATCTCCAGAATTTGGTCAATTAAGGAATTGCGAAAAAAATTTGAAAGATAACCCTAAAGGTAAATTTACAGCTTTTTTGTAAATTATTGAATGTCATAGCTGGAGATATTTAATTGTTTGAAGAGAGAAAATTGCATATGTATTCAGCTTTTCCGCATTTAGTTCTACATATCTAACAAGGGAAGGGTACGACTAAGGAAATTCATTTGGGATCGAGACTTGGTGTAATAGTAGTACTCCTTTAGAGTGTTCACCCATCAATCTAATTCCGTCGAATGGCCAGTCAATTCTGAGAAAATAGCCTTCGAAATTCGTGTTTAGCTTTTTTACAATTAAGTTTTACTTTCCTCTAACGAGTTCGTAGCCTGATTGGTGAATCGTCTGCTTTTATTATGTCCGAGGTTAGGGTTCGATTCCACGCAATAAGCTTTTTTTCTTCAATTCATTTAACTATTTTTTAAAATTAAATAAATTTATTTATGAAAGGTTTAATAAATATTAAATGATATTTTATGTAATTATTTTGTAGTTTATAAAGTAAAAAACAAATTTAATTAATTTATTACTTAAATTATTTATTAGTAAAATTATTATCAATTAAAATATTTAAAATTATTATTAATTAAAAATATTTCAATTTATTATTAATGAAAAATATTTAAAATAATTATTAATTAAAAATATTTAAAATAATTATTAATTCGAATTATTAATAATTAAAATTTATTAATTACTATTTATTATAATTAATTATTATTAAGAATTATTATTAATAAAAATTTTAAATTATTATTAATAAAAATTATTAATAATTAAAATTTATTAATTAATATTTATTATACTTAATAAATTTATTATAATTAATAAATTTATTATAATTAATAAATTTATTATTAATAAGAAATATAAATTATTAAAATTATTATTAATTTATTAATTTTTATTAAAATTAAGTTAAATAAATTTATTAAAATTATTTAAATAAACTTATTAAAATTATTAATTTATTATCAAAATTATTATTTGTTATTGAAATTATTATTAATTTTTATTAAAATTAGTTAAATTAATTTATTAAAATTTAAATAAACTTATTAAAATTATTTTAATAAATTTATTAAACTTAAATAAATTTATTTGAAAAGGACTTTTTAAATATTTTTTAAAAAATTATAAAATAATTAAATTAATAATATATAAAAAAGACATTTTTATTATATTAATTATAAAATAATTTATTTAATAATAATATATTTTATAAATTATTTTATGTTATATATATTTTATTTATAGGATATTGTATTTCACATTATAAAACTATTTGTAACTAATTTTTATATAAAATATCATTTAATAATTATTATATATTTTATTATAAATATTGTTTATTAATATAAAATAAATTTATAAAATTTAATATATTTATAAATAATTACAGTAATTTTTTAACTTTATAAAATACAAAATAATTACATAAAATATCATTTAATATTTAATAAACCTTTCATAAATAAATTTATTTAAATTTAAAAAATAATTAAAAGAATTAAAGAAATAAATTTATTGCATGGGATCGAACCCTAACCTCCGGCATAATAAGCAGACGATGCACCAATCAGGCACCTTTACGTATTTTGAAAATTTTTTTTTAATGGCACTCTCATTATATATATATATAATATTTTGTCAGAATAACATGTGTATTATTTAGAAATGTACGCCATTGATATAGTAACCTTATTTCATACTTTGCCTAAACAGCTTTAGTCATTCTATAGAATGCCGGCATTTCATACTTTGCCGGTAACACATACATCAACCTTATGAGGAGAGCGAGAGAAAGCAAATAAACTAAATTTTAAAAAAAACCCACAAAAATGGTGTTTTTAATAGTAGTTTCAAAGCGAAATTGAGGTATATCCAATATACTTGACATAAGCAAAAGGATTACTGAAGATAGCTAACTCTGATTTAGGTAAATCCTCCAAATACACAGAATCTAGATTTTTTAATTGCTATATGGAGATGAGCCTTGTAACTATGTTCCACAATTTCTTTTGAGGCAAATTAAAAATCATCCCTTAAGTAGTTTTTACTTTCAAATTA
Organism: Trichonephila inaurata madagascariensis; assembly: GCA_019973955.1. Classification (NCBI taxonomy): domain Eukaryota; kingdom Metazoa; phylum Arthropoda; class Arachnida; order Araneae; family Nephilidae; genus Trichonephila; species Trichonephila inaurata. The sequence continues at coordinate 225,222 of BMAV01000647.1, forward strand.
TATTTCATTGATGTGCCCTTCCACTTTAATACTAATTGTAAAATTATTGTGATCCAATAGATATTATAAAGAATTATGCAACCATCATTACTTCTTACAATTTACAGAATAAAACCATGGGAAAAATAAAATTTAAATTGATAATGTAATTAATCCATTTAACAGTAAGAAACAAAATATGTGAATTTCAAATTATATAATACTAGCTCGAGTACCCATTCTTCAGACTGATGATTTTTTAAAATGTATCTCTCCAGCTGGTTTCAACATCATTTCAAAAATTTTAAATAATTTTTATTGGTAAAGTGAAATGTATTTTTATGAAATAAATTTTGCCCCCTCACCCCTGTTAAAAAAGAAAAAGGCAATTTATTTTTTGATTGTGTAATTATATAAGTTTGTATAAAATTTATATTCTCCTTAACTCGATCTTCTTTTTAAAAGCAAGGTTTATTCCCCATTGTGGATAAATTTCAAGTTTGGATCGAGGAATTTTGAAATGTGAAAAAATAAAATTAGAAATTCACACATTTTTTTAAATAATTGGATTTCTCTGAGAGTAAAGAACTTTTAATTCTGCAATGCTTCTTTTAATTAAGAAAAATACACTAAAAATACTTCCAACCTTAAAAAAATAAAATCTAAGGCAAGTTTTGAAAAAAATGGCTTCAGGATGAAAAAAATCAATACACAACTATTCAAATAAAGAGAGATATTGCCACAACCTCTCTCTTCTAAATCTAGTTTTATTCTTCACTATGACCAATAACTTGTGTACTGAATTTATGTCTGGACCTTACAATCTTTGCCATTCCTCCCTTTACTAATATAAACTAATCAAACTATATGTATTATTGAAAGTCACATCTGCAACTGTGCAGTTCATATCGATCATTATACAATGCAGCCTTACATTCAAAAAGGAATTACAATAACATTAAATTGAAGCCAAATTATCTGAATCAGGTGAAATAGACCTAGCTTTGACCAAACTATAAATCAACATAGTAAAAGCTGAAAAAGAAATTACAAAATTAACTTTTTAGGTTTAACTATCAAAAATAATTAAAACAATATTTAACTTAAGCATAAGTGGAAAAAAATACAATACGTCAAGTTTCGGTCCAATTTAAACTAAAGTAGAATTGTTAACACAAAACGTATTAAAAATAATTTTGATTCTGCCATAAAGAATCAAAAGAGGAATAATTATAAAGATGAAAATACATTCCTATCTCCAAAAAAAAATCAACTTTAAAGTGTTCATTGAGAGAAAAGGCTTTAAAAACTTCTAATTTTAAAAATCTAAAACAAGTTTCAAAAAAATAAGAGGTACCCCACATTGACCTATATTCCAAATGTGCTTAATTTTACGAGTGTCTCTCTCAGTGTTTTTGTGCTACATAACTAACACAAGAGCCATTTGCATATTTAACACAATGCCCAATTTCAAACCATTTAAAGCAGGGGTGGCCAACCAACGAAGACTAATTGAAAAATTTCAAAGATACTAATAACAATTTTTTTCAGTTTTATTAAAATGCAGTTGTGTGTCTCACAGATAAAAGAAACCATCAAAATTTATTTTAAATACACTTAATTATGATAGAAAATTATATTGTAGAAAATACTCCTTCATTGTTGTGTATGCTAGCTTTCCAAAGGAAGTGCACGTTTTTTATATAAAATATCTGGAAGAAAACGACCTGCTAAGTGAGTGCTTGCTACTCAAGAACGAAGATTGAATTTGGGTGATCGATACTATGGGTATAAAAATATTTTAATCAAAATAATATATAATTTAAATTTAAGATTACAAGGAAAAGAGTGCTTTTCCCCCCTACCCTAATTGATCTTTTCCTGCTTAATCTTTACATAATTTTTTTCCACAATATATCTGAAAAACGTCACACACACAATTGTGTTACCCACCTGAAACCTAAATTGGAATTATTGATCAACAGTACCTTAACTACACTTGAAAGCAAATATAAGGGACTTTATATTTCAAATGCAAGGGATATGAATTATGTTGAAATTCAGAAAGTTGAACCAATAAGCAATTTTCCAAATTTACACAATTTGGCAGCCAGATATTGTTGTAGATTTGGATCAATATATTAGTGCACAAGTATTTTCTATTATGAATATAATTAAGTCAAAAGTAACTAATACACACTTTATCTTCCAGAACTAATCCTAATATAGATGACTCGGTAAAAAGAACTATTCATTCAAAAGCCACATAACAAAATACTGACTTAAATAATTTAGAGAAATAAAATGAAAAACGTGAAACATTTAAATCTAACCTGTAAAGTTTTTTTTTTAAAAAAAACCTTTCAAATTTATATATTGTTAATAAACTGAAAACAAAACATACAAGCAAATTTAATTATTTACCTTTGAAAGTATTAGTTTAACCCAGGTTATCTAGGGGCAAAATTAGCCTTTAAAAAAAAAGGGTCAATGCAAAATTTAACATTAAGTAAACTAGTCTTACTGGCTTACCTCAGAAGAGAAATGGTTTACAAAAATGGATATTAAAATTCGTTCAAAATACCATAAAATTAAAGAATTTAAAAATTCATGTAGATTTTAAAATGCTACGCCTACGATAGTTGACATACACACACACAAAATTAGATTTACATTTATGTTAAACTATTCTTAACATAGTAATTGTTTATAAATGCTTAAGAAAAATGTACAAATTCACCAGTTTTTGTTAAAAAAGTATAGCTGACTCAAAAATACATATCAACTTTTGTTGTATGTGTATTGCTTACAGAAATTAACACTTGCTGCAAAAGAGACTTAGGATTTTAAATGAAAATAAAACTATAGTAGACTTTCTCTCCCCCCCCCCCACCCAAGATAAATCAGTTTTTAATTCTGATTTGCCATTGGGATGTGTATCAAAACAAACATAAGTTGCATCACAGAAATTTTAAAACTTGCATCTTTTGCAAGATTATAGAAAATTCTCATTCTTAGATTTATATATAAAACAGAAATTAAGAACAATTTTTCATAGTAGCAACTGTTAACTGTTTCGAGGTTAGCAATTTGTCAATGATAGGTTTACCCAATAAAGCAAAAATTTGTAGCAATGATTTTCTGAGGGATAGAAATTAGGTTTCCCAACAAGTTTAATTTTTAATTGTTTAGCCAATAGTGACCTCCCTAATTTACAGTAAAAATTATACAAAGACAAATCCAATAAATGGAAGAAATTCTTACAGTTGTTTCCCCCCTTTCTTGGTGTAGCAAAGGATCAATGCTTTTTTACTATACGCTTCAAGCCAGGTAAGAACAGACTATACTGACAGTCTATTGCACCCAAGGTAACTATCTGCAACATTTACAATTCCAAGTTGATTCAAGATAATGAGGAAAGTGGCTTACCAAGACAATATTCTATAATTTAAGATAAATTTAGAATGACGAAGTCTGTACTAGTTAAGTGAAATAAAAGTTCATTAGGTGTGATTCATTTTGAGTGTTTTCAAATTTCTGTGTACCCCAATTTTATCTTATTTAATCTCCAACTTCACAAGTGATTCATGTCAAACTCAAAACATACAAATTTGAAAGCAAAACATTGAATAAGCTAGATGTTAAGATATCAATTGATAAAGAAAACCAAAACAAAAAGACAAAGAAAATAAACAAATTCATTCACTAAACAAGTTTATTTGAAAATTAAATTCCTGCAGAACATATATAATATAAAATGACTGGAGTTAAGTTTGTATTTAGGAATTAAATGAACAAAATAAGACAAACTCATGTATAATATATGATACACACTTTAAACATTTATTATAGTAGCAACAGCAATACATTAAGATTATATAACGTATTACAGCTTTTTCCTCCGAAACTCTTTACGGTGACACATATGACAAAGCAACCAAGGGCTGAGAAATAACAAAATGACACGTGACATAATAATGCGTTCATGCACTACTAACAGCAAAGGTAGTTTAAGATTATACTGAAGTTTACAAAAAACATCTGTAATTGAACAAAAGTTATATTTAGAGCATATAAGTTCATACCGTGGTTGTGGCAGCACATATTCTGACATGCCACCCACGGATAGTTATTTCTTCTTTTGAGCTTTCTCGGCAGCTTTCGTGACCTTGCCAGAGACATCCTTAGGCTTGACAGCTTTAATGACTCCTACAGCTACGGTTTGCCTCATGTCACGAACAGCAAAACGACCAAGAGGTGGAAAATCGGTGAAAGTTTCCACACACATTGGCTTGCTTGGCACTAATTCAACAATAGCAGCATCTCCAGATTTAATAAATTTAGGATTATCTGGAAAAAAAGAATTCTCATTATGTACCAAATATATATATTCAGGTATATATATCTATGAAGTTAAAATACATACAGTTGCAATTTTTTTTTTATCTAAATGAACCCAAGTAAATATACAAAATTAAAACACATTATTGTACATAATCCAATATTTTGTAGCTGTCCTTTTAACACAAAGTTATAAAATAATCAAAATTCCATTTTGTCTAAATTAACAAGTCCAACATTTCTCTTTATTCAACTTTTTATCTTTAACAAGACAGGAGGATGACAGGTTAAAATAAAAAGTTATGAAAAATAGATCAAGTTTCCTTTAGTTTAAAAATGCAGCTTTCATGAAAATTTGGATACTGTGTTACAAACTTTGGCAAGAAAAATCAGATGCAACAAATTCACTAAAATAACAAGTTATTATTCAGCGACACTATTAATTATATAAAATGACAAAAATAACATCTTTTTATATAATAAACCACAAGTGAGTGTCCTCAGAGATGAAAAATATGCAACATGCCCACTGAAAATTTAAAAGCAATAAAATGATGTAATTTGTCTCTTAAACTACATCAATATGTATCAGAAAGTCTCAAACTCAATTAATCCCACCAAATCAACTTGTGTATTGTACTTTAAAGCTCAATACCATTGCCCTCAAGTGTTAAATGTTTTGATATAACTGTAAAATCAAGGGACGTATATTAATATAGAATCTTACCCGAGATACATTCAACTTGCTGTCACTTCAAAAATCTGAGCTTTTATAATATACTAATAAAACTGCTTCAATAATTCAAGATTATGAATGAAATCAGCATTGCTTAAATCTAATTAATCCAAAAAGTTATCTAGCAAAATACCTTCAATTTTTTTGCCAGTTCGACGATCACACTTTTCCTTGATTTCCCTGAATTTGCAGGCAATGTGTGCAGTGTGGCAATCCAAAACAGGTGTATAACCATTAGCAATTTGTCCTGGATGATTCAATACAATAACCTGAGCAGTGAATTCTTCAGTACTTTTGGGAGGATTATCCTTGCTATCACCACATACATATCCACGACGCAATTCCTAAAAATAAGGATTTCGATTGAAAATATAGTTGAAATACATTTTATGTAAGCTTTACTACACTTTATACAGACTTAGAGATCAATTACATATTTAAAATTCCTTTACCTTAACAGAGACGTTCTTTACATTGAAACCAACATTGTCTCCAGGAACAGCTTCGGTAAGAGACTCGTGATGCATTTCAACAGATTTTACTTCAGTAGTGATATTAGCAGGTGCAAAGGTTATAACAGTACCAGGTTTTAATACACCGGTTTCAACTCGACCAACAGGCACCGTTCCAATACCTATGAAAATATACAGAGAATTTAAGCATGATTTTTTGAAAGTATAAAAACTTTGGAGACTTAAGAATATTGCGATTAAGTTCAGCCAGACCAGATTTGGAAAATTTTGGTTTTTAATTAGATTACTCAATACAATTAGTATATCAGCTGTAAAAAACCGAATTTAAGTTGTCATAAAGCAGCTCTTTCATTTTAGCATACAAATAAGTTTAGCAATTCAAATTGCTACAATATAGCAAATCCAGCCCTTTTAAAAAGTTAAGTACAAGGCAAAAAAGTTAAAGTAAAAAAATTATCAACATTTAACTACCCCAACTAGAATACTAAACATAAAAAAAACTATTATGCTTTCACAAAAGCTCGTAGCGACTATTTAATTTTGAAGCAAACACTAACATATTTTTAATCAATCAACTTTTTACGATTCTTGTTCAATATTAGATATTAAATTTGTACAAATATCAACTCAATGTGATCACACTAAATATTTCTCAACTAACCTCCAATTTTGTAAACATCCTGCAGAGGTAAACGCAGAGGTTTATCCAAAGGTCTTGATGGAGGTTCCATAACATCCAAAGCCTGCAACAAAGTTTTTCCATCATGTTTGCCATTCTTTCGTTCAATATTCCATCCCTTGTACCAAGACATGTTACTGCTAGGTTCCAACATGTTGTCACCATTCCAACCAGAAATAGGAACAAATGGAACAGTTGCAGGATTGTAACCAATCTTTTTAATATAAGTAGATACTTCTTTCTTAATTTCTTCAAAACGAGCCTGAAACATAAATTGAGATCAGTAAAACTCAGATAAGATAAACAACAAAACAACTCATAACAAAACCAAAAAAATAACTCACCTCACTGAAAGGAGGTTCAGTTGTGTCCATTTTATTTACACCTACAATCATTTGCTTAACACCCAAAGTATAAGCTAAAAGTGCATGTTCTCTAGTTTGACCATTCTTTGAAATACCAGCTTCAAATTCACCAGTACCAGCAGCCACAATCAAAACAGCACAATCAGCCTGAAAGATTAAAAGTGGATTATAATTAGGAAAAAAGATAAATGTTTAAAACTTCAAATCCTATAAAAATTAAGTATTCATTTAAGCATTCAAAATGCTGGAATTTACAAACCTGAGATGTTCCAGTGATCATGTTTTTAATGAAATCTCTGTGACCTGGAGCATCAATGACAGTTACATAATATTTAGATGTTTCAAACTTCCACAAAGTGATATCAATTGTAATACCACGTTCTCTCTCGGCTTTCAATTTATCCAATACCCAGGCATATTTGAAAGAACCTTTTCCCATCTGAAACAGGAAATATTCAAGCATTAAACATATTTTAATGCAATAGCTCTATATCACAATAGACCTACAGACTATCCACTATCATAAACTATCCACTTTTAACTAAATCATTGCATTTAAAATAATTATAGTTGATCCAAGACCATTTCATGTATTCTCTCTATCTGTAGTTTTATTTTTAGCCCTTAACATACCCATTATACAATTTTTGTGCATCCAAAATAAATTTAAATACAAAAATTGAATGTTAAATTATGCATGCAACTTTTAAGTGATAAGGTTGAATATTCTAAGATGTTTAACTTCCAGTTTAGGGGTTTCATATAAAGCTTATATATTTACTTCATATTATACCCGATTAAATTTTACTTTAAATATTTGACAAATTAATTTTTTTGCATGAAAAATAATATCCAAAAATACAAAATAGCCGAATTAAATTCTATAATTTAAATAAATATCAAGTATTCCATCACTTCTACATTCAAAAATACAGCTATAAAAAAAGCGAAAGAAACTGTAGAATAAACTTAATATATTCTATATTTCTAAAAACACCCCTTTCACATACGAGAAATATTTTATATTATCTAGATTATTCTTAGAAGTATTGAATTTCCTTTTCTAACCTCCATTACTATTGCTTAATGATTTTTTACATTACCTCTTGAGCTTCCTTCTCGAATTTTTCAATTGTTCTTTTGTCGATTCCACCACATTTGTAAATTAGATGACCAGTTGTGGTACTCTTTCCAGAATCTACGTGGCCGATAACCACAATATTGATATGAGTTTTATCCTTTGGCATGATTGCTTAAGTCGTCAATTGATACAAGATTCCTAAAAATGGAAGAAAACATGCATTAAATAAGTTACATTCCAAAAGGAAATAGAGCATTTCCTCTCTATACACGATATGCTAAAATGCCGCATGCCGGTTTAAAATAATACCAAAAAATTTACAAATAATTTCACTTAAAATGAACTCAATACGATAGTAAGCGACAAACTACTTGACTTTTTCAAAAGCTTTAATCCACTCGGTCATATCTAATATCAAGCAGACAGCAAAATGTCGATCTATGGCGCTTATCAATGAAATGGCAAACATGGCGGACACAATGTGCCGGCATAACGCATTCGCCCAATTTTTGAAAGACAACAAACTTTACAAAGGAAAACTTCTCCTTACTAATAATTAAAAGCATTATGAACCATAAAATTATCGATTCAATTAGTATTTTAATGTGAAAATGTTAAAATATTACGAACACGAACTTTGTTAAGCACTAGAGCATAGAAGCCGGCTTTAAAATCGAAGTAATTTAATTAACAGATATTAACTAAAAATACTTATAAATTTCAGAACTTTGCTTCGTATTCAACCGAGAAATTAAGTTATTTTGAACGATTGAAAAATAATTCGCGAATGGGAAATGGATTTAATACTCACAATTTCAGAGACACTCCTCAATTACACAGCACACAAGGCCTGCGCGAGATAAAAATGGAAGGATGAATAGAGTGAGTCACGTGACGAAGAAATACCTCCTCAGCGCCCAGTGACGTCATTCATATCACTTAACTTTGACCGTTATATTTCTTAATCATTAAGTCATGAACGTTGAACAAATATTAAATCTCTAAAATGAAAATCAACACTTAAAATTTCTGAAAAAATCTGATTTGTAATCCTAATTTTCCTTCAAGGGTTATCTAAATGAATTTTTTTTGTATGATCCAAGCCCCTAAAATGTATTTTAATCGAAACGTGAGCTAAACTATAATCGATTTTGATAAATATTTTTATGTAACCGTGCTACAAATTTAGAATAAAAACTATTTTTATCATATTTATTTTAATCTTAATCATGTTTATAGATTATGATTAAAAAATACAGCAAATTATATAAAATTAATCAGGTCATATAAATATAGAAGTACTTTTATATTTTCTTTATAATAAAAAAGAAAAAGGAAGTGAGAGATTAATTTCCAAACGGAATATCGCTTTTTCTATATATTTGAATATTCATCAACAACTCCATTATATAAAATTCTAAGATATTGTAAAATGTTTATTGTTTATTTATACGTGTTGCCCAAAGATTTTTTATGGGTTTCTTTCAAATTTTCATTTTATAAATACACATTTTGGGAAATTTTCCATCTTATAATCACTTCTCTGAAACATATAATTTCAGTTTTATACTATTTCACTATTATCAATATCGAATATTGCAGAATATGCCAAACCTTTTTACTTCTTTTCAGAATTTGTTGGTATTTATTTGCCATACATAAAATGATTGACAGTTTCTTATGCATATTTCAAGAATGAATAAGTAGTCTTAGTTAAATACCATAAGATGCAGCAATTACACTCGGAGATAAGAATATTTTCTTTTTTTTATGACCAATAGAAATCAAATAAATTCGTTTAATAGATCTGGTTTCGTGTGATAAATAGAAGCATCACCTCGGTGAGAATAAGATTTCAGAAATTCGAAAATAATTAGTACAGATTCAAGTTTTTTAGAATAATAATCAAAATATTAAGCAAAATACAAACAGGATTTCACAAAAAAAATCTGAAGTTTGATTAGCTGCTTAAAAATTCAAAAAATTATGTTGTTGTTTTTTTTAGATGATGATGCTTTGCTTAGCATTTGGAAGTTTTATATTCATAATTCTAATTACACTTTGAATGTTTGTGTTAATAATTTGACAATGGCAATATCTTAGAAAATAATTTGCTTTGAAAAATTAAAAATTTAACTAATTATTTACAATTCATGCAATACAAATTTATATATATATATATAAAGTAGTAATCTATTTTAGAAACATTCTATAACAGAGATCTAATTGAAACAAGTCAATGTCACTAACAAGTCAATGTCAGAAATCTAGATATCTGTTTCATTCGATTTTAATTGTAAATGGGTTTTTTTTTCCTTTTATTTTTAAATCTATAGCATTAGGTCATTTTATATTCATGATTATCGAATAAAAGAATGGAAATACTTCCAGGTTATTATTTTATCGAAGCCAATGCAAAGCAAAAAATCAGGTAAAATTATAGATTTATCCATATTTGACTTAAGAGATTTTGGCGCTAATCTTTCATATGAAATCAATCGTCATTTCAGTGAGCTGTAGAGAATAGTCTTTCTAGTAGAGAAAAAATGTGGTTCAGTAAAATAAAAAGCAATTTAAAGCTAATTGCGTTAGTTTTTTTTTTTTTT